>CM034531.1:75687584-75804540 GCA_020002185.1 Paraescarpia echinospica
ATGTGTATCTTCTTTGGGGGTCTTCTTCTGTCAAATCTGTCTCAAAAAAGTCTCCGTCGCTGTGGTCATCATCTATGACGTCTATGGTCTGCATCGTGGACGTCAACGTCCATGTTTTCTAGGGTCTCCTTTGCAGAGGTCATCCTCCATGACTTCTAGGGTCTCCGTCGCGGGTGTTATCATCCTCTACTTCTAGGGTCTCCGTATTGAAGCTCATCACCCATGACTTCTAGGGTCTCCGATACGGATGTCATCATCCAAGACGTATAGGGTCTCCGTGTCGGAGGTCATCATCAATGACTTCTGGGGGCACCGTCGTGGAGGTCATCATCCATGACTTTTAAGATATACGTCACGGAGGTCATCATCCATGACGTCTAGAGTCTCTATCACGGAGGTCTTCATATGTGACTTCAAGGGTTCCCTTCGCAATGGTCGTCAACCATGTCTTCTAAGGTCCCCAATCCGGAGGTCATCATCCGTCACTTCAAGGATCTCCGTCGTCAAGATCGACACAACTCTTTCGGATAAACTGTTCTTATCCTTTGTAGTTGTGTTAAAAAGCTGTTGACGTAAACCTGTGTCCTGGCCGGCACCTGCATAAATCGCCATCATTACTACACATGTTGAGCGAACACTGTAGTGCGGCAAATGAAGAGATGTCTCTGTGTGTCAGATTTATAGAATAATTCTAGGCCGCTGATCTTTCTGCCACACTCTGGTGACTCCTACTTTAGTTTTTTTCATCTTTATTATTATGCTGCTTTTTTGACTGTTATTCATTACAAATCTCGCCGCTCAACACTGTACTTTCTCGAGTTATTTTACATGTTGTTGTGTGTATGGGTCCCAAGCGACGCCCGCGTATTTGAGGTTTGGGCGAAGGCTTAGTTGGTGTTGATGTGGTTTTGATTTGTTGTAGCCTGAAATGTTAATACAGATCCACGTTTCTCACAGAGCCGCCAATTATAGGCTGTTCTACGCAGCCCCTATTACGCGCACGTCCTGTTTTCAGATTAAGATCAATAAGTCCACGGTATGTTATACGTGTACGATATTTCCCCATGCATAGAATCCACGTCGAATTGATCCGTAGAAGGCATTTTGTTATTTGTCCGAAAGGCAAAAAACACATACAAATTCGGGTGAAATAAACATAGTATGGGTGGGTGGATGTGTGTAAGTGTGCGTGCGTGCGTGTATATGTATGCAGGTGTGTATGTATGTACGTGTGTGTGTGTGTGTGTGCGCGCGCGCGTATGTTTGTGCATTTGTGGTTGTGTGCGTGTGTGTGTGTGTGGCGTGTTCGTGCGTGTGTGTGTGTGTGTGTGTGTGTGTGTGTGCGTGCGTGCGTGTGTTTGTGCCAGCGTACGGTACGTGCGGCTGTACAGATGTGCGAGTACGTGCGCGTTTAAGACATCCATTAATGTGTCTACGCTTGTTAAAACATGTGTTTCTGTTGCAGGACGAAAAGAAACAAGTCGTGACGATGAACTGTTGGCTTAGTCAGGTAAACGGACATTAATGTTAATCAAAGTATTAATGCAACAAATGGACTGCAATGTTTAGTACGCCTACAAATGCATCCATTTGTGCGTGTGTGCGTGTGCGTGTGCGTGTGCGTGTCCGTGTGCGTGTTCGTGTGCGCGTGTGTGGGTGTGTGTTTGTTTATTGTTAAATCCTTTGAAATTTATCAGTAGATCGCCAACAAAACATACACACATAAGTGCAAATAGTCCGGAATAATCACTCACACTGACTGTTTACAATTACTGTTCACACTGACTGTTCACGCTGACTGTTCACACTTGTCTAGAAGTGGATCGACTACAAGTTGATGTGGAACCCGGCCAAGTACGGCGGCGTTAAAATCGTCCGTCTTCCTCACGTCTCAATCTGGAAACCGGACATCATATTGTACAACAAGTAGGTAACAGCGGTCAAGCCGGCTTTGAATTTTTTATAAAGAACCAATTATCCCATTTTTCGTCCAAAAAGTATTTATTTATTAAACTATTTCTAAATAAGATTTATTTGTAATATGCCCACTCATAAATTAACGATGTTTATAATCAGGCTTACAATTAATGTTTGCTTTGACAATTGCGTATGGCATGCAGGCCCATGAACTGGTGCTGTGATGGGTCCGTATGTAGCCTATATGCACGCAGCGTTGAGGCAATAATATAGTTCCACTTCGGGAAGTCGTTCCCTGTGGATGGAAGTACTTGAATTAGGAACAAAAACTAAATGTAAAGACGTCTGACACCACATCCGGTCGATCGGATTAATTTCAATCCCTTACCTCTCTCAACTGGGAGCATTTTAATACTGTCCTCGAAATGTTAACACTACACATCTCGACACCGCAAACAATTTCCAGACAGAAACCCCTCTGATGTCAACCATGCGCTGTAAAGTGAACGTTGACCTTTGAACATCTTCATTGCAGTGCCGATGTCTCTTCGTACGAATCGATAATCAACACTAAAGCGATCGTGTCGTCAGACGGCGCTGTGTTGTTACTCTCGATGGCGATATTCCACAGCTCGTGCGCCGTCAACGTCAAGTATTTCCCATTTGATGAACAGAACTGTTCCCTGCGGTTCTCGTCTTGGACGTACGACATACTGCAGGTAGTTCGTTGCCGGGACCTTCTTGTGTCTGTTTTGTCTTCCGTGATTATATCTAGTAATTTTGTGTTACCAGCCTTGATCGACATGACACAGAACGAAAGTGGAAGTTTACAGACTAAGTAAAATGAATATATAAATTTCATTGAAACTTCGCATACGTAAACTTAATGCTCTTGTCAAGTGATGTGCCAAATATGCAGTCTGTTGAGTGAGAGCTCATGTCACTAATCCCGCTCAAACATGGTTATTTTGTGTCACAAACAATCACTGCAGTCGCGGAATTTATTATTTTATTACTGTAAAGATAATAATCTTAGCTACAAATTTGTTACTGGACGTACACAGGAAGGTTTAGTTTTAAGTCAATACGGTTGGACGTTGCAAAAGCTCAATCATGCTTTATATCCGCCGCCGCATGTATGCTGCAGGATTAAGCATCCGCGATGTTCAATAACTCGGCAACAACTCGAAAACTAGAAATACATTCTGGGTACATCCAACAGTATATTTGTAGATAAGATTATTGTTTTACGTGATATAAAAAGTATTAAATTCCATTGCAAGTTTACGCATTCGCGATGTTCAAAAACGGCAATAACTAAAAAAGTAAACGACATGTCTGGGTACATCCAGCGACACATTTGTAGGTAAGATTATTAGCTTAACTCTGATATAAAAAATACTACATTCCTTGACTGCAATTTCAGGTTCAGCTTGAAACACCAACCCGCATAGTCGCACACCATGCTAAAAGGATACGCGCGCTTAGCAGCATTTATAGCCAGGATGTCACCTACAGTCGCTAGGTTTCAGATTCAAAAGTATAGTTAATTACTTTTCATATCAACTGGATATATCTAGATATATCACCTACAACTTACATGAAATTGTTGTTATTTGCTAGGCGAACGAAATGGCATCCTCGCTTGAATTAACACCGTAAAGACAATACATAACTTTACACTTGTTGCCTAATTTGTTTATACAATGGTTATCATCCACACTTAAAAATCAATCATTTTATATATGTAATGTGTGCATCTCTCCGTTTCGCAGCTGAACCTGCTCAACGTAGGCGAAGAAGGTGACCTGTCGAACTACATCCCTAACAGCGAATGGGCACTGGTCAGGTTAAGCATCGTTCGTAATATAAAGTACTACTCGTGCTGCATCGAAGCGTACCCGGATGTGACGTACACGATCCAGATGCGCCGGAAGCCGCTGTTCCATGTCTTCAACATGATCGTTCCGTGTCTCCTCATCACGCTCGTCGCTCTCCTCGGATTTTACATCCCGAGTGATTCCGGGGAGAAGATGACGATGGGCATCACGACGCTCCTCTCAATGACTGTTTTTTTTATGTTTGTCAGCGAGAGTTTGCCGCCGACGTCTGACATCCTACCTTTCATATGTAAGTATGTGTGGGCGTGCGTATGTGCGTGCGTGCGTACGTGCGTACAAGAACACGAAAGCCGTTCATTTAATAGTAGTAGCTCCTAATATGTTGTTTTTGTTTTTTAAATATCAGCAATATTATACTGCTATTTGCGTCTCCTTTTCCGACTTTTTCCCCTCGGTCGTTTTGTCTGTATAATTGATCATAAAAAAAAATAGTCATAACCATATTATTTCTCGTTAATTCATTTGTTCCCTTCATTTTCTATACATCATTTTATCTTGCTAAGTGGTATTATCCTGAGCAGCTTATTAGGTGCCCCCGTATCCAAATTCTCATTTTCGGTGTCAAGGCGTTTACACTGTATATTAGGATACAGCGGGGGAATATGCTTACTCCAATGCTGGGGCAATACGCCTACAGATAGGGGCAAGTCGCTCAGTGGTAGACGTTTCGCCCCACAAGAAATTAAGGAGTCGTGTCGATACATTTGTTACGTATAACACAAATCTAAGAAATACCATTTAAGCAAATCTATTTTCACATTATACGTATATTAGAAGTTTTGTACAACGAATACAAATGCCACAATTTATCAACATTGCTGTAAAGTCTAGGTGTGTACTGTTTGTCGATCCATTTCTTACACTGATCGCCACATACTAGACACCATGCTTGCAGACAGGGGATTCCTAGGGTGGACACGCATTACCTCCCCACTGAGCGTTAATGTCCTGTATGCTGGAAGAGTCCAGCTAGTTCCGGTTGGATTTTAGTGACCAGCGTCAAAGGGGTATAGTTTAACAAGTTGGAGGTTTTGATGAGCCTCACTGAGGGGAGTGTGGTTGGACTTTTTTTGAGTTTCAATCAGTTGTAGGCTAAAAAAGGCAACCCCAGAAAACACGCTACGGGCCTGAAACGGTCATTTTTATCTACGCCTTAACTGCTGGCTGGTATAGCTTTCTGCTTCGTTTTTCGCATCTTTCCTTGTGAACTGTGGACACTTTATCATCTTGTCAACGGCCTTTTCCAGCAAATTATACCAGTACGAAAAAGACTTTTTACAGGCTAACTTGTGTTGTTGAACGGGTGGTTTATATCCCCGTGACCATTGCCATGTCATGTGTCAAACGTCTGATATCATTAGTAGTTGGACCTTACTAGGCCCTCATCATTATATGGATGTAGTTATGAACTTTCAGCGGCAGCGTCGAAGAGGAACCCATCCTAACCTTCCCATGTGTGGTTACAAAAGCATAATGATGTTAATCCCGTCACAGCGGCGGTGCAAAACGGCCTCCTAGGCCTATTACCCCCTAGGCTGGTAGGCGTCTCGCCCCAACAGTGCAATTGTTTCTATAAATAGGTCCTTATTATCACCTAAAATCAATGTTGCTAATGTATTTATAAGTTAGTCATGTTGATATATGCCCGATCACAAAACAGTACCTTTGATTACCAACTTTATAAACACAAAGGTAGACGTTAATTCATCACCAAAAACGAGAAAAAAACAATAATGTGATTTTTATAAATACATTTGAATATTGATTTTAGCGCTCACGGGTTAAGAAAGAGAGAGGTGTCAGCTCTAGAAACAGCCAAATTTATGGTATATTGCATTAAGCCTTCGTGCGAAAAAGGGCGTGGACGTATTGCCTCTAACGCTCTACTCTAAGTCGCATATCACCGCTGTGCAGCTTCTCTCCAACGTAACCTTTTAAATTCTATACTATTTTATGTATTTTAATATGTTGTGAATAGCCACGAACATGAATGGATCTGACGCTATAGCAAATCAAACATAGTTTTATTATTAATTCCTCATTCACCCTTTTGACCCCAGACTTCACGCTGTCTTCTGTTTTATAAAACATGGCCAGCCCCCAAACACCCTGACTTGTTGTTTCTCCGCCTCTGTTCTATGCTGCAGGTTTATTTTACGGCATCATGTTGACGATCGTGTCGCTGACAACAGCGATGGCAGTAATGACGATCAACGTCCACAACATGGGCCAGAGGGGAGCCGAAGTGCCGAATATAGTGCGCAAGGTCTGTTTCGGCGTGCTTGCCAAGATACTGTGCATCAAGATGCGTTCGCCAGACGTCGCCACCGCAGAAAAGGTACGACGGGTACACCTACGTCGAATTTTATGAGGTCACATTTGAATATCTTTCATTGCTGACGAAACATGATGAAAACTGGGAGGATTGAGCACTGTATTGCTGTCGTACAAGATATCAGAAGGCGAGATGGGGACTCTGTGATGTTGCAGTTCCAGCTAAGCCCCTACACTAAGTACTGGATCCTCAGCTTCCAAGTCCTCCCCCTCGTTCAGATGGCTACGTGTTTCTATTAATGCCCGTTTAGTATTCAGTGTGTTAAATACACAGTCATCACTATTTCCCTGTAATGTATTATTGAAACGGTTCAACAATGTATTCAAGAATGGTGTCGTCTTAACTGCATTTGCTGATTAACATAATAGAGATACCTTTATTATTTTTCGTTTGGCATTCACTTTGACAGATGCTTGGTAATCAAAATCGTGACTCGGTTTGGCGCTTATCTTAATAGCGAAGGCAGAAACGGTGTACTGGAAATGTTTACATAAAGGCAATATTCATGATTACAATTCAATCGGTCTTCACAGTGTGAAAACATGAACTTACAACTGTTTGTTATCTATATAAAACAATGCCTAAATATTCCTGGATTTACACGTTACCAGTGTTTGACGGGAATTGTACGGATGTAGATCGTTGAACTTCTGTTAAACAATTGCCATTTTTAGCCCTTTCAACGTTGTTATTGTTATCTTATAACACCTTGAACAATATGTAGGCCTACCTTCTTCGCATTAATTGTGTTATTGCAGTATTTGTAACTGGCTTATAGACCATGTATAATGAGTATCATGTGTGCGCAGGATTCGTTTCCCGCCGCTGACACGGACAATGATCACCTGGACAGTGACACGCACAATGATCACCTGGACACTGACATGTTGCGCAAAGTCGGTCATCACCCGACAGGTCGCTTCAGCATGCGGCTCGGCTTCGCCGGCACGTTGAGTGGCGACGGCGCCGCCACGGACAACTTCGAGCGGCAGTTTTTACGAGTGCTCAATCGCATTAACCAGACAATCGAACTGAACGAGATCCGAGCAACCGAGGAGGACCGACTCAATCGCATCAAGTATGAATGGCAGCAGGTAGCGCTAATAATCGACCGGGTGCTGTTTTACATATTCGCGGTGACGACACTTGGCCTTACTTATGGTATTATAATCCATGCTCCAAACACTTAGCAATTCTTCCTGAGTTAACTCTCGGACTAAGTAGTATAGCCGAAGGCGTGCGCCTGCGCAGAACGAACATATCAGGCAACTTCCGGCCGATGCAGAAACACGCATAGATTCGTGGCGGTGACGAAAGCTTCGGGTGTTGGTGTTGTGCTTAATACGAGTAGGCCTACCCCGGCTACCTCGTGCGGATGTTGGACGTCCGATCGCCGAATGCCTCGCGGACTTCGCTGCCTGAACAATCCCGAGATAAAAGGAGGAGCTTGGCGATGGACTAACCTGTTCTCACCGGGATCTGTGCTGCATTATTATCGTTATTAGCTTAACCCGTCCACGAACAAGAAACGACGAAACAAAAGATATAAAAATATTACAAAACACATAAGTATTCCTGCGTTGAGCATCTCAAATGGGTGTTACGGATGTATAGGGGTCTATGTACAGCATGTACAATATGTACAGTATTATGGACTGGACACTGCGCTATATAAGAACTTGCCTTTACTTGTTTTTATCCAGACTTTATGCACTCTAATTCACCAGTATACCTTTGCGTTTCGAAGTTCTAAAAATACTCTTCCTCCCGTTGGAACATGCATCTGCACGTCCTTGAGGCTCACCACAAACCTCCGACTGCACCCCCTTGCGACATCCAACTCCACCCTCTTGAGGCTCACCACAATCCTCCGACTGCACTCCCTTGCGACATCCAACTCCATCATCTTGAGGCTCACCACAAACCTCCGACAGCACCCCCTTGCGACATCCAACTCCATCCTCTTGAGGCTCACCACAAACCTCCGACTGCACCCCCTTGCGACCTCCAACTCCACCCTCTTGAGAGTTGAGACTCACCACAAACTACAAGTGCACCTCAAAACCTACAATCCTGGGGCCGGTTTCATGTAGTGTACTTAAAGTTATACGATTACTTGACACCATGCGTTTGTATAAACTCTTATATTTGTTTATAATACAAAATTGTGACATTTACTAAGACAATCATCTTAGCGTTAAGAACGTTCTTAGCCGCTTCATGAAACCGGCCCCTAGAGATGCTCATCATTTCTAGGAGAGTGGGTGTTCTACAACAAATCCTGGATGGTTATTATAATACACCTGCAAGTACGCCAAGCACGGACAGTATATACATTGTACAAGTATGTGCCGAACTAAGCCAATAAGTGTGCCCTCTGCAGGCATGTTTGGCACACCGTTGTATAATTTCCACATCTCTCTGTAGGCGGTAAAGAAGAAAGGCCTACCATTATTGCCCACGAAGTATGTACATTACACTAAATAACTAGCATTGTATTTGAAATGCATAGAAAAAGGCGATTGGACATCGCACATTTTGGTGAGAGGACATCGCCAATTGTTAGATCAGAGGTCAATGGTCGAAAGAAGAGAGAAGTCATAGAAAAAGGTGAGAGGACATCGCCAAATGTTAGATCAGAGGTCAATGGTCCAAGGAAGCGAATAGTCATAGAAAGAGGCGATTTGACATCGCCAATTGTTAGATCAGAGGTCAATGGTCGAAGGAAGAGAGTAGTCATAGAAAGAGGTGAGAGGACATCGCCAATTGTTAGATCAATGGTCGAAGGAAGAGAGTAGTCATAGAAAGAGGTGAGAGGACATCGCCAATTGTTAGATCAGAGGTCAATGGTCTAAGGGAGAGAGTAGTCATAGAAAGAGGTGAGAGGACATCGCCAATTGTTAGATCAGAGGTCAATGGTCAAAGGAAGCGAATAGTCATAGAAAGAGGAGAGTGGACATCGCCAATTATTAGATCAGAGGTCAATGGTCCAAGGAAGCAAATAGTCATAGAAATAGGCGAGTGGACATCGGCGCCTTGAATGAGAGATTTACAAGACTCGAAAGTTAGCGTATTAATATTTATATCGATTACAGTGTCTACGTAGTACGACAAGGGGAGTTGACACTGTTCAGACACGTGAAAAATTCTACAGTAACATGTAATTTCGTGTATCCGACCATTCCTTGTGTCCTATTTTGATTTTCAAACCAATATGTCCTTGGTTATGTTGCTGGTGAATCATTTGAAGTGATGTTTGTCAAAAATAGGCGTACTGAGGTAAATGGAAGCCTGTATTGATATATTTGTATAATTCACGCAACTATTCAAGTGTCCGTACCATAACT
This sequence comes from Paraescarpia echinospica, assembly GCA_020002185.1. Classification (NCBI taxonomy): domain Eukaryota; kingdom Metazoa; phylum Annelida; class Polychaeta; order Sabellida; family Siboglinidae; genus Paraescarpia; species Paraescarpia echinospica. The sequence goes on from CM034531.1 coordinate 75,697,085, forward strand.
TGTCACAGATCGGCCATTCGTCTTTAACCTTTTTATGTATAAAACATAACGGATACAAAATAGCAGTGTAAACAAGAACCGTTACAACGGTTGAAAATAAGTGTTGGTTCAATTTCTAGACGAGTCTGGTCAATGGAACGGTCGTTCTCGCTACGATGGATTCCTGCTGTTGATGATGATGAGTATAGAAAAGATTGCATTCCTTGTCCCTAATATGTAGGACTAAAAACCAAAATCAACTTTCTGTATGACATAGAAGCTGAGAAATAAGAGAATACGTTTTTTATGGCGGCAACGTTTGTTTATCAGTGATAGTCCAAGAGCCAGGAGGGTTTTATTTACGTTGTATTTGATAAAAGGTCTGAGGGTGTTTTCTGGGGTAAAAGTTACCGTAGAATCCGAATATCCATTTCTGACAAAATTTTACTTGGAAGATTTCTCATAATTTGCACCGGATGTAAGGCACCCTCTAATCACACCTAAGTTGTTTCGCGTCGCGTCGTTTTCAACAGTTTCAATATTATAAGTAAAAAGAACGCTTAGACACCATCGATTTATATGAGGTATCGTATGAAAGCCTAGTATACGCTTGTTTTACCCGAGTGCCTAAATTAGTTCTAAATACATTATGTCATGACCTACGAAGCTGGATGTGACCCTACGTAAATTGTGCACGAGAAGACACTCGAAAAAAAGTTAATGCCTTTCCGTTTGTGTGGCAAGAACACGGATGCAACTACTGGTCCAAATGACATATCATTACAATTATGACTTATTCTACTAAAATTTGGAACCAATCTCATTCTGGTCTGATATGGAGCCGAGAAATTGTGTTTTAACGGAAGGGTTGCAACCGCGAAAAACGCGAAAACGTAAAAATTGACACATTGTTCGTCGACCAAATCGACTGCCTACATATCGAAACATCATTCTCCTTGTTACCAGTCGTTAATATTATATTCTTATTTAATTGTTCTCTAATTCTTAAGTGTTTTACCGGTAATAATAGCAATATTTACGACTAGCTACCGCGCTTAAGCGCAGAACATTGACGTATGTGTTGTGTGCAACAGCACAACTTCTACGGTTCATTCTCAAGTCAGCACGAGCATAGATGTTCCACGTCAGTACAAATGCGTCTATATTTTGTGCTCAACTATTTTGTATAATGAAAAAATGGTTTTGTAATCTAATACATCAACCTTTCAGTAATATATACATGACAAGAACGATGAGTTTAAAATGTACACCAACAACGTAGGCGACATTTTGAAAAGACAGTAGGCCTACATTTGCTTGTATGTACAGACAGCCGAGAGCGGAACATGATTGAATCGAGCTTCCCAGTGAGATAGAAAGGCTTTGGCACATGTCTTGGCAGAAATGTCGGACCACTGGAATGGCTTCCGGCCACCGCATAAAACGGTCAACGATTATCAACAGGTAACTAAAACCCTGCGATGGCGGAAACGGCCCAACCAAATCGAACCGATGTGTCGGCAATGGAAGAGAGTCTACAGGCGTCTTGACATGTTTCGTATCTTTTGCTCGCTGGCAAGACATACATGAGCGAATCCAGAGTCATATGTTCCTGGCCATGCCGTGCCAAACGAACCGGTCACAAAACAAACAGCACATCGCTCTTGCTCCGGCGTGAGCTAACTCATGGTCACTAAATGCTCATTTGTATTCACCACCGCACATTAGACCAACTGCAATGGAGAGTTAGGATCTGAGACGAGTCGTTGTACGCCAATATATGTGGCTTGCTGTTTGGCCATTTCTGCTTAATCGATCAATTCTGCCCTCACGCCGTCCATAGTTTTTTTTACATGAAAATCCTTCGTGGACACTCTAGACAAAGCATCGGCGACAACGTTGTCAGTCCCACGAACATGGCGCACGTTGGTGGTAAACTCCGAGATGAAGGCAAGATGTCTTTGCTGGCGCGGAGCGTGAAACTTCGCCCCTCAATGAATAGCGTAACTTCTTAAAAGTCAAATACATTGCGAGGAGTTGCATGTCAAAACAGAATAATTAGTCTCCGCTGCATTTAGCATTTGCCCGAAGAACGATATGGGTGTCCATTCCCCGATTAACCGCAGTTGCAAGACCGCCGACTGCCGTATCTGAAGCGTCGGTGTTGATACTTGTTTCTGCTGTCGACGTCGGGTGCTCAAGGCATGTTACTGTTGCAGGCACATCATTGCTGCGCTGGAAATGTTCCGTGTGACTCTTTGTCCACGCAGATCCAAACTCTTCGTCCTTGAGATTCACTAACTTGTAAAGTTGCAGCAAAACTTCCGCAGCATGAGGAACAAACCGTCGATAGAAATTCAACAACCCAAATATTCTTTGAGCGCCTTTGCTGTGCGCGGCTGCGGAGAATCTCGATCACCTGTACACGGTCTGGATGTCAGCAGGCGTGAAAGTCGATGTTTGATTGTCCCAAAACACACTTTTGTGGGTTTACTACGAGTCCATAGTCAGCTAATTGCTCAAATAGCTGACGGCGATGAGTGCTGTGCTCTTCCACGGTAGAGCTCGCCACCAAAATGTCATCCAAGAAGACATATGCGAAAAGCAAGTCCCTGAGCATGTTGTCCATGAATCGCTGAAATGTCTGCGTCGCACTCTTATGTCCAAACGGCATATGCAGGTATTCGAAATTGCTACCTTTGCAATATATTCTGATTTCATTGGTACTTTATTATATACTCGAACCACGTCTGCTTTGGAAAATATGCATGCACCGTCAAATTTCGCTGCAAAATCCTGCAGATGAGGCAGAGGATAGCGGTCGTCCTCAGAGATTGCAATGAATGCCGTGTAATCGCCACAGGCACGCCAATAGCCAGATGGTTTGGCCACCATGTACAGCGGAGAAGCCCACGCCGAGCTAGACAGTCGCACGATGCCCATCACTAATAGTTTGTCGAACCCTGCTTTTGTCACCGCCAATTTGTCAGGCGATAGAAGGCGACCACGTGCGTTTCTATATGGTGCTCCACTTTGCCTTGCAGGCGACATGTCTTGATGCAATCTCTTTGAACTCATTAAATATGTCAGAACATTTATTTTTCTGGGCCAGCGCACAGAGTTTCGACACCGTCGACCGACTGTTCGATGCAGGAACTGTTACGTAGGTTTCTGCGTCCCTCAAACGTTTTGCGGCCAAGGTCCACCAACAGACCGATATGACGCAGGAAACCAGCGCCAATTGTCTGTTTCGTTACTTCTGCAACTGTAAAGTTCCAGACGAAAGTCTGCCTAACTAAGTTTCACCTGAACTGCCCGTTGACCAAACGTCTGAATGGAAGAGCCGTTGGCTGCTTTCAGCTGCGTGTTGGAAGACGGATAACGACGGTCCTCCGGTCGTGGCGGCAAAACGCTGACTTCTGCCCCAGTGTCTATAAGACAGCTTATATTGGACACTGAATCCAAAATTATCACCAAGCGAGTGGTGGTAGTTTGCAGGTCGGCGGTCGTCACTAACGGGCCTGCGCGACCGTTTTCCGCTTGACGGCAGCCTTCCCCACACTTGATTGTCCTGTTACCCCAAACCTCGTGGTAGCAGCATGTACCCTTTTCTTTGATGCCGCGGTACATCCTGGTACGACGTGTACGACTGTTGTTGTTTGCAGTGGTAGCTCTCTTTAATTCAGCCACCTCAGCGTACATCCTTTCGTTGCTCATCGTGAGAGAAACAATCTGGCTCGACCACGTTAACGTTTTGTGGATTATAAGAAAACGTGACCTATAAAATGTCTTAAACTTCTCACCTGCTGTTATCATCATCTCATTGACATGTTGATATATTTTAAAAAAAATTGCATATTTCTAGCTGTGTCAGAAGAATATGTAGACAGACTGCCGAAAAGAGCGTGGAAAATAGAAGAGGGTGGCAGAAGACGGAGAGGACGACCAAGGCTGATATATAACAACAGCATGCATAAAACGAGACCTGGGGAGGGTTGGCGTGAACAGCCACGAATGGATGGCCATTGCGAACGAGAGAGAGAGAGAGAGAGAGAGAGAGAGAGAGAGAGAGAGAGAGAGAGAGAGAGAGAGAGAGAGAGAGAGAGATGTGGAAAGAACTGATAAATCCACCAAGTGACGTGGACCCCATCCCGCAAGAGCAAGGGAAAGAAGGTTGCGTGTTCAAATCACATCAGGGTCACCACTAAAGTAAACAACGCTATTTACTATTTATTGATACCATAAACACCTACAACCATGTCAACTTGTAGTTACCTTGTTCACAACCCTCATCCTCTCTCGCACCTCACGAGACGCACAGTTCACACAATTCGCTGAAAGGGTGTCAGTGCTAGGGGTGTCACTACAATACTTTTTTTTAAACCAAACATACAGTCCTCTATCGACGTCCCACAAATCATATGAAAGCCTCGTGCTTGAATTAGTTTTATCTACATTATATCATGACCTACGACGCTTTATGTGACCATACCCAAATTGCGCACGAGAAGACGTTAAAAAAAAGGCAAATTAATGCCTTTCTGTTTCCTTTCACACACTGTAGAGAATGTTGACTGGGGAATGGTTTTGAAGTATCCCTTGTCATCCTTAGGTTAGAGAGAGTGGCATGGGTGTCAACATTCTCCACAGCATTTAAATACAGCAATCTGCGAAATAGGTCTCGGAAACCTTGTCGCTCGACAAGCTTTTAGTCTTTTACGGAACCTTTGACATAGACAACTGTTGATGCAGAATTTCGCACCCTCCTTCTGGGAATTGTTTTTTGTCAAATTATTTGTTCTTCAAATCTAGCTTCATCACGTGACATTACCTCTTTGCTACATGACATAAACAGTGGGGCATCCGTTAGTGACATGGTTGCCACATACAACAATGGCTTACGTCGGCTTATTGACAAACATGCCCCACTGCGGAAGACGACCATAACACTGCGACCGAACTGTCCGTGGTACACTGACGAGCTTCGTGACGAGAAACAGCGTCGACGGCGAGCTGAGCGCAAATGGCTGCAAACTCGTATTGAGGTACATCGACAGGCGTATCGCGCTCAATGTGAGGTCTTCAACAACATGCTGGTTACCACAAAGAGAAACTACTACACGGCTAAGATCGCCAACTGCAAAAATGACCAAAAACAACTATTTTGTATCACAAGAAACCTCATGGGCAATAGTGGCATAACGACAATGCCATCGTATGTGTGTCCGGTGGACATGGCACAACGCTTTGGTGATCACTTTATTGAGAAAGTTTCTAACATCAGAAAATACATCGTCGACTGCGGTGAGGATCGTTCGGACATTACGTTGGCTGCTATGAGCAACGACGCGGCATTCAGTGGTGTGCCACTAGTCTGCTTTGAGACAGTCACTGAATCGGACGTTGAACGATTAGTTGCATCCGTTCCGGTTAAGTCGTGTGAATTAGATCCAGTACCGACGTGGCTGCTAAAATAATGTTCGCATGAGTTTGTTCCACTAATCACCGCTACGATAAATGCGTCTCTCACCTCAACAAATGTACCTGCTGACTTCAAGCATGCAATCGTTAAACCACTCCTGAAAAAACCTACACTGGATAAAGACATTTTGAGCAACTACCGGCCAGTGTCGAACTTGCCATTTGTGTCGTTGCAAAACAAATTGGCACGCACGTTGATGAACATGCTCTGCACGACCCTTTTCAGTATGCGTACCGTCGTGGACACTCCACAGAAACAGCTCTACTCCGTGTCAAGAATGACATTGCCGCGACACTGGATAGGAAATGTACAACAATTCTCGTGATGCTTGATTTGTCGTCCGCGTTTTACACAGTCGATCATCAGTTGTTGATGACTCGACTTGAACACTCATTCGGTATCACCGATAAGGCGCTTGCGTGGCTGAAATCATACATTAGCGAACGGTATCAGAGAGTGGCAGTGGGAAGTGCCGAGTCGGTTGAGTCAATCTTGGCGTGTGGCGTCCCCCAAGGGTCGGTGTTGGGCCCTACTTTGTATTGCATGTACACCAAACCTATCGGAGATATTGTTGCTAAACACGGCATGGAGCATCACTGTTATGCTGATGACATTCAAATCTACCTCACGGTTGAACGAGATGAATCAATTGTTGCGGCACTGGCTAGGGTGGAATTGTGTGTTGCGGAAGTGGCTGCATGGTTGACTACAAACCAGTTAAAACTGAACACAGAGAAATCCGTGGCGATCGTTTTTTCTCCAGCGAAGAAACGCGGCAGTCTGCCTGCCAATGTATACATCACAGTAGCCGGCCATCGAATTCAACCATCATCGTGCGTACGCAGTTTGGGTGTGCTATTTGATAGCAACCTGAAAATGGAACAGCAGATTGCCAACACTGTGAAAAACTGCTACTATCATATTAGAAACATTGGGCGAATTCGGCCACATCTGACGGAAGAATCATGCAAGACACTTGTTCACGCACTAGTGACATCCCGTTTAGATTATGGGAATGCACTTCTTTATGGTCTCCCACACACGGTGATGCAACGTCTACAAAGGGTGCAGAACTGTGCCGCTCGCCTAATTACTCGCACGAGGAAATACGAATACATCACGCTCGTGTTGCAGCGTTTACACTGGCTACCCGATCATTTGAGACCGACCTACAAAGTGCTGGTGTTTACGTATTGTGCCTTGAATTATCTAGCGCCGGACTACATAAGTGAATTAATTGGCTACCGTCGCATCAACAGAACTCTATGATCTACCTCGCAGCCTCGCCTTTTGTTCGTACCGGCCTCACAAACTGTTACTCATGGTGATCACCGTTTCGCGGTTTGCTCGGCGGTTCTATGGAACAATTTGCCTCCTACAGCCAGGACAGCAACATCATTACAAGTGTTTAAAGCACTTTTGAAGTTTCACCTTTTTAAACAAGCGTTTTTATAATTCACCGACGAGGACATTTTATGTGCTTTCTAATGATAAATATATGTTTTATTTTATTAGTTTCTTAACATATTTATGGTTATTCTTCTTGTATAAATGAATGTATTTATAGTAGTTTTTTTAAAGAATGTCTTAAATTGTTTAAACGTTTTTTTAATGATCTCTCTTTTTTAGTAACTATATTTAAGGTAATGGTATATTTTTTACATATTTATTTCTTAGTTAGCATTGTTTTAATGTATACTACTATTATATACGTGTGTATGTATGTAAAGCGCCCGAGGGCAATTTTAATTGATTGGACGCTATATAAGTACTTTTATTTATTTATTTATCATGGATACAACCAGTCAAGAAATCGTTCTACCAGGCTTCCTCTTCTGTAAGCACTGTAGTAAATATGCTTTGATGTCGTCATTTAGTTTCAATCTTGTTGTGAGGCAGTATAGGATTTCATCAGACTCTATCAGTATGGATTCGTCATGTTCTCTATGTATTAAGCCACCTTCTGGAGATCACAGTTATATTTGGTGATTCGTTATGGTTTGAGAGACTTTTAAACATCGGCATTGCTCTCATCACTACCCTGTCTCAGAGACTGCCTACTAGGCAACTTCGTACGGACCTACTAATCATCCAACGACTTCTAGGTGTGTATGTCTGGCTGCATGATGCGATTCTGTCAAGTAGCATTGGCGATAACAGTGTATTCCGACATCATGCATGTGTTTCTCCATCATATCTTTGAACTGAAAAGAGTCATATATTGATAAGTGTTAACGTGGGTAATCCGGCATCTTCTTGGCCTTTATTATTAACGCTATTAAACGATCTTTTTACCTAATTTTTTCGACGCTGCCGTATTCGTTTCATCATTCCCCATCATTATAGACACTAAACCGAACTGTATTTGTTAAATTTATTATGTTTGGGGGACTTTTATGCAACAAAACAACACTGTTTTACAGGTGCGTGTTTTGTTGATATGGCGATCATCCGAAATGTACTCCAAACGTGTCGCGGTGCCATCACAACCGGAAAGTTACAAAATCACTAACTTAGTCTGTTTCATGATACTGTTGTCGAGATAATTGTCAGTGAAATGGTCTTTTAGGTGTAAATTTTTCGCGTTTTTTAACATTAAAATATCGATTTATTTATTTTGTATCTATAAATTCAACATTTCAATGAGATTTCAGAATACGTGCGTAAAGCAGAACTAGATATGCGTTAGTGGCATCGCCTTTCCGGTTGTGATGGCACCGCGACACATTTGGAGTAGATTTCGGAAGATCGCCATATCAACAAAACACGCACCTGTCAAACAGTGCTGTTTTGTTGCATAAAAGTCCCCAAAAGGCAATAAATTTAACAAATACAATTCGGTTTTGTGTCTATTGTGATGGGAATGATGAAACGAATATGGCAGCGTCGAAACAATTAGGTAAAAACATCGTTTAATAACGTTAATAATAAAGGCCAAGAAGATGCAGGATTACCGACATGTCATTGTCCGGACTCCTGGGGCTGGGCTGTGCATTCCCTTTCTTTGTATTGTTTATTATCGCTGCAACTTGCAAGTGCCAACACTGTATCAAACTTGTATAAACCATGAAATTATACTAGAATTTACTCCTTTTAAAAACGTCATTTTCGTGTTTGACATTTGACTTCGTACTCAATTATAGACCTAGGGCTAGGCTATTGGTGCATGTCCCACTTTTGTGCTTGTGGGCCTTGGACTTGGTATTGAGTAATTTTTTCTCTTCCGTTATCCAGCTTCAGTGAAAGTTTATGTTGAATTGACAGCTACAATTCCTAATAATAAACCTGGTTGGCTGTCACCATCCAGTCAAACGTTGTTGATTTGAAAAAAACGACACTATCCAGATGCCACGGAATTTCGCGACGTACGAATTTTTGGAACTAGCAAACTTCATAGTTCACTTGTTCTCTTTCACGCGTAGAATGGAAACACTTATACTATTTACTGGCTGTGTGAGCGTTTCTGTTACTAGTGTGAACATTTTTATAAACAAATATTGACATCTAGGCATTGGCTGGTACTAGAAAGGGGTTGGGTAGATGACACATTGTTTAAAATTATGCCTGTGGTGTCCTTGTCAATATGCCATCTGGATCTTCACTCTTGTTGACATGTTGATATAGATGACAATCTCTTAATATTTTGTTAAAACAATATTCAACCATTCATTTCACTCAACCTGTGAAGTAATTGGTAATTTAGGGTTAGGATTATTGCTAAGTAAGTTTTTTGAAGGCACAACATTTGTCATTGTGTGATTTGTGATTAGATCCACATAAATGTGTATCTTTTTAATAAAAAATGTGTACTGAACATACAAGTGATTTTGTTTGCCTTTATGTTTTCAGAAAAGGTGAACATGACCAAGATCACAATCAACATCATGCAGTATATCTTGCATGAAGACTGTGTCATCGATTCAAGCCACAAGGATTTATTTTACTGTGAACAGTTATTTATGTATTGTGGCAAATTTGAAATATATTATTATACGCTGCTATGTTAAAAATAAAATAATGTAACATTTTTGAAGCTGTGGATTATGTGTTTCTGTAGACGTTTCTAGCATTAACATGACTTTATAATATTAAACTGTTATTGTATGAATTCTCGTGATAAGGATCACACTGGAACTTATATATATATAATGTTCCTTGTGTCAATGACTGTACATTATAGTTCATGCCAGAATGGGTGTTTCACAGTGGTTCCTCTTAACTAAGCGTATGTTCGTTATATTAGGCATCCTAACAGTCATGGTGTGAGTCCATTGTTCCTACCACTTTGGTGCAGACTACCTGGTAATGTGTTGAAGGATGAATGAAAGTGTCAGTTCATGTATAAAACTGGGTCGGTCAATGTGATACTTAATTCTGTGATATGTTGTGCATCAACAGGAATTGTTCTCCTTTATTATTTGCCATTTACATTAATATTTGATTTTCAAATATTGTAACTATGTTTTACACATTATTGTTAAATGCTTTATGTATTTCAACTATTTGTTTTATTACTATTAACTACACTTTGTGTAGGAATAGTCTTCTTGTGCCCAGTAATAGCAGTGTAGCCACATAAATAGTTTGGGACTCTCCTAGGAAAACCATAATTGAAAGGAGGCTATGTTACTGAGGTGACCATAAAGAGAGGTTTGCATTCTATTTCCCCACATTAGAATACAATAAATATAATTGGGTCATCAAACTGTAACCCTCCTGAGACACTTATTCCTGAGACAAATATGTATGATGTGCCTCCTTGTTGTGGTTTCACTTTTAATATGGTGTTGTCCAACACCCAATATTTGAAGGTATGGCATCTATTAAACATTGCTTTAAAACAGTTTATTGTAAGTGCATTTATTGTGTAATAAAATATGTGATGCATTATAGTGTTGTCTTATTAGTTTGTACTATAGTTGCACAAATAAAAATTCAATGCATTAATAATGAACCAACATAAAATATATGTATATTCATGTAGATATATATACATATTGTTCAAAATAAATAATAAAAATGTCATCTACATGTGGACCAGCAATTGCGAATATAATCATATACATACATAACATACATATAAATATGGTCGATTCTCACAGAAGTGCAGTACTTTATAACATCATTTACTTGCTTGCATTGTTCCCAGCCTTTACTACCATAAATAGACATGTTGGGGAACCCTACCAAGAAATTGGCCACCTTAAATCCTACTTCTCTGGTAATAGCAGTGGATCAAAGTTGGAAGTGATAATTCAAAAATAACCATACGAATGCACATAATATTATTTTTCATTGTATATGTTCCAGGGTCCAATAATCTATTTTATATTTGACAGTTCTGTTTGTTTGCAAGTAAGTGTTAGATCAGTTGAATATATTACAGTTGAATTATATCATTATTTTTGTCACCATGCACTACACAATAAAAACATGTATGTTTTCAACCTTGATCGAGCTGAAACCATCCAAAGATTAATGTAAATAAGCCCTAACATCAATGTGCAGGTACATATTTTATAATAATTATAAAATATATTAAATAATCATTATTAAACACAATATGCATGACTTAAAATTAACGCTGCCGGCTGAATTCGTCACGTAAGTGCATCAGTCTCGTTCTTTAACAAATCTACTATGTAAAATTGTCTGTATGATACCAAAATAAATAAATTAAATTATTTTTAAATTAAATTAAAATAATAATTATGCCCGTAAGTGATATTACAGCATCGCCCCAAGACGTTACACAAAATATCAAACCAGCCACTACCCTTACCACCCCACTAGCCCGATTGCCGACGGAATACGGCCAATCGTAACGTGTGTCTTTCCGTACGATTCTATCGCAACGAGTGACTCGGCCGAGGCACTCGTACGAGTCAATCGGTCCAACTGTCTCGTAACGTGTATCGCCGCCTTAGAGGTGCGTTATATATGATCAGTCCGTTTGTTGCTATGTTTGAATGTTCACAACTGAGTAGGATATCGTTTCAAAATGCTCTCACACAACGTTTTGGTTGTACGTGTAGTTTCGACTATTATTATATTTTCCATATATCTGCTGCGCATGCAGATAAGTCAGCGGTTCAGTCCGTTGGTTTTCAATTAATGTGGTGTTTATGCGGTATTAAGACTTCAAATGCTGGTGTGTAAAAGTTCAATCATGTCGCGCTCTCGGCTGTCATACAAGCAATTTTAGGCCTACTGTATGTTTTAAATGCGTTGTTAGCGTACAGTTTAAACTCATCGTTCTTGCCCAGACTGGCCAAGATTAGGCAGTGTTCACACTGCGTCCGATTCGCGTACCGTATTCTAGCGTAGCGTTCGCGTCCATTCGACTTTGCGTCAGCTTGCGTTCGGGAAACGTTAAATGCCCGACTGTTCATGCACATGACGTCACCCATTTACGTGCACTTTCTTTATTTACATGCCTGCGCATGAATATAGTCAGATACGGTGCCGTTAGCGGGTTAACGAACGAAAAATGGAAAGCTGATTTCCTGCCAGTTTGTGAAATATGTTACGTCATGTTTTAGTAAATCACGATAATGCCACGTTCGATAGCTCGTTCCAGTCTTATTCGAACAGTGAGAATGCCAAGTAGAATGGGCCACCATAACTGACTAGAGTAGAGCACAATTATGGTGATTATGTGGGACGTTCTGCATACTCATGATTATCGGATGTTTTATGAAAACGATTGTACCCTATATTAACCCTAACCCTACACTGCTAATAATTTAGGCCAGTTAAGTAAAAGGTGTAGATAAACACACTTTACAGGATGATTTAGCCAAATTGGTCGAATGGTCTGAAAAATGGCAAATGATATTCAATTTTGGGAAGTGTAAATGCATCCACGTAGGACATGGAAATGTGAACAAAGAATACATAATGGGGGATACTATATTAAATAAAACTGTAAAAGAAAAGGACTTAGGAGTAACAGTTAGTGCTGACGTGAAAGTTTCAGAGCAATGTGGAATTGCTTCTTCAAAGGGTATCCAAATACTAGCTAGTAGTAGTAGTAGCTAGGGCTCATTGATTAGATGTACAAAGCAGTAGTTAGGCCACATTTGGAATACTGTATATAAGTTGACACTACATCGTGAGAAGGACATGGATAAGCTAGAATGAGTGCAACGAAGAGCAACTAAGCTTATTCCTAAACTGAAAAATCTTGGTTATGAAAGACGCCTATTAGAATGCGGGTTGACAACATTAGAGACTAAGAGGTGTAAGAGGAGACCAAACAGAAGTTTTTAAGATATTGAATGGTTATGAGGATATTGACAGAAATATTTTCTTCAAACTGAAAAAAGGCAGTGTAACTAGAGGGCACAATGTCACGGAACAGTGCAGGTTAGGTATGAGACGTATTAGATATTATATATATTTCTTTAATGTCTTATAAAAATACACAATATATCAACATACAAAAAATTGATATGAAGTCAAAATTAACAAACAAAACTTAACAAAATGTGAACGTGGTCATTTTTTTAACTATGTAAGTCGGTTTGGACACCATCTGTCCGTGTTACCTGTCTGTCGTCTGTGTATTATGTCTGTCGTGGGTCTTACTCTATGTCACAGATCCATCTGTCTATCCTAGGTGTGTATGTCAGTTGGTCTGTCTGTCAGGTCTGCCATTGGTCCACCTGTCTGTCGTATGTGTCTGTTGTAGGTCCGCCTGTCTGTCTGGTTCGACTGTCTGTTGTAGGGCTATCATAGGTGCGTCTGTCTCATGTAAGTTCATCTATCTGTCATGTATCTGTTAAAGGTCCGTCTGTCATTGGTGTGTCTGTCATAGGTCCAATCCGTGGTTTGTCCGTCTGTCTCTGAGTCATGTCTTATCACAGCCTCACTATACTAACTATATATTCTGTTCAAAACATAATCATATCAATTACATTTTTCAAATCTACCATTTTATAAGTAATCAATTTTAAAGTTAATGAAATACTGTGTATTGAAATTTCGAATCTAACGAGTTTCAAATCACACACATATATATATATACGCTATTAGTATTAGCCCTGGAATGTGGCTGCTTCCATGCAGTCATTTCCAATTGAGTCCTTGCTACTGCTTGTAATGCCACATTTTTATGCCATACATGTATTCTTAAACTTTCCTGACTACACGCATCATATAGACAATGTGTATTCTAAAATACTTATCACCCAAATATATTTCAACAAAACAGAAACGACTTTCAGATTCATCAACTCAATCTTGACCAACATCGCACACCAGTCACACAAATCCCTGAATGGCGACCTCAATAATTGTGAGGGTGTCATCACGAATAACCTTATGCACATATCCATCTAATTAGTAACGAGGCCTTGCATTGGAAAGCAGCATGTTGTCATTTAAACAAACTGTATCCTCCCAAAACAGTTGAATGTCAACAATAAAAAGTCTTCATTAAACGCATTTCAACAGTCAGTCTTTTATAATATATATGTAGTCTATAGTGCATGACGAGATTTAGCGCGTGTCAAGATATGGTGTTGTTACAGAGATGCAGCCTAACTAGCTGGAAGTGCTGGTGTCGGTGTCAACATCCCTCGCCTCCTGCAGCTGGCAGATGTCACAGAGGAAGTGGCCAATTCTTGTACCGGCACATCTGGTATGGAAACGCCAGTGACAGCTGGCACATGCTACCTACAACATACACACAAATTAACATCAGTGATTAGTAGAAATATGTATAATACAGGAGTAAACATAGTATTCCTGAAAGCTTAAGTGTATGAACATGGGTGGGTCACGTATGCATGCATGCATGTATGTGGAAATTATGCATTATAATGTATATTTCTTACATAAGTTTATTTCAGTCATGAAGGTATATAAGATTACCGTAGTCAATTTCTCAACAAAATTGTTGTGAAATATACTAACCCATCCTCCTTCATTGCTGCTCTGACTGCCACAGTGTCTGCAACATTGCTGCTCTGACTGCCACAGTGTCTGCAACATTGCTGCTCTGACTGCCACAGTGTCTGCAACATTGCTGCTCTGACTGCCACAGTGTCTGCAACATTGCTGCTCTGACTGCCACAGTGTCTGCAACATTGCTGCTCTGACTGCCACAGTGTCTGCAACATTGCTGCTCTGACTGCCACAGTGTCTGCAACATTGCTGCTCTGACTGCCACAGTGTCTGCAACATTGCTGCTCTGACTGCCACAGTGTCTGCAACATTGCTGCTCTGACTGCCACAGTGTCTGCAACATTGCTGCTCTGACTGCCACAGTGTCTGCAACATTGCTGCTCTGACTGCCACAGTGTCTGCAACATTGCTGCTCTGACTGCCACAGTGTCTGCAACATTGCCTTACGGCATCTGTGAAAACATTAAAAGTAAAGGTCAGTTCTTACAGTACACTATCCATTTCTTTGCACTGTTCAGAACACTACACATTACTCCCTGGCAGACCTGTTCACTTCAACACTATGTTGACTCCTCGCGGAAGCATTTGGCCAAGCTGCGATTAATGTGTGAAGATTATTTGTACACAAGTAGACACCATTGAGACTCTATAGCTATTTCCATGATACATTGATCTGTGTAAACACCTCACCAGTAAAACATGTGCGTAAAATATAATCCTGCTGCACCTGCCAATTCTATCATGATTACAATCCCGCCTGTTAATTTTGTTGTAAATTAACAGTGTCGCATAATTGCAACTTCAGCTAATTACTATCATAATCTGCAAAGTAACTGCAAACATGTTTTACTGTTGTTCATTACAACTGACATACCTGTACTTGGCAAGGATAATTTTTCTGTGTTCTTGATATAATGTACTGTTGACATGGAATCCAACTGTAACTTTACATCCAGCACGCTTACCTTTGTCTGTGTTACGCAACAGGCGCCGTGTAATATGTCTGCGCAGGGTGTCGATAGGGTCCACTATCACCAGATCTTTCTCACTGAGGATCAGCTCTGCGAACTTTATCAAATCATTTGGAATTAATCAGAGAAAAACGTGTAAACATGCTATGTAATAATTATAATGTAACAACAGATATCTGATATGCAAGTTCTCTATTTCAGAACCTCTGCAAACATGGACATTGCAAACAGTGGATCCGCACGATGACATAACTACGTAAGCACTAATAAATGTAAAGAAACTTAAAATTGAAAACAGTAATGGTTCTATGTAAGATACGTATGTGTGTGTTTGTGTTAGCAATTCGCCACTTACTTGCATGACTAATACTCCGCAGCTGTGCCCGTCTTGTTGCTTTGTGTGTGGACGCAGTGTGACGGCCCACACGCCTTGAGGCACTTCCTTCGGGTACCTCTTTACAACAATGTTCCATGAATTCAGGATGGCCCCAATCTGTTTTGGCATCTCCCCAGTGGGTTTAAATACACAATATTTCTTGTACTAGGATAGAATGCCAGCAACTCCCAATGGTCTCCGGACACATTGAACGGCGCCAACACCACGCTTGCAACATCAAAGACATGCTGAAAATAATGACACGTCAACGCATTCTTAGAGACACTGATTTTCTGTTTAAACAGACACATTCCATTTCATTTCTCGTTACAAAAAAAGGAAATTTTGTGTCAGGAAAGAGCAAATTCCATTTTCAAATTCTAGAAAAGCAAATTCCGTTTCAAATGACACATTTTCCATTTCAAACGACAAAAGACAATGGCGAAATGTTACAATTGTCATTATTATTGAAGTTCATATGATACCATTGTATAACAAAAGTTCTTTGATATTACAATGTGTATGTATTGTCTGCTACGTGATCTAAACGTTTAATCTAATGGTTTCATGTAATAGTAATGCCTACGTCCTCTGCGACTGTTTTGTCTTGACAGGATGTGATCACAGCACTTTTCTCTGTTGAAGTTCCTGGGAATATAAAAAGTAGTGTTACAATTCATGCACACCAACATACTAAACAATTATATAAGAGACTTTCATTTCAAAGGTTGTATCATTTAAAACCAGTTCCTGACATCTTTCACAACTGTAAATAAGTGCTTACTTTCTTTCAGATTGTCTACATTGACAGTCTTGGTGGAGTGGTCCGATGTCTCGGCAGTCTTGGTGGAGTGGTCCAATGTCTCGGCAGTCTTGGCAGAGTGGTCCGATGTCTCGGCAGTCTTGGTGGAGTGGTCCGATGTTACACTTGCTGATGACACCAGATGACTGGGTGCAGTGTGGTACAAATGAGACACATCAATGACAGCAGCTGCAAGAGAGTTGACCAGGTGTACTATTGAAGGACAGCTGAACGTGGTGTCCGCAGCAACAGGTGACTTATGACTGGTCGTACAAACACAGTGTATTTTTATAATACAGTCCAGTTGCCAAGTTTGGTGTGACAGATACAGATTTATGTTAATTATGTGCTACTAAATAAATAGCATGGCCTTAGCAGCACCTACCATACGATGTGTAAGGTATGCTTTAGGTTAATGATACAGAATAGTCCATGATAGTGTCAACGATTACAATGTGGCTACAAATGTTTCTCACTTCTCTTTTGTGCTGAGGGTCTTGCTCTTATTGCCTTTCTGTTCTTTCTTGCTGGTAACTTCAATCTGCTTTCACATCTCGTCACTTGTTGCTGCAATGGCATGTCCAGCAAATGTATGTGTTGTTTGCTCCGACTTTTGTGAGGGTGGGTAATATTGACAACAAAAACAAATATGACAATTGTATTAGCCTCACACCCATATGTGTACACACGCACACACACACACACACACACACACACACACACACACACACACACACACACACACTGTTGTCATACGGCCCATTTGCCCACATATTATGTTGATGCTTTTAATCAAATGGTTTCACGTAATACCTACCTTCCCAGCATCTGTCTTGTCTTGACAGGATGTGATCACAGCACTTTTCTCTGTTGAAGTTCCTGGGAATATAAAAAGTAGTGTTACAATTCATGCACACCAACATACTAAACAATTCTATAAGAGACTTTCATTTCAAAGGTTGTATCATTTAAAAACAGTTCCTGACATCTTTCACAACTGTAAATAAGTGCTTACTTTCTTTCATATTGTCTACATCTACATTGGTGGAGTGGTCCGATGTCTCGGCCGTCTTGGCGGAGTTGTCCGATGTCTTGTCAGTCTTGGTGTAGTGGTCCGATGTTACACTTGCTGACGAGACCAGATGACTGGGTGCAGTGTGGTACAAATGTGACACATCAATGACAGCAGCTGCAAGAGAGTTGACCAGGTGAACTACTGAAGAACAGCTGAACGTGGTGTCCGCAGCAACAGGTGACTTATGACTGGTCGTACAGACACAGTGTATAGATACAGATTTATGTTAATTATGTGCTACTAAATAAATAGCATGGCCTTAGCAGCACCTACCATACGATGTGTAAGGTATGCTTTAGGTTAATGGTACAAAATAGTCCATGATAGTGTCAACGATTACAATGTGGCTACAAATGTTTCTCACTTCTCTTTTGTGCTGAGGGTCTTGCTCTTATTACCTTTTGGTTGGCAAGGCATATATTGTATATAGCTAGACTATGAACTGAATCGTGACTAACCCGTAACTAACATAATTTGTTTCTCACTACCTTTTTGCATTGTGTGTCTTGCTTTACATGTTTTCCTTTTTTCCGTGCTGGTAACTGCCTTCTGTTGGGACGTCTCTTGACTTGTTTCTGCTCCGGTCGTATGTACTACTTGTTGTCAATGACAGCATGAGCAAGAAGTTTCTTTGTGGCTTGTTGTAACATTTCAGTCACTTCTACTATGCTTTGGCTTGTGCACACAGAAAGCTAGCATTTTCAGCTTGTTTTAATGCTGTCCGCAGTTTCTGCAGTGCACTATGTCCTTCCTCTTTCCTGTCCACCCTTACAGGTGCACTGTGCTGCTGTGTACTGTCTTCATGTCCTATAATATCAGTGTCTTCATTTGTAGGTTGAACAACAACAACGTTGATGGGAGTCTGGCAGGTGACATCCATGTCCAAGGTCATGTATGGACTGTCTCGATACTCCGGTGTTAGATCAGCCCAAGACATAGTTGTGTTCCTGAAGATTGCAAAGAAGTGTTTGCATGGCAGGTTTGAAGATCTAAACGCCTAACACTGGCATGATGGTGGCTTCTCGGGTGATCCGAAGTCTACTTCATACCAGATATTGGGGTCACGTTCACTGCAAACCTCGAACTTGTGGTGGCCTACCATGTTGAAGTCGTGTAGATTATAAGCAGAGGCTGCTTCGTGTGCACGCAGACAGTGTTGTACAACGCTGCGTGGTCTGTTGCGAAGATAGTAGGGGATATCTGCATTGAACCGCCGATACTGTTCACTACTTCTGTAGTTCTTCTGGGCATATGTGAGTAGCTGATCAGGTACAAACTGCTCAACCAGATTACAGGCCAAGTTAGCAAGGCTTCCAACTCCTCACAGTTGCAAGTAGCTGTGCTTCAGTGAACGGTGTAAAGACTCGACACCACTGTTGGTTGTGACTCGGATGTGGAATCCACTATCAGTGAACGCACTGCACCATCGCTGAAAATAATAATACTTGATTTTGATTGTTATTTATTAGTACAAAATGCAAGAGCATGATTTATTTTGTGACAACAAAGAAGTACAGTTTGTTTTTTCATGAGAAACGATAATACATTTTGTCCTTAAATATATATACAAACACCAACCACACCTGTTTTTTTATTACAAACATTTTAAAGCTGCTTCTATGACTTTAATCCTTATCTGCTTCCATGATATATATTTCTGTATGTATACACATGTCAATATTACTGGGGTGTTATTACTAGTATTATTATTAATTGGGTCTTATTCCAGTCAGCCGCCATTACGTGACAGTCAACTTACCTCAGGTATGTTGAGCCACTAGTTTTCAGTGTATGTCTTCACCTTCCTGTTGGTTTTGTAAAGGTGACTTGCTTTCACCGCTGTCACGTAGGTCAGTTTGGATTCCGCATTTGCAATGGTCCGCATGGATGATAGGAAGTCCTCCCTTTCACCCACACCCAGACCGTTTTTGCCTGAAACATTTATCTCCAATATGTGACACATATGATTACCCACATTTGGCCATCACTATGCACATAACTTATATTTGTGACTGTGTTTCCACAAAATGCAATAGTTACAGAGGTGCAGCTGAGAATATGTGCAGTCATCAATAAAAACCATTCTGTTTATGTGCTGAATGACTTGATGTTTGTATCATCATACAAGAGTACACATACCATCATGAACTCGTCGCAGCCAAGCCTGCTCCCGGTGGAAGGTGCACAGATAAATCGGTGCCCTGGGAAAGACATGCCGCATGGCCTGGTACTCCACGTCGCTGTAATCCACCATCCAGTACGACGGGGTCCATTGTTGATTCCAGGTAGATATTATTCGAAGTGCTTCTGTGTTGGCTTCTGCTGTTTCGACTTCACAAATAAACTCTGCAGCAGTCAGGTAACCAACATTGGTGCAAACTACTAACATGAAGAGGGGAAGGCTATATTTAGTTGTCTTGTAGGTGGCATCCAGAAGTGCAATGTCACCGTATTTATTGAGAAGCCTTTTCTGTGCACCATTCTGGTGAACGAAAAGAAACTGATGAGACGTAGCAGTTTCACCATCATCATCGTCATCATCACAGACAGCGAAACATCGGTCTTGTTTGGCATGCTGCACACTTTCGTTGCAGGCAGCTGTCGTCTTTCGTTCGGTACATGGCCGAAGGAAGAAACCGGCCGAATCGTCGTTCTTCCTCCACTCCTCCACTTTGTGTTGGAGATTTTCTTCATCAAGACCCGAGTACTGGCCAGCTACAAGGGCACTGTGGATATGATTGCGTACATCCTGGCTGGTTGGGAAATACGCTCTATCCCCCTTGTTTACGCTGACATGTTCTTGGCGTGACAAATCCTCCTGAACAAACTGTGTCAGCAGTCGTCGCATAATGGGTGTCGAGGTGATGCCAAGAGCCACGTAAGAGTACAGCTTCTCCTTCACAGCAGGGTGCGTTGGGTTGGAGACAGTGGCTTGTGGTGACAGCACATGGCTGGTATGAGCACATGATTGGGGCAGCTTCTCGACTATTCTACGTTGCTGTTCCACAGTGTGTTCAGGCGAGTTGATGATGAATGCAAGTTGCTTCATGACTTCGTGCTTCTTACGGATGCTGGTGTTAGCAGGAGTGCTGAAGGTGCTGAACCTGAAACAATAATTTGTCTGTAAATATAAATGTATAAATAATTTAGGTATAATTTGGTGTATGTGTGGGAAATATTTTCTCATGCAGACAACATCCACTTTCTTTCTGTGGCATATTACGTCATTGTGTCGGTATTACTGATACAACAGTACGTATTACCCAAACGTTCCCTAACATGTTTTTCGGGGCAGGGTGGGGAGCATATTTAATGTAGTAACCTGCAATGCATAGAATGAGAGGATTTTCCACTTAAAGGAAAATATTTCGTACCATAGGTATAGGACAATAACATATATTATTAATGCCTCAAGACTGGAAAAACTACACACATTGTTGCTTACCTTACATTGTGCTGAATATGGATCTGTGCATCACATCCTACTTTCCGTGTCTTCTGGATATGGAGTTTTCGACCCCGCATGTACTGGTGGTCATTCTGTTTATAATAAAACGTATAACATAGAAGAGGAACCACAATGACATTTTTTGAACATAATTGTTTTAATTAAATGAGCACACCTCCATCTGCCTCTTGGCTGTTCTTTTATGTGGCTTTCCATATTGACAGGCAAGAACTGTAATTTTTTGAACGATGTTTGGTGTTGTGTCATCACCATTAGGTGCCCAAGATATCCTCTTGCAGCGATTCTTCCTTGTAGGAGACCTGCATACAAAGGAACTTGTATATCATTAATTGTGTTGTTTTAATGTTTGACAATTGTAACTGTAATGGTCAAAATGGCAGGAGACGTGTCCAGCAACGTTAAACACAATGTTATAATTTCCAAGGATTCTAAATCACTGTCATCCTCCAATGGAATTTGACCGTATGGAGATTACGTACCAAAGCAATGAAGAATTTACACGACTATCATCAATTTTGTACATAAATCAACACAAAAGTTTCATAAAAATTGAAGACGGATACGTACATTTGACTTTTTGATTGATTTTATACTGAATGCACCCATATTGTTTACACGTGTATGTATGTATGTTAGTACATGGCACACCAAGACATGGAGATAATTATGTAAATAGGTAGAGAATAATGGAGATAACAAAACAGCGAATTCTAGGAAGGCAGATTCAGTTTGCATGAAGCAGAAGTGTGTAACGTAGCCTCTGTATACATCGTAGCTCCGCAAACACAATAGCAATTTGAGTGGGGCAAGTTGAGACACAATCATAACCGTATGATGCCATGTTATATTGGCGTACTGACTTTATGGTGTTTGCCAATTATTATATAGACACAGATGTACTGTCTTTTCTGCCGTTTTATCTTAGCATTGCTAGGGCATGCTGGTTCACTGGACATTTTTAGGATGGACGATCTCATAATGCAACTTTAAACCGACTTTACTCTCCCGTGTGAAACATTATTGGCACATCAGTATGCACCAGTCTCCAAATACATACCGGTAGCCTACTACAAAGTTGGTCATGGTAGCTCGTTTGTGACACTCCAGTGTAGAAACCAGTTGTTCCTCAGTTGCGATCCAGCCAGTGATGTATTCATCATTAACCGTTTCTATGTGAAAATACGACGGAAGCCAGTCAATGTTAGCAGTCATTGTGGCCAGAGATAAAGTGAAAAAAATCACTATAGACGTACACCAGTTTACTGAAGTTGTGGGGCGTTTCTGCCACTAATCGGGATTATATAGTGTCGCAGAGGATAATGATTAAGTGTAACCAGACCAACAAGGCATCATTGATTAATGAGTGTAGCTACGAATCGACTGTCATTGTGGTGTGAAATGAGGACGCATCTCTCGAGCCCCCATCCCTCTACCCTCTACGCATCTCTGCCTCCCTCCCCCCTCTCTCTCTCTCTCTCTCACTCTCTCTCTCTCTGAGTGTATACATAACCTTAAGTAAAATGTTTCATATACCGCATGAATTTAATCAGGCGCTATACTGGCAAGGTTGTCTTGCGCTTTCTTTAGATGATTAACCGTGAGGGAGCTCGAGCTAAACTGCTGACGTGTACCCTTGGCTGATCGTTTTTAACGAGGCACAGCCCACCCGCCAATTGTCATTCGGCGTGAGGGTTGTCGTCTACAAAAGAGATTGTAATGTGAGGGTAATGAGTCTGATGTTGCATGACCACAACGAGACTGGTACAGGAGCTGGCTGTTTATACAGATGTGACAGGAATGCCGACCTAAGACGGGTGGTTCCTCAAAGTATAGGTCTTGCCCTGCACATTGTTTGAACTGAATTGACTCACATACTTGGAATGGCAGCACAAGGGACAAGGAATTCACCACACCATTGACAAAAGATGATCAGGCGGAATAGCTTGGCATAGTCTAAGGGAATATTGTTGCACTAGATAGTCCGAATGGTCGGGCAAGCCATTCCCATAGGAAAGGCTAAAATTCCGGGTTTTCGTGACAATTGACATACGGAAATGACAGTGTTATATTGTCGCATACGTTGGATGTATTACATTAGTATTATTCTACTGTAATAATATGAATGTACGATATCTATATAGTCTATGCAATAACACACACAACACACATACACCACACACAAACACACACACAACACAAGCACACTTAACACACACAAAACACTCACAAAACACACTCACACAACGCACAGCTACACACATATACAACACACACACACACACACTTAACACACACAACACACAGCCTCACACACATACAACACACACACAGCACATACACCACACACAACACATGCACACACACACACACACACACACACAACACGAACAACACACTCACATAACGCACACACTCACAACATACAGCTACACACATATACAACACGCACACAACACACAGCACACAACACCCAGCCACACGCACATACTACACACACAGAGAACACACACTCACCATATACAACACACACAACACACACAAAACACGCACAACACACTCACACAACGCACACACAACACACTGAAACACACAATACACACACTAGGGAAATGGTCCCGAATGGTCGGGCTCTTAGCATTTCCCCCTAGGAAAGGCTAAAAGCCCGAGTTTTCGTGAACAGTGACACACGGGACTGACGGATATATTTTCACCGATGTTGGACAATTTAACAATACTACATTACTATCCGGCCATACAGTAGGATACTAATGTAATATTGTTAAATTGTTGTTTATAGTATATAAATACATTATAACGCATTCTATGTATGCACTAGGGAAATGGTTCAAAATGGTCGGGCTTTTAGCATTTCTCCCCTAGGAAAGGCTGAAAGCCCGAGTTTTCGTGACCAGGGACACCAGGGAATGGCCCGCACGCACGGCAGAATATGACAATTACGTATAGTGGGCCTAATACAAATGGTAAATTACTTCTTCATTGCTTCATTAAGTAAAGGCTACAGTACGCGTGGAACAATCGTTGTCCATACATGTGTATGTTGTCAATTTGTGACCATCGAAATGACGGAGTTTTTCGAGAATGGACTTCACTCCCCGATCGAGAAGGCCCGGCCGACTGTTTCGCAACTGGGCGCATGACCCGCACGCATGCACACACGCACGCACGCGCAACGAAACACATACGCAAGCACACGTAAACAAACACACGCACGCGCACACACATATAGTCTACACGCATACACACACATGCGAGCGCACGCACGCACACGCTCGCGTGACTATTCATTAAAACCTGTCACATAATTGACAATTACACATCAATTATGAAAATAATAATAATTTCGTGTCGAACGCGTGTCCATAGACAGAATGTATATAGTAGACCTCGACCATTGGTCAAGAACGCTCGTCTTTCACCCTAGTATGCAAAGGCTAACAAATTTTTTTTCCGGACCGGAAAAGGAACGACGAAAATTTAAATAATACGTAATTAAATAGTGTGTTCGATATAATATACAAGTATACGATATACAAGTATACGATATACAAGTATACGATACAAGGCTTCTGATGTGTGGACTAAAAAAAAGTGGTCCCGAATGGTCGGGCTTTTAGCATTTCACCATAGCAAAGCCGAAATACCCGAGTTTTCGGGACCATGTATAGTGACACTACTTAAGGAACGATGATGTTATATATTTTTGTTGTTGAAAGTAAAACGTCGCCATTATCCTACTATGGCATTGTTCAGTATATGGATTATACACAATGTTTATATATATATATGATGCAAGGACTAAAAAAGTGGTCCCGAATGGTCGGGCTTTTGGCTATCACCCTAGCAAAAACTAAAAGCCCGACTATTCGGGACCACGCAGTGACACAACGGAACAACAATGTTATATTTTTGCTTGATGGAAATTAAAAAGTACACCATTATCCTATAGTTTAGCATTGTTTAGCATATAAAGTATATGTAAGGCATAGACTAAAAAATTAAATGGTCCTGAATGCTCCGGCTTTTAGCATTTCCCCTTAGCAAAGGCTAAAAGATCGAGTGTTCGTGAACAGTGATACCTGGGAATGAGCCGCACGACAGAATAACGTGCATATGTATAGCGTGCTTAACACAAAATGTCTTAAATTACTGTTTTGTTAGTTTATTATGGATGTGATACATATAAAGTATCTCTAATTGTATGTTCACTTAGGACCTATTTCCTGCCGTGGCGCTGCACAGCGCCGCAGCGCCATGCGAGTGCTAAATATAGGTACAAATTTTGCGGTTGACGTCATGTTCACGAGTGGTCGGGCTTTCACACTACTAACAACTGAGCTATCAGGCGCCACTCGTGTCAGAGAACCGCCATGCTCATTGGTCAGTACGTCGTAGCGAGAACGTCGTGCTGACCCCATTACAACCAGCTCCCGCGCTCCCAATTGGTCCGCGCAACTTAAAACTGGGTTACGCGTGACCCAGTTTGAGACAAAAATGGGTCACGCGTAACTACGCCTGACCCATTTTGGGGGTCCAAAACTAGGCGAACCGTTCGTGAACCGTTCGTCGTGTACACACTGCGTCTGGTTCGCGAACGGTTCTGACCCAATTACATGTAGTTATAACTCGTGGCATGTCATTTGTTCGGGTCACGTGTCAATGCTCAAAGCGCTGTACAAGAATCTAATAATGTAAAACATTAATTGTACGTGATATATGAGCACATAAATATAAACTTAATATAATATATTAATTATAAAAACAAATATTTTAATTTAATTCATTAAAAAAAAAAACTGCTACATGAATATTATTAAAATATATGAGATAATTTATGTTTAAATATATATATATATATATATATATATACATAAATTATCTCATATATTTTAATAATATTTAATGTTATTATATATATATATATATATATAATAATTATTATTGTAATATTTACATATATGCAATCATGGGTAGGCAAATAAAGTATGAGTTTAGCTTTAAAATGTCCAAGAGAGTAAAATACGCAGATTGCGCGTCATTAGCGAACCGTACGCGCCCGCTAGCGGGTTCACATTACAGAGACAAGTGGGCGCGTTCGCGTCCACTGCGAACACATCGAGAGGGGGTCTGAGCGGACCCGACGCACCCAACGTAACCAGTGTGTACGCGGCCAACTGGACGCGAACCGTTCGCGCGTCCGCTAAAATTACTAGTGTGAACACGGCCTTAGAAACACACGCACTTATCTTCTGTGCCTCCAGCACAAGTATTTAGAAGAACGAAAGCCAGTTAATTTAGTTACACTACTAGAATGGATAAGTAATGATGAACAAACTTATTTTACATTCTACCATGCATTTCCTGCAGATATTGTATTTGGCTTTGCCTGCACGAGGGTCCGCGAATCAACAACCTACGACCACTATCAACAATGGACTCTCCCGGCCAGGGTCTCCAGGAGGGAATCCCTCAGTTTATTTATAGCTCCAAGCCAAGCCTATGTTCACGTAAACAAAATGGCGAGCGGGACGCAGTTGCAAGTACGATGTTATAATTTGTGTATTGTCTTATAATATTTCAAAATACAATGCTACAATGCGTTTTCAGAATGATGGCATGCTTAGTAATGTCATGTCAATATTCTGACAAAAGATTGAGATTGATCGGTCAACGTAACATACAGATACAGTTAATAGAACGTTGCCGAGTGCTGGAAACAACTAGAACTAGAACACTACAGATATAGATCGATGCCTGTTTCTGACACTGACGGTGACACTGACACAGTGACAGTTCAGTAGGATTTCTTCTTCTTCTTCCAATACACGCCTAGCCTCAACATGCTGAGGATACAGGCGGTGCCGTGGCATGGCAGGCGAACAGGAAATTTTTGTTTTGTTTTTAGAGTGCAATACATAAGAACACAAACTATCGTGTAAATAAACATAAATACGTGCAGAAGAACTTGTTAACGTCTAAAACATGGGGTACTGCAAAGTCTGGATGTTGCTTTTAAACGCATCCACTGATCCAGGCTGTTTTCTTACAGGTTCTTACAGGTCCTCTTCTGGCTTTTAGGCTGTGATGCCTCTTACGCCAGCTCTGATGTTTGTCGTCAAACTATATGGTGCGCATGCATCTGACGAGTTGTTCCATAATAGGGGTGGGGCTGTGTAATCGAGCTTAATTGGGTGGTTTTTCCATAATTTGTCTAATTTTCCCTCGAAGGACTGAACTGATGGAGCCTCTACCACAGACTGTGGGAGGCTGTTCCATACGTCCGTGCATCGGTGTATAAATGAATTTTGTTTAATGTTTAACCGACAACGTCCTTTGAATATTTTTAGGTGATGTCCTCGCGTACATGATTCAGTATCCCTCAAAGTTATAAAGTTCGATGTCACAGCTGTATCATATTTGTCTGTTAAAATCCTATACATTTCAATCATGTCTCCTCTGAGGCGACGATATGACAGAGTTGGTCATTTTAGTCTTTGCAGACGTTCATTGTATTCAAGATCTTTAAAGCCTGGAATTAATTTGGTTGCTCTATGCTGAACATTTTCAAGAGCTGTAATGTGTTTCATTAAGAATGGAGCCCATACTTGATTTGCATATTCAATATGTGGGCGGACGAGAGATTTAAAAACAGTAGAAAAACATTGTTCATCCATGTAATCAAAAGTGCGACGAATTATCCCCATCATTGAATTGGCTTTATTAATTTTTTCCGACATATGTGCCTCAAAGTTTAGTGATGAGTCAAAAGTGACGCCAATATCCTTCACCTTATCCGTACTTGCCAGCGTTATATGATTAGGTCCCAGTGTGTAGCTGTCGTTTCTTATTGTTGATGATCCTACTCTCATATGGCTGCATTTGTCTGGGTGGAACTTTAAAAGAGATTCGTATGTCCAATGTTCTGCATGGGTAAGATCTTGTTGAAGCTTTGTGCAATCTTCAGTGGTGTAAATTGGATGGAAGAGTTTCATATCATCCGCAAACAGGAATATTTCGGAGCTCTTTATAACATCCGGTAAATCATTAATAAATATAACAAAAAGTAAGGGACCAATCACCGATCCTTGTGGTATGCCGCTGATGACATCATGCCAATTTGAAAAAGAATTATTGACCCTTACACGTTGTGTTCTGTGGGCCAATAGAGCTGCAACCCAGCTTAGAATATTTCCTTGAATTCCATAGCTCTGGAGTTTCTCTATAAGTCGTAGATGTGGGACTTTGTCAAATGCTTTCATAAAATCACAATATACTACATCAATACATCCACCATTATCTAGTGTCTCAGTCCATGAATCGAGTACTTTAAGTAATTGGAGAACTGTAGACCGCCCTTTGATGAATCCAAATTGTTTGTCGCTCAACAGGTCATTATCTTTCAAATGTTTAGTGATGGTATCTCTAACTATGCCTTCCATTATTTTCCCTACTATGCTCGTTAGGCTGACTGGCCGGTAGTTATGTGCTAGATTTTTGTTTCCTTTCTTGTGAATTGCAGATATGTTTGCTATTTTCCAGTCTTTGGGTAGTATGCCTGTTTTCAGCGACGTGTTAAAAATTTTGGATAGTGGAGTGCTAATACTCTCTGCCAATTCGTTTAGTACACGAGGATGGAGGCCGTCAGGTCCTGGTGATTTGAATATTTTTAGTTTCTTTAGCTTTAAAGCCACTATCGATGGAGTGATAGTGCAAGATTCAACTTTGTTATGACATCTTATTGGCTCCTCCAGAATGTCTCCTTCTGGTTCTCTCGTAAATACGGAAGAGAAATGATTTGCCAATACCTGTGCTTTTTCCAAATCTGTCTTTGTCAGATCATCCTTGTCTTTGCTTTTTATTAAGTTCGGTATTCCCATTCTTGTGTTCATTTTTGCCTGCGCATATTGCCAGAACTTCTTGGGATTCTGTTTTATTTGATTTATGATATCTTTTTCATATAGTTTCTGTGCCTTTCTTGTCAGTCTCCTGACCTGATTTCGGAGTCGACAAAATTCCTGATAAGTTTGGGCATCTTTGGAGAGAAGATATTTTTTCCACAACCTGTTTTTTCTTTTGATTTTGGTTCGGATTTTGAACTCCAGTGGAACTGGGTATTTTCTGGCTCTCTCAGTTATCACCTTCTTTGGTATGCATTTTCCTTCTGCATATCTAAGCTTAGAAGTAAGGATATCCCACTGAGTTTGCGCATCCTCCTGGTGATTAGAAAATTCCTCCTCCCAATCAATGTTTAGTATGTCTTTCATTTTGGTGTAATCCCCCTTGTCGTATTTATAGACAGTTTTGCTGATTGGTTCATAGACTGGCATGCAGTTAAGAACCACCTTAATAATAGAATGGTCACTTCTTCCTAGTGCTGAGGCTGTTTCATTTGTTGAGATCTCTGTGTCTTCACTAGTGAGGACAAGATCAAGGAGTGATGGTTCAGTTGTACCTCTACCTCTAATGGGCTCTGTTATATGTTGCACAAAGTAACAGTCTCGAAGTTTCTCAATGAATTTAAATTCTTTCTCCTCTGTACTTGCTGCTGTAGTTGACATTGTTTCCCAATCAATTTTAGGATAGTTAAAATCTCCAAGTAGTAGAACACGTGCAAATTTTTTCTCACTTATTTTATCAAGTAGTTTGTTAAGGTTGTCATTATTCTCGGTGGTACTGTTTGGACTCCTATAAAAGGAGCCTATGAGAAGAGTGTCTTTCCCTTTCAGTTTTAAAGTGCAAAATTGTGCTTCATTGAACTCAACATCAAACTGGTGCACTTCAAATGGCAACGAATTGTGAAGAAACAAGATCATCCCTCTGCCTGTGTCCTCACCAATATTTATAGTTTCCATAGAATATCCTTCCAGGTTATATTCTTGTGTGGTAAGTTGTCTTTTATAATTTTTAGGTTTTACTTCTGACACTGCTATAACCTGTGGTGGAGTTGAATGGTTTTTTATTCTACATTTTAGTTCTGTTAGTTTTTCTTTTGTTAGCACATCAGCATTTGTGTACCATACAGTTATTTCTCTGGCACTGGCACTTGTGGTGCGAGAGTTTGGTTGGTATTTCCGCCCCTCTTTTTTACTTTGATGATCTGTCTTTCTCCTGGGCGCCCTCTTACCAGGTAGACAAAATTTGTTGTCTGCTCCTGCTGTGTTTTTTCTCTTGCCTCCTTCTGTAGTAGTCGCTCCTTCTCTCTGTCATCTTTGCTCATGTCATGCTTTATAACCATTCCACTGAATGGTTCCCCTTTGTTTTTCAGTTTGTATAGGTTTTTCATGACAAAAGCTTTTTTATCCTCTTCTGGGAATGTTACAAGTAACGGACGAGTTCTTGTTCCCTCTGTTTCCATTTCCTTTCTTTGTTTGCTCCCTAATCTCCTTACTTGTAGGTCTTCAGGTTGGTATTTACCATCTGTAGTGTATCCTGAAATTTCCCTCATTAGTTTCCTGTCATGAATAGTGTTGTCTTCTTTCAGAGTGCTGGTCCCCTCTGGCACATTGTATACCACAATGTTCTTCATTCTGGTCATTCGGTCATTTATTTGGGTGCACACAGTGGCGACCATTTCATCTTTGTTTATGACTGGTTCTACGTATGTTGCTCCTAGTGATTCATGTGGTGTCTGAGTTTGCAGATTGGATACTTTTGAGACTGTCTCCTCAAGTTCATTGACTCTGGTTTGGAATGCTTTTTGTTTATTTTCCATTGCAGTCAATTTCTTTTCAAATTGGTCTTGACGCTTGTTCATGATAAGGATGTGTGACATGATTGCCTTTGCCCCTCTTTGGCATGATTTACACTACCAACTGATTCGTTGGTTTTCATCGCTGGTTAATATGGCATACAAGGCATCAGACACACTTTGACAGACTTTGTGATACCATCCCTTACAGATGTCACACTCAATGGCGTCCTCGTTATCTTTAACTTCCAAGCTGCAGTCAGGGCAGACACATTTTTCTTGATCTCTGTCAGCCTCTAATTTCTTGTTTGTTTTATGACTTTTCTTTGAATTGTATCTTGATGATGTTGCCTTAGAGCTAGACGAGCTAGACGAGCTACCTCGTAGAGATCTTGATGTTTTAGATAACACTGGTGTACCACCAGTTGCCATATTTATTAGATACTTAATACATACAATTTTTCATTAACCTACTATTAAATAATGTTTAATTCATTAATTTAAATATATATATATATCTATAAAAAAAATATATAAATAATATTTTATTAACTTTTATACTAAATTGAATAGGTGCAAGTGCAGGGTTTGGGACTAGTGCAAACACCAACAGATAGAAGCAATGATAGGGTAAATGTTAGTTTTTTTTTTCTAGCCCTGGGCCGACTCAGGGCTTGAAATATGTTGAAGACACAAGGGTGATGATGATACACCCGAAGAAAGGCCTGTTAGTTCAGGAAGTGGCAAGACAGAGGAGAAGGATTTAAGAATATCTTATATACGTGTCTTATATAGCTAATGTATATTTAATTACTGTGATGTTTAGTGTTTAGAACACCCTGATTTATGCGAGTTGCATTGGGGGTGATTTGTGTTTTGCGCTCTTAGCTTATTGTTTACTTTTCCGCCATTTTGTTTTAAATTCTACAGGTTGTTTTGATTTACAATATATTGAGGGAGGGAATTCCAAAGTCGAATGGTACTGGGGAAAAAAGAATACAAGTGGTAGTTGCATCTGGAGTGAGGGATAAGGTAAGATAAAGAATGTTGTTTTCTAGTGACTATATTTACAGGAATAAGGTATTGGTTTGCTGGTATACCCACTAGGCCATTTGCTATCTTGTACATCATACATAGTTTTGCATCAGTTCTTCTGTCTGATAAGGATCTCCATCCTAATGTCTGGAGCATGTCTGTTACACTGGAGGTATTGTGGTGGCGATATAAGACATATCGGGCTGCACGGCGTTGAATCATTTCTAGTTTGTTTATTTGTGTAAGGGTATATGGATCCCAGACAGTACAGCTGTTCTCCACGATGGGTCTGACAAAGGTGAAGTAAGCCTGAGTTTTTATTTGAATTGACGGAACTTTGAGATTTCTGCGGAGGAAGCCTAGTGATCTATTTGCTTTTAGACAAATGTTATTTATGTGGGCATTCCACCGGAGATCCTTTGAACGATAGTCAATCTCGACTTGTGTTTACTTTACGTATGACCAAAACAGCTGGGGATCCCGGGCTTATGTCATATCACTCATTATGTTGATATTATTATGTCCTGTGTGAATTGCCGCTTGCGTAGGGTGACATTCACTAATTCAGAAATGTAATGATCAGTCACTCAAGACTCACGATGTAAAGTTGTCTGTCCCCTCCGTCTTCCTTCCTTCCTTCCTTCAGTTGGGCGGTACGCAATGGCTTAAGAAGACCGGAGCCTTACCTCGGGTATGTCGCTCGCCAAGCCGTGTGCATCATCGTCCTGTGTTGATGCATTGTCCCCTCACGGCTAAGGGTGTATTTGTTTTTTAATGAAATTGAACAAACAAGCGTTCCAGGTTCGTCACGAATATATATGTTTTATTCATCAGTAGAAACTTCAGACACGATGTCCCTACAACGTTTGCACATTCATGTGCGCCGACAGTTCAACTCTAATTTACATTTAAAGTGTCCGTGGTTTTTGAAGATCGAACGATAAAGCAATATATAAACCACCGTGGTTTATATTTGCCGAAATTTTGATAAGTCTAAACTTGTGGAAAACATTTTCCTAGTTTCCCGTGGAGAGCGTCAACGTGTCTCTTCGTCTGGGTTTATTGCTGTCCTTTTTCGTAATTCCAATAATAATTCCCTTTTAAACATACTGGCTTGGCCTCAAGCCAAATCCGGGAATTGTCTTTAAACCGTAAGGGATCGAAACGCATCGTATGAAATTTGTAGAATTATGGTTCTACGCATGCGTGTTTTTATGTCGTCATACTATGGGGATGAGGGTGCTCACTCACGTGAAGGGGTCTGCATTTATTTGCATAATTTCATCTTTCCGGTTCGATCTTAAAACCAGGACATGGTCACGAAGTGAATCTAAGGTCAGGCCAATGTCTGCACCAAATTCCAGTCATGACTCTTAACTGTCAACTACATTCTGTTCCGGTAGACACCAAGAACTACGCCTACAGACGCGAAAATAAACAAATCGTTCAAACCTTGTTGCTTTAGAAACGCGCCCACAGTGACGGCAACCATATGCTTGCCTTGTGCAGCATTCTTTTATATAATGCTTTTATATAACGTGACTTTGGTTTTTCTGTTCTAGTCTTTCTCTGATAACTAATAATAATAGTAATTAACTAAATTAGCCACTGCAGGTCTGTTACAACGAGTGAAGTTGAAATAATAAAAATAAAAACAAAATATCTGGAATAGAAAGTAGGTACCAGCATTTCAATCGGCACTGCAGTCACACGTACCGCATCACCCAGGCCATGGCCTTCCCATCGCATGACTGTCACCATGATCATGATGTATTCGATACAATACATTCACAATCATAATTTTGTAGTTCCAGCAATACCCACGTCAAAAGTTAACCAAATATAAATTTTTATTTGTCTTTGACCTGTTGTTGAATACTGTTGTTTTGGGGATTTGGTTCAACTTCAAGTTTAGCATGAAGAAAACATGGATGACATTGACGAATCTGTACATATAAATTATAATTGCAATATTGTATTGATTCGTTAATTGAACTTGTTCGACATCAAGCTTTCAAACTTTGTCTTTGAAACCCAAGGAGCACCATATCCAAGTTTATTTCCCTTTTCAGTCTTTTTATGTCAATATCATACATGTTGATATTTCTTTATCTTGAGCTGTTTGTGATTTAGTCTTGCTATTTACAAATTGAGAAGGTATATATGACTATAATTTGAGACATTTGTTTATAAATGTAAATAAGTTTTTTGTTGGTGTGTTTGTGTCATTCTCCATGTCTCAGAGGCACAGATGATAGAGTAACATGCTTTTTATATCGATATGTTCAGTACTAAGAAGATTCGCACTTTATTGTTGAAAAAATATTTGATATGTTTGTGTGGTCTCTTGTAGAACGTAGATGACATGTTAGCCTGTATAGATTGTGTTTGATGTGTTTGTGTGGTCTCTTGTAGAACATAGATGACATGTTAGCCTGTATAGATTGTGTTTGATGTGTTTGTGTGATCTCTTGTAGAACGTAGATGACATGTTAGCCTGTATAGATTGTGTTTGATGTGTTTGTGTGATTTGTAGAGCATAGATGACTTGTTGGCATGTATGGCAGACATGGGGTTCGCCCTGGATGACTGCCGTGATGCAGTGCAGGCAGGCAAGCTGACGGTGGAAGAAGCTGTGGCATGGTGAGTTTCTGTCACTTTATAATTTGTTTGCCAAATGACTAATATATCACAACAGAGACCTGTATTCAAATACAAATAAATTCTATTTTTTTAATTTCAAAAGCAAGTATACTCAGTTTTAAAATGTTGGTCCATTCTCGTAATATTATAACGTTCCTACAGGATCCTGGCCGGGAAGCCTTCCGTTGAAGCCAGTCACACAAACACTGGACGTCTGCGGCTTGGACAGGTGAGTAAGGAAGGTGGACATTACACAAATATGTACTTCAATATTTATGGCCTTCTATGTATCACAGGTACTGGTATCTGCCTAGACATTGTGCTGATTGCTTATTATCAGACCTAGTTTTTTGGCAGCATCTAAACAGCATACAGCTGTTTTTTGTAAATCGAGGTGATTAACTTTGTGCATCCACAGTCCATGTATTTTTACCATTTCCCTCATGTAGGATGTTTCTCTGCCCCTTTTCTAACACCTTGGAAGTAAAAGGGACCATTGTCTTCCTCATCTTCCTTCCCGTTTATTTAGAATTGTATAACTCCTCAACTTCAAAGTACTGCAGTGTGCATGATCAAACTTTCATTGCTTCTATGATTATTGCCAAATAGGTATGCGGCAAACTTATAA
Organism: Paraescarpia echinospica; assembly: GCA_020002185.1. Lineage (NCBI taxonomy): Eukaryota > Metazoa > Annelida > Polychaeta > Sabellida > Siboglinidae > Paraescarpia > Paraescarpia echinospica. The sequence goes on from CM034531.1 coordinate 75,732,161, forward strand.
GCTCAAAGAAATCTGAGGTTATGTGAATTTTGCAAGGTCAAATCAAAGATCAACTTGTTTATGTTTTTCAAATTTATATGTTAAGTTGTTCTGCAAAAAGGAACAATTTAAAGTGTTTTAAAATGACATTAATATCATATTTTCTGCATTTCAAATAGGACTGTGTTGGAGATAAGTTATAACGTTTGGAAGGTCACGGATACATTGAATCAGACATTCTTGACCTCTGTCGCTGGAAAGTACGGCCAGATTGATCTGAAATTTTGATGGTAACATGGACATAAACCAATGCACTAATTTTCAATTCAAGTGAAGAACCTCCTGCACCCACTAATTATTAGTTGTTGAAATTCAAGTGTTTTAGGAGGAAATAATTTGTTTACACGTCAGCATGCTACTTTCAAAGGCGTCGCCTCATCCGATTACTAATGACATTGTCATTATCGGAATGATCCGAGTTCACAGTTCAGTGATTTCAGTGACAGTTCAACTATTGATTTAGAGCTGCTTCTGCTTCAATAAACCATACATTTGGGTGGTAAGTTTTTAGAATACATCTATGTAGTGTTTATACAGACACCGTCCTACATTTATGTCATTATCAAACACAATGGACAGCAGAGAGGGAGAGGGAGAGAGGGAGAGAGGGAGAGGGAGAACATGATTTTATAATAGAAACAATCAGACAGTCTTCTTTTAAATGTCTCCTGTCTTGTTGCAGCATACGTCATCTCCCATTGGGTCAAACCCTTTCACCGCCTCCCCCACAGACCCCATGCCACTCCCTGAGGGTAACTCGTCTGGGGCGTACATGTCCCCCCTTGACAACCCCCCTGGGGAGCCAATCTTACTGAGTCGACTCCATGGCACGGAGGAACAGAGGAGGGAGAAGGACAGATTTGAGGAGCAACAACGCAACGAGGCGAAGAAAAAGGCTGTGGCCGAGAGGAAGGCACAGAAGGAGGTGACCGTTGACCCTTGACCCTTAGATCGTTATCGTAGTATTGGGTGTTCAAACTGTTCATGTTAGAATTCCACCGATTCTAGAGCAGAGAGGAATAAGAGTGGCAGATTTACTACCAGAATAGATGAGAGATGGAATGGGGTTAAGACCCTTGTTACACCCTCAAATAATTATGAATATCCCTCATAAAGCTGTTTAAAAAGTGGCTTGCATATCATACTGTATTTTGATTAATATCCTTTGGAAATCTTTATTATATATGATGTTGATAGTTGTTTTAATACGGTGACAAGTTAACTATTTACCTTTGAACTGAAATAGTAATAGACACTGTGGTAGTTGCAGTGGTATCATGCAGAATTGTAAATGTTTGCTTTAATAATATCCAGAGTTTTTATAGCCAACCTCCAAGTTTATGAGCAGGTGTGGCTGAGGTATCATCTTCCAGTCTCCCTCCTGTTTTTAAGCAGTCTCCTATGTACCTGGAATGAGATGTTTTTATTAACAGGGTTTCTTGGCGTTGTAGGAACACATTCGTATCCTTGCACAGATCAGGGAAGACCGCGAAGTGCAACGACTCAAGATGTCTTCCGGAGCTCCTGGGGCGACCTCTTGTGGCATTGTTGGACATGCTTCTGCTGCAGAGAATGTTGAAAATGTCAAAAAACATGACGAATGTCTAATACAGGTTGGTTATTTCAGTTAGTTTTGCATCAACCAGTATTGCAGTAAGGATATATATATATATATATTTATATATATATGAACTTTGTAAAAATTATACAAAATTGCATATGAAATAAAATCCAATGAAAACGCTTAAATTAAAATATGTAAATTCGAATTTAACAAGAATAGCAATAATTCTCCAAGTTGTTACAATGTTTTTTAATGTAGCCGATAAAAATATTTTACCTGTTTACTTTTATTTTGTCAATTTCTTTTTTTGGAACATGTTGAATAACCCATACCCTGATCAATCACAACCATTGTGTCCTTTCCTCTTTCTTCTCTTTATACATTTCTGAAAATACTTTTATTGTCAAATTGTTGGTAAGTATGATGATAAATAATTCGATTACAAGTTTGTTGATTGGTGGAGCGACTCGGTCATGCATGACTTGTCTCTTCAGATTCGGCTGCCGACTGGACCCGCTCTGAAGCAGACGTTTCCAGCTGATGCTGTGCTTGCGGAGGTTTGGGCGTTTGTCAACCAAAAGTGTAGCAGCTGCAATGAGATGTGCCTTATGCAGGTAACTGTGCTGTGCTTCCATCCATATGCTCATGTGAAATTTTTATTTTAATCCACGTACGTTGACAATAGAATACACATAAAATATGAGGATTGAAACATATCCACCCGAAAATTTATTGACACCTTTTTAATTGAATGGACCTGGTTTTGAAATCATGCCACTTACACCTGGTTACATATGGGATACTACAGAAAAGTAGAAATGTCGAACCATCTGTTAGAAAGGAAAATCAACACAGTGGAGGGAGGGTTTTGGAGTCCAAATAAAACAAAATCAGAAATGGTAAATAACTCTTTACCCTGGAGTGATGTTGGTGCATCTTCTGTCAGACGCTGATGGTTATTCCTCTCTTTTTAAGTTCAGTTGCTTCTTTCGACCATTGGCATTGGATCTACCAGTTGATAATGAATTTCAGAAAGCACAATAAAGGTTAGTTACCGGTAGACCATAAATGAGTGGTTTGTCGCTCCAAGGGTTGGTGTAAGTTACTATCATATCAAAAATATATCTGTCTTATCACAGTATTATTATAGCAACCGTTTAGGTCTCAGTAGATTGACATGCGATCGTGTTATTTGACCGAACTATTTCTTCGCAGCCATTCCCGCACCAGGAGTTTGGAGAAGCTCACATGAAATGTACATTAAGAGAACTGCGACTGATTCCGACCTGCTCCCTTGTGGTCAAGAAGGTGCAGACACCACAGGTCGCAGACACAGGTTAGTAGGTCATACACATGTAGGTCAGTGGGTCAGTTACCATGGCAGTGTAGATCAGAGGGTCATCATATAGTTGTTGGTTAGTGGGTCAGTGTACTAATGTAGGTCATTATGTCCGTACAATATACATTGCCTGACATGACTTCAGTTGTGTGTTTAACCATTTTCTTCCAAAACAGTTAACCTTGTCGGAAGTTTATGCAGTTTCAGCCATTGATGTAATCCATCAGTAATATCACTGCCATAAGACAAACCCATTTTAAGCAGTTTATTAATTTTATACCATTGACTGTGCCGTTGCCAACCTTACCGACAACAAGATCTCACAAAATTACACATTATTTTTACTGTTTAGGGCAGGGATTCTGGATCCTGGATTGTAACTATTCAACAGAAAGATGGACGCTAACACTAAGTTACAGGACAGGAAGTGAATTTGTGTATGTTTACACTCAAAAGAGTGGGATGAGTGATTGTAGTAATTAGTAAAAGTAATAAATTGATGAGAGCTATCATTCATCTCAGGCTATGGTGGGACATGCTGAAAACTGCTAGACATAAATGCATGTTTGACAACTTGCTATTCATGAAAATGGCTAACTGGTTGTATGTACATCAGACTATGATGTTATCTGAACGCAATTTTTTCATAGGCAGCATCAGGGTAATTACCATATAATATGGCCCTAATCGTAACCCGTTACTTAACCCTAACTCAAAACATAAACCCACAAAAAAGACACACTCTACCCATCTTAGTCCTTTGAAAATCCTGCTATCTAGATTGATCCAAATGAGCACTTTCTGTTTGCAGCCAAGTCTGAGATGATTGATGTTAGTGAAGAACCTCCTGCACCCACTTCAAGTGATCCCCCACCCCCACAGGCTCCAAGTCACCCCCCACCTGTGCATTTCAGTGCCACGCCCAGGCCTGTGTTCCACCAGTGGGGCTCAGGCCACACCCTGATGGAGGGGGGAGAGAGCTCAAACCAGAATGGGGGAGAAGGTAGTAATCCTGGGCAGGGTGAGTGAGGCTTGGTGGCCGCAGAAGATAGACATATTTACTTGTTTATCTGTGTTAAAGACTTCAGTGAAATGAATTTTTGTATTTCTTTGAAACTTTGTATACATAAATTGTCAAGTAATATGCCAAATATGAGTATGCCCTATCCTTTAACGTGGCATGTGACCTGTAGTTTCAGACTGTACAAAGAATTGCATTCACAGAATTTAATATGATGACATCACCTTAAAGTTAATAATGTGACCTATGAATAAAAAATTGCTGTTAGAACGTAGCAAATTCATTAGATCGGTGGCTGTTTGACAGCTACACAGCAATCAAACAGCTGCCCAGAAGGTGATGTTTAAAAAAGTAAATCCATATTGCAATATAATTTACAGTGGCTTTACATGAAATTATAATAATGGAATAATATTTTGTAAATAATAACCTCAGTGTTTTTAACAGTTAGTATTTCAGTGTGTCTCATTTGTGCACTATTGTAACATGTCATTCAGTCAGGTCACCTTGGTGTACTAAGGTCATAAGTTCATGTGTTGACCCGACCTGTATTGTAGGAACCGAAGAAGCACCAGGTAGTCGGGAAGAAGAGATGGATGTAGAAGAAGACGAGGAAGAGGAGGAAGTCATCCCAATCGGTGCTGACCTCGCTCCCCCGGACTGGGACCACTTCCCCGGGAATAACTTTGCTGCACATGGTTCGTATAATGTCGTGTTCTCAGTTTTCTTCTACTCCTGGTCCCGTTTTTTTGGGGAGCACATTACTCAGTCTGTTCAGCCCTCGTGACGATACTTTTCAACCTACCCCGATCTTCTGCAAGTTCCTCCCACTCACAGCTGGTCACCCTCTGTGCTTTCAACATCTCCTGTGATGCTGTCTCTCCATCTCTGTTTCTTTCTGTTATCCTCTCCCACCACTGAATTGAATTGAATTGAATTGAAATTGGTTTATTTGGCATAAGAAATACAAAAGACAAGCTACACATGTTAACAATGAATGCCAGGACGCCAGTAAAAACTAAACTAGTTGAGGCAACTGGACGCCCTGCTTTCTGTGTAGTTCTCGATCATACCACCTAATAGTCTCGAGTGTTTTACTGTGTTCAAGTGCAGATGTTCTTCTTTGAAGATAGACCAAGAATACTATATCAGTAGGATAGCTCACTCGGCTCATATCGACCATGCTTCTAGTGGCGCCATCTACGTAAATGCGTGCGCGGAGAGAAATGGCTCAGACGCGTTCCTACACAGGTAGTGGAGAGTATTGTTGGGCGCATGACATGGTCAGACCTGGTCAAAGAAGATATAAGAATATATTTAATAGAATGGCTAAAGGTATTCAGCCTTTTCCCTGCTCAGTTAATGTGGGCGAAGTGATCACCCATACGGTGATGAATTGAACATTATTAGCCAGTAGTAATTTAGTTAGTAGTCATAATATTGTTATCAAGGGTTGTCGCACTCAATACATTTGCAAATTACACCTATTTTGTGAAATTAGCAGTCAGAGGCCAGCATGCTTGCTGTGAGTATTTGACAAGTGGATATGGATGTTTACACAATTACTCTTATAATTATCTTATAAACACATCCAGGACTTCTGTAATGTTATTTATAAAGAAATAGTGCAATTTAAATGGAATATATTGATTTTCATGCCATCACATTCATGTTTGCAATAAAGTAGTATTTTGAAATACCAGAAATTGTAGATAAAGTGTAGTTAGACGTGCCTACATAAATCATAATTATATCGCATGCAATAAAATCAAGAATACTATATTTAATAGGAGAATGCATTAAATATAGTATTACTAATCGGTCCCTTTTATTAGCTAATCCCGCTTGGACACTTTTATGCGTATGTGTGGGGGCTGCTTTCAAAGATGGTATTTAGGCAGTTACTATGGTCAATACATTTGACAAGCACACACCAGTGTCATTGAATCACACACAATTTACAAATACATTTTGGCGACGTTGAACACCAAATAACAGAGAAATCTCCAGCCGAATGCACTACCACAAAGTTACGTGACCTCGGCTCTTGCGTTGGCGCAGCTTTACGGTGAAATATACGCCACATTTTGCGAATGTTCATATCGTAACTGTTTCGAGAATACCACTTGCGAAAAATTCCACTTGAAGAATATGTTTTGAACGTACATTAATTTAGACAGACCACTATCATTTGCAAACTGAGCAAAACAACAGATGCAGGTCAATGCTGATCAAGCTGTCAAAACCAGCTGAACGGTGTTGGTAGCATGCATTTATGTAGATGGCGGCACTTTCACTGGATCGCGCGAATGCCGGTCGATATAAGCCGAGTCGACTATCCTATTGAGATGTGGTATTCTTGGATAGGCTGCCTCTTATGATGACTCAGAACAGTGGCTGTATCATCCAAATAGTTTTTAGGATTTGATTGTTTTAGCATGAACCTGTTTTGGGATCACTTATGTAATTTATTTGCAAGCTTTATAGTCTGGTAAGTAGTAAGTTGTGGTCAGTTTAGACACAATCTGTGACGTCATATGATATCATGTACAGATGGAGATTTTGGATGGATATTTTGAATACTGGCAAGACTGGTGAATATGGATTATATCGACAATTATGAAATTGTATATTGGTTATATCCTGAAAGAGTACGTTTAAGACATTCCATAATATTATATGAATGTACAATATATTAACAATTGATTGAAGGATGAATTGAGACACTGAGGGAGACTACCTCCAGGGAGACTACGTATATAAGTATAGATATACATACTTATACATAATTAATAAATTATACACAATTCATAATTTCACACGCACACGCACACACACACACACACACACGCACACACACACACACACACACATGTTTGTGCCTGTTTACAGCGCACTTGTGGGGAGAAGGACAAAGACTGATCGGCCTTGTGTGGGATGACGATAATCTTCCCCATCATCATCAGAACCCAAACCAACTTGCAGGTAGGATGATCTGATCATATGTGTAGGAAAACAGGCGGTTGTCATCAACATTGACCATGCAAATCACTATCTAAAGGTTTGTGTTCTCGAAGCTGAGGATGAATCGCCAAAGGGAAGTTGACACATGTAGCTGCCTCTCTTTGCAGGGGACAGGGCATTGGTTGGAGGAACTTGCCGTTAAATCAACATTCTTTTACGAGAATATTTACTTGTATAAATTGCACATTGTTATTATTTATTAGCTTACAGCTACAAACCAAGGACTTCAGTTGTCTCAATTATGGTAGCACCATCTTGAGATAACCATTCGATTTTCTGAAGTAGAGGAAATGCCCTCTAGTAAAATTGAGCACATATTGCAAACAGAAAAGTAAATAAATCTAAATAATTGTCAATAATGTTTTCCAAAATACATTGCCAATTGATAGATGAGAGGCCAGTGGTCTAAGGACGTGAAGGAGCAGAGAAAGAGGTGAGTAGGCATCAGTGTCTCGGGGGAGATGCACTTACATAGATCCAAAGTTAACATCATATCATGCAGATGTCCTTTTTATGAGGTGTACAACTTGAGATGTCCTTAAAATTACATGAGTCTGTTCTACAGAAATTATTGTAGGATTGTAGAATTGGATCTGTCTTAAAAGATTACAGTAGGTGCCCAGTCACCATTAACACAACAATAACGTTGTCATTTTCATGTGTTGTGCCAGCTGAGGCGGCGAGACAGAGGTACGCCAGGTGTCCCCCTGCGGAACAGGCCCAGGAGGGCACCCACATTGTCCTCCATCCTCTGCAGACTGTTGCCCCTCTCCTCCAGACCGTCATGAGGCACGTGTCAGGGAGGATCTGTGACACGCGACACCCCATAGTTGGACTGCAAGGTCTGCCCGCTCAACTTGCTTCTCGTGTCCTCGACCATCTAGTCAAAGAGAGGCTGCTGTATCCACGCACGCTTCAGCCGTTTATCTCATGGTGGGTACCTTGTACTGGTGGGTACTTTGTCCTTGTGGGTACTTTGTTCTGCTGGATCCTTTGTTCTGGCGGGTACTTTGTGTTAGTGGGTTCTTTGTCCTGGTGGGTACTTTGTCCTGGTGGGTGCTTTGTCCTGGTGGGTACTTTGTCCTGGTGGGTACTTTGTCCTTGTGGGTACTTTGTCCTGGTGGGTACTTTGTCCTTGTGGGTACTTCGATGCGATGTATTTGTATTCTTTGTAACACAGTTGAACCACTTGTAGAGACATGTGTTGTAGAGACAGGTGTTGTAGAAATATATATGATTTGGTTGTTGTAGCATTGCTATTTAGAATATTATTACATAATGTTTATATTACATATGGTTCACTTTCTCCCCTCCACCACCCATCTCCACCACTCCTCTCCACCACCTATCTCCACCACTCCTCTCCACCACCCCTCTCCACCACCCCTCTCCACCACCCCTCTCCACCACCCCTCTCACAGGTTCTCACCCACACAGGAGAGTACATACAATGAATAATAAGTCATGTTTCGAAATATGTCATAATTTGATTGGTTTCGGGTGTATTTCTTTTGTTTGCAGTCACCTTCACAGTATCAACCTTGACTGTTACCCCTACAACACAAACGAGTTGTTGGCAGCTCTTAGGTAGGTCAGCTTTCTACGTCTAGTTCAACATCTGCGGGAGCCATCAATGTGTGCTGTCTGCTGCATAAATGCTTGTTCCACGCACTGCATCTCCACTGATCCACAAAGCAATGCATTTTAATCATTCTTAAATTTTAATCATAGATTGGCATTTTTTTAGATTAGTTTTCATCGTTTTTAAGATTCAGTACAATAGTTTTTTGAGCTGAAAATATTGATACAGTGACTAGCATTTGCTGGATTTTATGGAAGAGATATTTTGTATGCTGTATTGGACATACCCTGGTAATTAACATCAGGCAATGCACAGTTTCACACTGCTAATACGATGTTTTTGCATCTCGGATATCTTTATGCGTACAGTAGCTTAGTAGAACGAATGTACAGTATTTGCACATGCGCTCTTATTGTGTAATCATGAAGCTTTAGAAAGAACATTTTAATGGGGGTCAAAGAGACTTCTATTAAGACCAGGCTTGGTTGCTAATATTCTTATTCTTGCAGGCATCACACAAACCTGATGTCTCTGAGTCTGTGTAATAGTCCACTGATAACTGACAAAGGCCTTCACCCTCTCACTGGTAAGTTATTGGATGATCATTTTAAATAATGATAACTTGATAATTTTTTTTTAAATATATGCAGTTGTTTTAACCATAAATTGAAGTGTATATTGTTCAACAGTTCTAAGAAATTCACCACTTTAGGAGCTAGTACCTATTCAAAGTGTTTTTTATGCACTAAAATTAATTTTAAATAAAAAGTATTCACATATTTAATGGTGCATTTTTGTCAAACATTTACTTACAATTTTTACATCACAGTTCCAGTGTCCTTTAAGTTAACAGTAACTCCTGGGTCACGTTATAGATGATACGAGTTCAGCCTACAACCAGTATTGCCAACAGTCTTTGTAAGAAGGATTGATGTAGGGACTGTTTGATGGTTGCAGCTCTCAAACGACTGCATTCACTGAATCTGGGAGGGTGTCAACAACTGACGAATAACTGCCTCACAGTGATAACAGGTGTGTGGCACTAGTGGCGCCCACAGTTGTTTTTTTATAGTTTTATTATGATTGTGTGTTGAAATATATATGATTACATTTGAACATGTCGACACTTAGACAGCAGTAATGTTAACAATACTCGAATCTACAGATGAAAATTTATTTATTTTAGTTTTTACATTCGGATAAGTGACATTTTTGCTATTATTTATATATATTTTTTTTTATTTATTATAAAAAAAATTAAGTTGTAGATGCATAAATAAATAGAGGAGTTACTAAATTTGTTTACTCATGTATGTTCCTATATTTCTAAACTGAAATTGAGCTTGTGCAAAAAATGTATTAATTTCTGGCAGACATAACTGCATGTATGAAACCATGTGACTTTGTAGAGTTGCCTGTGTTGACGACACTGTGTCTGGAGGACACGGGAGTCACCAACGAGGGGGTCGTGACCTCCCTCCCGGGGTGCAGACAGCTACAGCGACTCGACCTGAGTCGCACCCAGGTCAACCAACAGATCTTCCACTCACTGCAAGGTCAGTGCAGCAATGTCCACTCAGTGTCCCCTCATTCATGAATACAGATTTTCTTTCAGTTATTAAAGTGAACTCACTCCAACGGTTCAGCAACCATCATTTGCCTTCGTTGGGAATTCTGGGGCTTCAATTCATTTGTTCTCCACCTTGATGAATGTCTTGACCAAGGTGTTAATTGATGTTTGTTTCAGCTCTTCCCAACCTGAAGTTTCTGGGTCTCGAACAGACACAGGTTAGTACACCTGGACAAGTATGAGGACAAAAATATGGGAAGTAAGGAGAGAAAATAATGTAGGCCAAAGTTAAAAAGATCCTGTACAAAATGCCATTTTTTTACCTCAGTTTTAATATGACATCAGATTTAGAGAAAAGAATGGTAGATGGGACTGCTGTAGGAGGCTTTGGTAAAACATTTTTGGTCATTTTGTTCAGGAAAAATAGCATTTTGGTTGGGCAAAAATTATGTTTTGTTTGCATTTTCTTTTTGAAAACAGAAACTTTGGTCCGGGAAAATTACATTTTGTTCAGGAAATAGTACATTTTATTCAAGAAAAATTATATTTTGATTTGATTATAGATAAAATGTCCTGGACGAGTGTGTGATGTGTGAACTGGTCACTGCTTGCAGCTGACCAGTCTCGAGGGTGTCCAGCATCTGTCGACTCTGGAGGTGCTCAATGTGAGTGGCACGCAGGTTGACTCTGCGTCAATGTCATGTCTGTCACACGTCACTTCCCTCGTCGCACTCAACATTGCCAACTCACAGAACATAGACGGCGACAGAGCACTTGAACAACTGTCGGGTGAGTGTCGGAATATGTCTGTGATGTCGCGAGATATTTATACGGTGGCAAGGATATGCACCGCAAGCCAAGAGCGTAATTTTAATACAGTGGGATCTGTTACATGGAATTGGGTGATAATCATTAGTAGGAAGTTCACAGATCATAGACATGGTCTGGTCTATGAGGTTACACTGCATGTCCCAAAACTAGACTTGTTTACACAGCATCATAGATGAAAGCATATGTAAATTGCTCAGTTATATTATCCTGGTAGTGATATTTACCATCTAACTATATTTGATCCGGTGTATGTATATTTGCGTGTGCATGTGATAACATTCCTCCTTGACGTTTTACATTTTGGCTACCAAACATTCCGCGATTCATCTACGACCTTCATGAAGAAAAGTAATGCTTTATTTTTTCTAAATTTCTGTGGTTCTTACGAATTATGGGTTTGTTGTAGATGTTATATGGTTTGTTACGTATATTTTCTACAATTATTCTGAGCTGCATATATCATCCGCTGATCAGTTTGGCATGATTGACATAAGTTGCAACAGTCTTGGAAAATGCTCAGTGTGGCAGAAATCTTTTTCAATTTACACAATCCCTGTTAAACATCTGGTATGAATACTTCAGCATGTGTGTATGTAGTGCCTCTGGCATGTAAAATATCGAACAACAGACTTGAATACTTGGTTTCTGCCAACTGTGAATACAATCAACTGGGGCTGCTTATAAACTACCCAGGTGTCCCTTGCAGATAATGATTATTTTTGCTAGTAATGTTAATACAGTTGTGGCTCAGGTGTGCTCAGAATTGATGGTCTTGATTATAGTCGGCTGTAAGTAGACACGTGGGTGCCGTGGTGATTTCCAGTTGTTGTGACCATATGTAGTGGCGTCCAGTGCAGTGGTCATCTGTGTTACAGGCAGACCTGGGTTCAGTTCACTTTTATCAATTCCATTTCAATTCATGTACACATATTTACTACGGATCAATTCCAATTCAATTTAACATACAAAAAAGGATCAATTAAAATTAAGTTCAATTCATATCAGCAAATTTAACAGTCACCCATTAAGTTGTTTAATTAAGCATAAGACAGGAAGTCCATAGTAAAATATCTGGTTTGTTCTAAGCAGGCCTTGTGCCGAGTACTGCCATCTGAGTGTTGTATGAAGAGTTATGTTGATTCAAGTTAGACAACCTGCACCAGTGTAGTATGGTACCACCTTACAGCTAAGGACCTAACTAAGGAACAAAGGGAATGGTGAACACTGGACATTGGCAAATGCTAATTAAACCCCCTCAGGGAACAGTAATTTTGGTCTGTGTTGTTCAATTAGCACTTAGCAGCTCTGTTCCATGCTGCTAGTAAATTGGGATAAATAGGGACTGAGAGAGCATAGAGAGCATAGAGAGCAGATGGATCATAGAGAGCAGAGAGACCATAGAGAGCAGAAAGAGCAGAGAGAGCAGAGAACTGATAGAAATATTGTTTTCTCAGTCAAGAAAGATAGAAGGACAAGAGGACATGACGTTACATTAGTAAAGGAGCAGTGTAAATTAGATATAAGAAAGTTCTCATTCTCACAAAGGACTGTAAATGAATGGAACATATTATCTCCTGATTGTGTGGGTGCTAGTAGCGTGAATATGTTTAAAAATAAAAGCGACACATACCTTAAAAGGGCGGGATACACGTAGATAAAAAGTATTGGACTCTCGATAAGCCAAAAGGCTTCCTGGTCCTCCTGCCATCTAGAGTTAATTTTTTGGATGCAATCTTGTTAAATCTTGTTAAAAACTGCTAAACAAAGAATAGCAGCCCATGCTTTTTCTGGTGACAGATCCTTTCATGCATAGAAGTACTGAGCAGTACATCTGCTGTTGGTTGTTTTATTTTAGTCTGACCAAAAAGACACGTTTGAAAATGTTACAATTTAATATATATGTTGTTGTTTATACGTGTCGGTTTATAGAAAAACGTCATACATTTATTTTCTGTTTCGATCAGTTCATTCAATTCATGTTACAATTCAATTCCAATTCAATCTGTTTTGATTTTATTCAGTTCCAATTCCATTCAAATTCATGCATTTTTGTGGTCAGTACAATTCAATTCAAATTCAGTTAAGAATTGAACTTAAGTCTGGTTACAGGCCTGAGACTTCAGAGTCTTCAGCTGCCCAGTCGACTCAGCACCACTGACCACGGCATGAGTTTCATCACAGGTCAGTCAGAATGGGAATGAGACTATTAATAACATATTCTCTAAGAGCGACTCCCCGAAATAGCATCATTTGAATTGCCACATGATGAACATGGCACAATGTAAGGCACCATTGTCGATTTCGGTCTAGTATTATACATAGTTTTGTTTATCATTATTGTTTATCCATAATTGTATAATATATATAAATATATTTTTACTGACAGTAATTTTATTATGACACTATTCACAAATGTTGCCACACTTTAATAAGCTTCGGATTCTCGACTGAGAGAACCCGGGTTCGAATCCTGTGCGGCGGTGTCGAACCTTGGGCAAATACATTTACTCTACGTTGCTTCAGTTCACTCATCTGTGTGAATGAGTACCCAGCTATAGTAAGTGGCGGATATTTGTGTACGAATAGTCTATGCGCATTAATTGCAGCATGGCTGAATGCTTCCCAGAGAAGTCGAGATGGTGTTTAATTGAACAGGTCTGCCAGGGAGTAAAGTGTAAAGCGCTTTGAGCAGTCCCGAGGACTGGATACTGCGCTGTATAAGAACTTACCTATTTCCCAATGAATTATGAGTCATGCAGTGCAACGGTTGGAGTTGGTTTAAAAGGATGGGGATATCATTTTTTAAAGCAGGATATGTAACAAAATTTCCCCAAAGCGAAGTAGAACTCTCCCCCACCAGCAGCTCGTGTCATTGTTGATGTGTCTCTATCATGTTGTTACAGCCATGCCTCTACACACCCTGGACCTCACCAACTACATCAACGTAGGAGACGCAGGCATTGAACACGTGGGTCGGATACACAGGTGAGAGACATAACATATCTCTTATATATAATAATAATGATAGAACTTTGTTTTGACACCGTCAAATCCAGTGCTGCCACCCCGTTCTCGGGTGTGTACAAAAAATAAATCGTTCTAAATTGCTTCAAATTAATTCAGGTTAAAATGTAGTAGTTGTAAATGATAATAATAATATACTGTCAAACATGTTAAAAACAATGCAAAATGTTCACATTTATATATTCTTTTAAGCAAATATTTACACGTTAAATTGCATTCATAAACAAAATTTGAGTGTGTAAAAAAGGAAATATAACGTTGATACCTTAAATATTACAACAATAATAATACATAAATGTAAGTCCCGACTTCCTCCTCTTGGTCACGTGTAGGATGGAGGTCACATCCACTACGCTACCACTCACCAGTTCACTACCGGGCCACACTTTCAGGATGTGGGACACGGCAGTGTAGTGTTAGAGAATCAGACTCTCAATCACAAGTTTCTGTGTTTTAAGCCTCTTGCTGCTATTTCATACCAAGGGCAGTTTCATCCAATCCACTTAGCTCCAGTTCACTCAGCTGTATGAATGAGTACCTTGCTATAGGCAGTAGTGGATATTTGTTTACGAATAGTCAATTGCTGCGTGGCTGAATACTTCACAGAGAGGTTGAGATGGCGTTCAGTTGAACAAGTCTGCCAGTGGATAACGTGTAAAGCGTTCTGGGCAATCCTAAGGACTGGATACTGTGCTATATAAAACCGTACCATTATTCTACATCTCCGTATCTGTCTTGCCCTCTTGACAATACGATATGAAGCCCCTAATCTTCTACTGTTTTCTTCCTTGTAGTTTCGTAATATTACTAACTTATCCTCTTCTTACCTAGGTGTAGCACATAAAGCTTGCACAAGATCTCGCAGGTTTCCTTTGTCTTGGACTCTTTTCCATTTCAGCTCAAAAGCCTTCAATTCCTCTTCTGTTATCCCTCTCCTTATCTTTTCATTTGTCCCTTCCCTCTCTCTTCCCTTTTGTGGTTCAGGTCAATGCTACTGTTTGTTCTGCCCTATCTATCCTTCTGGGGTCCAAGTCGACATTGGCTTTGCTGATTGGACATTGGTCATTCTTAAGACATATCCAAATTATTTCTCTCTTACCCTTAATGGAATAATACAAATATTATCATGTTTTGTTGGAGCCTAGTGTACATGATGCATCCCTCCGACTATCTGGCAAAGATAACAGCATGGCAAATAGGACAGGAAACCAGGGCACCATGGCACTAAAATAATAATGAGGAAAATCCATCATTATACAGTTGTTAAGTTTACGGAACTTGTTCAAAATACTAAACATCTCTGCCATGTCACCATGGAGAATATTTCCCTAATACACCGGCAAATTGTCCTGGTGTTGATGGTTTCCAACATACAAGATCACTTATGAAATCAGTTGTAAAGAGCAAAATTGGTTTATAAGCTCATAAGATGTGAGTTCCAAGATGTCTCACAATTGTGTACTCTGTGTAAGCTTTATGGTTCCTTGTCTCCTCAGCCTGCAGCGGTTGATACTGAGCAACACGAAGGTGACGGACGCGGGCATGGCGACACTGACAGCACTCAAGAACCTGCAGGAACTGGTCCTCAACAGAACCTCTATCACAGACACTGGGGCTGCCGTCATTGGCGGTGAGCTCTAATATATATATTTATATATATATAAGATATACTATATTAAATTTTGTTATATTAAGCATACAGTACACTTAACAAATATTTGAGTTTAAGATGCTGAATTATGCCAAAATTGCGCGTTCCAATAAGCGTACATTTCCTTTGGTTCCTGTGGTTCCTGAGTACAGCCATCTCAGCAGACATGACTGGCAAGCGATTCGTGCATATCACATACGAGCAACAGGATACCAGAACACTATAATCTGATAATGTAGGTGGACTAGAATCTAGAATCTAGTGTGACATTGGTAGAAATTTAATTACAGTGATGGATTCAACTGTCAAGATTGATATTGGAGATTGCCATCATGGTGTCAGATGCTGCTAAAAGGGGGGTCTATGCTGATTAGGCCGTGTACACTTTATATATATTTAATACGATATATATATGTAATTATTTAAATTCAATAATAATAATTTGTATAGCTCTAGATGCAATATTAAAACATGTATTTTGATATAATTGATTATTCTGGGCAGTCTTAATATTTTTAAAAGATTCATTAGGTACAATATTGGTGCTTGTGAGGTTTTTTTCACACGCACGCATGCACACACACACACACACACACTCACTCACTCACTCACTCACACACACTCACTCACACACACACACACACTCACTCACTCACTCACACACACTCACTCACACACACTCACTCACACACACTCACTCACACACACATATACATTATTTTAGTTTAATAATAATAATTTATTACGCATTGATTACGTGTCATATGAGATCATTACTACCTTGGATAGTAATGTACCTTTCTGTTATGTTTCAGCTTTCACAAACCTGAAAGACTTAAGTTTATCTCAAACATGGTATGTAGTATTTGCGTTAATGCAGTAATTATTATAAAATATTGACATATAGTATGCCCTATCCGGCAGCCATCTTTCATTGTTGCCACAGAAAAAATTCAATATATTTTATTCAATAAGACCTACTGTTAAACTTGGACACAAAACATTATATTAATTATGCATTTAGAAAAAAATTCCTATCTTGCTGCCGTATCGCCCCTTAAATGCATTGCATGAAAGGTAAAATGGATTGAAAAATTATGTGCCGTTTGATCATTATATACACTGGGTGTATCTTGTGGAATCAATCGGAGGTGTGGGTAAGGTTTGTGTGACTGGCAGTACTCATTAAAGGAAAAGATGAAGTTAGTTTGATGTAACTGGTGTCTAATGATCTCTGTTGCAGCATCTCCAATCAGTTCCTCAAGTCTGGGGCTCTAAACAAGTGTATTTTTCTGGCAAAACTCAACCTGTGTAAGACTAACATATCCGACAAAGGTGAGGGACAGGCCGTGGCTAAAACAGGTCTATTGGTAAATGGAAAATAGTAGTTGTATCTTTTGTGCCGTCAACAGTCAGAACTTTCACATTTGTGTTTGTGTTGTTCCATGCTCTCAACGTTTATGAAATATATGCACGTGAGACACATTAACTGTCTTTAATAATTTTTACAAGGGGAGATTTTTAAGGTGTGAAGATATTTGAGTGTTTTCTTCAAACCAATATGAGAAAAACATTTCTGACATTTAGAAATTCGGTTGGGCAGCCAACATATCTGGTTGTCCTTGTGTTTGGATTTATGCAGTGTCACAAGTAAATGATACTGTTTCCTTATCGTGTTGTGTTGTAGGGTCAGCTACATTTAGTGGGGTCAGTTGTGTAAATTGGTAGATATATTTAAACTACGTAACGCTAGGCATTTATAATACGATGGCACCACCTGGTGAACATCGACGTAAGCTGTTGTGATATGTTGGCGCCACCTAGCGAATATATACGTATATAAATTATACTTAAAATTGTATCAAAACGGCGTATTTTACCATCATGTCATTATAGAAAGATATTTTGCTGTTACATTTTTACAGTCATGAAAAATCATATTAAGGCATAATGAATGATGGTAACATAAACATCACCCTTTGGTATATTGAACGTGTTGTGTCAATGCTTGGAATTTTTTTGATATTGGTCTGCATTATCATACATATTTTTGCAGGCATCACACGCCTGCGGTTACCGAGTCTGACTCTGTTGAACGTGGACGGAACACGGGTACGCTCAGCCACCGTCGAGATGCTGCCTGGCTGCCCACGAGTACAGAACGTTTACTGGAAACAACTGCTCAACCCAGAAGAGAGTGACGACAGCTCATGATGACCCATGCAACACGTGACCACATATCACCCAGTACTCTTGTGTGCACTTGTAGGACGTGTTCGGATCTCTGTTCTTTTTGGTTCCGAAAAAACCGTATCCTGCATTATTCCAGTTCACGTGTTTTATGAATAACAGGAAACTTGTCGTAACTGTGTGCCAAGTCGAGTGTTGGCCGTGGAAGATACAGTTATACAATTTATTTGTTTACATCAACTGTAGTTAAACTCCGGTTTTTGGATGTTGACTACGGAAGTTCCATTGTGATTGCATGCATGAAAGAACGGGAAATAATGATGGCGGTATGCATGAATGAATATTAATCGGCAGCATTATATTCAAGAACGTGATATGAGATGAGTCATCGATCAACACAATAAAGATAACCTCCTAGCTGAGATCAATAAGCTCATTCTTCATGATACTGTATAATTTACATACAAAGGTAACGAAAGAGCAGATATCCTCACCCGTCGTAACCTCATAGATTGAACCTTCACAGCTATATTAAGTTAACATTTGTTACGTTATGACGAACATTAATTGTGTTTCTGATGATTTATTGGTGATTGTCCTTGATTTTTTTGACAAATACTATGTCAGGTGTGCAGCCACGTGTAACAAATACTATGTCAGGTGTGCAGCCACGTATAACAAATACTATGTCAGTTGTGCAGCCACGTATAACAAATACGATGCCAGGTGTGCAGCCACGTGTAACAAATACTATGTCAGGTGTGCAGCCACGTGTAACAAATACGATGCCAGGTGTGCAGCCACGTGTAACAAATACGATGCCAGGTGTGCAGCCACGTGTAACAAATACGATGCCAGGTGTGCAGCCACGTGTAACAAATACGATGCCAGGTGTGCAGCCACGTGTATCGAAAGTCGATGACTTCAGTTCGATTCTCAGATTCAGGCTTTTTGTTTGATAGGATACTATGACATAGTTTCTGGAATACAAACGTTTATTTTAATCTTTAAACTAATATAACTTTATCCAGCCATTTCCGTTTGTTTGTGTTAGTTACTTTGACAGACAGTCGAAGTTTGTAATTCTGTGCCACTGATAACAGAAACATTCCTTGAAACTGATTAAACACTTCGAATGGCGGCTGGGCGTCCATGTATGATCCGTGCAGTTTTAATACTTGTATTACGCGTTCATTTCCCCTCCCCCAAGTAGTGGATCTCCCAACAACTTTCCTCTTCCCGATTATATCGCATGCGACCAGTTTGACGTACGGCAGTGTAACTGCGTACAGTTGAGATGAGACTACAACTCTTCATATCTTATCAATCCAGTATATACAAACAACGTAGCGCCCTGTTATTACGCAAAACTGTAAAACGTAGGTTTGCGCTTGCGCGCGTGTGTGAGTGACGTGTGCGTGCGTGTGTGTGTGAGTGACGTGTGCGTGCGTGTGTGTGTGAGTGACGTGTGCGTGCGTGTGTGTGTGTGAGTGACGTGTGCGTGCGTGTGTGTGTCCAGCATACACATATCAGTAAATTGAAGACACGTAGCATATGATCATGTAATAACATAATTTATGGATGAAATAACAATGTTAAAACACTATAATGTCGGCGAATCACAACGATATGCATGTAATCCAATCGGACCACGATAAACTGAACCCGACGCTATTAATTACAACCGTAGCCGCTGGGTATACGCGGCATCTCTGGTCTCGTCGTTTCTGGCCTGTCCGCTAGGTGCTTGCGAATTGGCTGCGGACACGCTGCATATTTATGTCGTACATTAGAAAATGTTTGACCACATTTTCAAATTCGTATCAGGAAATAAGCGCCACGGTGGTACGTACGTTCAATTAACCATATCAAACATTGCAAAGACAGTAAAACGATATCTGCCGTTTAATCGGAGCAAAAGAAGATGGCATCTGTGGAATTAAACGGAAGAAAATGGCGGCCGGAACGACGTTGGACTAGAGCAAATCATCCTCGTGATTGGTGAAATCTATCGTGTCTTTGTAGATCCACCCAAAGGAAAGTGAGAATGAGGTGTGTTTCTGTTGTTATATCGACCACTGAGTCGCGAGAATCGTCGTGGTAACATCCGAGCAACTTATGTCTGTTCGCGTCGAGATCCACACAGGCGAATCATAGGTCGACTCTGTAATTGCACGATCGCATATTCATGATATTGTGTGTCATTAATTAACACATTTCTTATTCGTTTTACTGTAAATACATAAATATCAGAAAGAAACTGCAGAACCTAATTTGCTTGATAGAAAATTGAAATTCATTATCATCGTGTAGCTACATAAGCGGTGGCGTTGGCTAGTGATATAAATTACAGATTTTCCTATGGTAGGCGGCGCAAGTGTATGTCGATAATCAGCCGTAAGCAGTACAGCCCTGCGGCTTGTTCCTTGTCTCTCTCTTCACAATAACGCATCATTTGATTCCGTCGAAGGCGGATTAATCCGGTCGTCGCTGGCCAGACAGTTTCAGGATTGAGTCAAGTCGCCAAGCATATATATGGCGATTGGTAATTAACGAGTGCACGGCAGTTCTAGTACAAAACGTGATTGATGTGATGCAATAATCTAAGATAGAATAATAAAGAAAACGGTTTGACGTTATACCACGCCCATAGTTTTCGACCGTCGCAACCTTGTAATTCGCGTTATAATGTCTAAAATGTATCACATAACGACGACAGAAGCACTTATGAAACTGTGACTTCGAAACTTTATAAAAAAAATTAATCCAGAAAACGAACGAATAAAATCACGGGTTATTAGGTTATCGATATCGCAGTCGCTGGATTGTCAGTTCGTCATAATCGTGCGACCAGCATGCAACAGACAAGCACTTCCGGCTGGTACGAAAAACTCTTCGGAGCGTCTTTCGTGTAACGTCTTTGGCAGTGTAGTCGTTGAATCCCCGTACTGTGCAGATAGGCACTACTCCCACGGCTAAAGCTGTGACCAACGTCATCGAATCGATTCAACGTGCCTATAGGAGGTTTTACGCCAACCGGAAGTTGCGTGGTGCGCATGCACCCGCCATCGGCTAGGTCCCCTAGTCCGAATCTAAACCTAGAATGAAGCGCGACGAATTTGGAGCTTGAAACATGATACCGTACGTGACGCCGAGTGTCGTCACCATGAAGACGAACAACAACATCCGGTCGACCACCAGCGCCACCTGCTGCCATTCATATTTGATGGTGTTGCGCCGTTCCTCTTCGGCAATTCGGATCTCGTTCAGTTCGATCGTCTGGTTAATGCGGTTGAGCACTCGTAGAAACTGCCGCTCGAAGTTGTCCGAGGTGACGCCGTCGCCACTCGACGAGCCGGCGAGGCCGAGCCGCATGCTGAAGCGACTGGTCGGGGGAAGCCCGCCGTTCTCCGGCAGGTTGTTGTGAAACGTGTCCTTGTCCAATCCGTCGGCGGGAAGGAAATCCTGCGGTCACGAAAGACGTATTAAACAAACGTTTCTTTACATAATACAACCAGACAACAGTCTGAACGATCGCACATATTTTGGCATAGGCGTTCACTTTTAAACATAGGTTTACGGTTAACTATTGTCACGCTACAAGAAACAAGCAATAAACTACATTATTTCCACTGATATAGCTTATATACAATTCGTGCGTGAGTGTGCGTGTAATTGACGAGATCAGAAGACCCACTAACCAGGACCGTCATGCGGTTTGGACTATTGTCACGTTTCATGCTCGTGTTGTTCGACTTGCGCAGTTGGACGTATGATGACATCCCGCTCTCGGCACATTTGCTCGCCATCTGACACACACAAGCACCGATAGCAACATCACGTACACGCAGCACATTTCGCTGGCTTCACGTTCTTGAGCGTAACTTGATGGAAATAGTATTGCGAAGTTTCTCGAATAATGCTTCTCTGCGTGTAGTGAAGAAAATTTAATGCTCGGGATAGTATCGCAACGTGATGCTTCTTTATGCATGGGTGTTAACGTAAAATAAGTCGCTCAGTATGTTCGCTTGATGCGAGCGAGAATTTGAGTTTTGTTGGGAAGGGAAGGTGGTCTAGCTTGAGGCACGTTGTTCTCGAAGTTCCGATTATTCCAAGGTCGAATCTGGCGTTCATCGACGGAGGTTCAGTGACCTGAACACCTTTAAACGAAATCGCAGTAAAATATTTAGGAATCATGGGAAACGTTGCAACGGTCGCCAACGGAAAGCTACTATAGTCTGCCCCACACAACCAAGCCGGGTCTTACCTTCTCCGCGGTGGCGCCGCCTATCGAGTGCATCTTAATACACAGTATCTTGGCAAGCACACCGAAACAGATCTTGCGCACTATATTCGGCACTTCGGCTCCCCTGAGGCCCTTGTTGTGTACGTTCAGCGTCATCACAGTCATCGCTGTCGCAAACGACACGATCGCTATCGTGATGCCGTAAT
The DNA here is from genome assembly GCA_020002185.1 of Paraescarpia echinospica. Classification (NCBI taxonomy): domain Eukaryota; kingdom Metazoa; phylum Annelida; class Polychaeta; order Sabellida; family Siboglinidae; genus Paraescarpia; species Paraescarpia echinospica. Next base: position 75,754,448 of record CM034531.1, read on the forward strand.
ATAAACCTGCAGAACAAAACAGAGGCGGTGAAACAACGACGTTGTAGGCGGGAACACAGTGTGGAGATGATCCGTGTCAGGTAGGCGGAGGACGATGGAAACAGGGGAGAACAACCAGAACACAGAGGACGAGGGGGTGGCATACTACTCTGCAGCGATATGAAATAATAAAACGGGAACTTTGTATAAAAGCAGTGTTAATAACAAATGCAGAATGACTGGGACAAATACGACACGCCATTGCTATTGAAAATGCGTACTTGTATTAAAACATACAGGACTAGCTGGAATTACTTGTCCAATTCCTCTCCTATACACCACGAATATGCTCAGCATAATACGTATATTACTCTCATCTATCGTACATGTAACATAGCGCAAGTACATTTAATAGGGGAATATTGTGTATAATAATTATAACGATCCCTTGTTATAAAGTCAACATATAAATACATTAATCTAGCTAATAAGCTTAATTGAGGAACAATTGCCGTAAGCATTCCAATATAGCATGATTATAGTCTGCATTACCATATAAATATGCTACTGTCATGAGCATTATCCGTATACGTAACATAACACAAATACATTTTAGTATTGTGCATAATAATTATAATGAACCCTTCCGTGGTGTAAGCTTGTACATACATGAGTCTCTGGAGCTCAAAAAGGGAAGTTCTTATATAGTCCAGTACTCGGTCCTTTGGACTGCTCAAAGCGCTTCACCCTTTACTCCATAGGCAAACCTGTTCAATCGAACACCATCGGAACTTCTCTGGGAAGCATTCAACCACGCTGCAGTTAATGCGCGAAGAATATTCGTTCACATATATCCATCAGTGACTATAGCCAGGAGACCAGGAGAGTAGGAGCCCATTCAGAACTACATCCAACACGGTGTGCACGTACTCCTCTGGAAATGGCCTTTCCTCTAGGATGTGCTCCTGTGCTTTGATGCATCTAGATGAACGATACCAACTCCTGCAAACCAAATCCAGCCGTCGGATGACCTTTGCTCCCAAGAGAACTCACCTCCATGTGGAAGGCACCCAATCTTTATTATCGTTAACAATTTTATCAATTTTTTTTACCCAGATACATGTATAAATATGCGTACATGTTTGCTTTTCATTAGTACAGTACCGTGAGGAAAAGTGTTAAAATCGATTTGACTGAACATAAATTGTTAAATTGAAGTGTAGGCTCCTGTAGAGAGTGTGAAAGTGGCATTACACAGGCCGTCTTCGGGTGAGTGCTCTTGGTGTGCTTTGCAGATGACATGCTCTGAGTTTTATTTAGATATAAAATATATTCATATCTTATTATGATTATCGTACTTGAGTTTGCTGGCAGATGTCAGGGTCTGTCGTTTCTTTAGATATAGTAATATTTTTAATTATGAATACTTCCTTTCAATCTTCACGAAACTGAATAGATCTATGTTATTTCGAAAATATGCATTTGTATAAAACAAACTGCATCATTCCAGACCACGAGGGCCTTGATGATCCGAACATGAACGGCTCTAGCCACATCATGTCTAGATTTGCCGTACGGTCCTAGGCTGTCTGCGTAAATGCCACAGCTTTAGGTACTAATGGTATTTAACATGGGTGTAAATGGGAAATTTTGGTTCCGTCGTTTGAGTCACTTCCCCAATTTTCGTTGCTGTATACTTTTGATATGTTTTATAGGTACCTTCATTGCAATCAAAACACTTGAAATAGCTTCTGTTGTAATTTGTTCCATCTCAAACCATAAAGGTCCTGGATTAGTAGAAGATTATTGTTGCTAACATTTGAGAAACTGAATTAAACACCTCATGCACGTAATGGTCATAGAGAGATCCGGTGAGCCATTTTAGTTACTTCCGGTGAGCAAACTACGTCTGTGTTGATCAGTGCCCGCAGTCTCAACTGACTAGCGTTGCAGTGTCGCTATTTAACGAACGATTTAACGGCCAGCTTTTGATGGGGCGTCAGATAATTAATAAGATGTGTTCATTGTGGATCTTGCCTTGTCCGGCAGATACTAGGTGAGAGGGATTCACAGCTGGGTGGATTTTGTCTTGTCCGGCTGTGGGAAGTCATGGGCAGATACTACGGAAGAGGATTCACCTTTCAGTGCGTATGGTGTTGGAAGGTGGAATATCTGCTAAAGGAGGTAGTTAGGTTGACATATATTGTGAAAGGGATGGGGATGAGAATTAGCAAGGAGACAGGTGGAATGGTGAGATACGATAAGGAGAGAGTTGGGAATACTGTGAGACTGAAGGGGCAGAGTAGTGGCAAGAAGATTGCGGAAAGGAGACTGAGAAGAAGGAAGGTGATTGGAGGGAAAAAAATTGGAGAATTGACAGCATTGACAGGAAACGTGACTGGCGTGAAGGTGACAGGGGAGGAATTGACCGTAGAGAAGGAGGTAGGAGGGAATATGGGACGGGAGAGGAGGGAAGAAAATGCGATGGGAGGAAAGTTGACGGGATGAAAGGAAGTGAGAGTAAATGTGACAGAAGAGAAGTCGGTAAAAGCGACACTGACAGGAGGAAAGGTGACGAGAGAAAAAGCGACAGGAATGAATAGAACATAAGATAATGTGAAAGGAGAGAAGACGACAGGGAGAAAAGACAACAACGAAACAGATGCAAACCGGAGAAGGAGCTACTCTGAGGCAGTGATTGAGGGGGCAATGAAAAAAGAGAGGGTGTTTAAGGGCGACTCCATTATGAGAAAGACAGATAAGACACTAAGCGAGGGGGAGGACGTCGTTGTTTGTTCACCGGGGGATGGATGGAGCATGTGACTGAAAGAGTAAAGAAGGTATTGGGGCATGGCAAGGGAGGGTCTATACTAGTACACGTACGGACAAATAATGCAGACAAGGAAGGAATAATAGAGTTAGTACAGAACTACAGACAGTTATTGAGGATGTTAAATAAGACAATATTTGAACAGATTATTCTCTCAGGAATTTTGGGAGGAAGGAGGCCAACATACAGAAACTGCAAGAGGATGCCGATCAACGCACTAGCTGAGCATATGTGTGAAGAAGAGGGGGTGGGGTTAATAGAGATTTATGGGGATACTTTGTTGGGAGGATAGATATGTACACGGGAGATGGCCTCCTTCTAAGTGGAAAGGGGACAGCAGTTTTTCTCAGAGAACCTGCTGCGATCTGTTGACAGTGGGACAGTAAACTATATACGCAGGGTGATTCACAGAGAAGACTGAAACTTGAGGCATAGATAAAGACAGCACAAATAAATCAGCAAAAATAGTCTGGAAAACTGTTCTGAAGCTGGATATAAATGCGTTTGTTTAAATGCAAGGAGCATAGTAAACAAAAGAAATGAACTAAATGTTATGGTAGAAGATAATATATTATTGACCCTCACAAAATAGGTATAACCGAATCATGGGCCACCACTGATATGTCAGTTGCCTAATTGGGACTGACAGGCTATATTATGTTTAGGAAAGACAGAATAGGAAGGAGAGGAGGTGGAGTTATTTTATGAATAAATTAGAAAGAGAAGCAGATTGTGAAGAAGCTGTCTGGTGTAACATAGTTACAGGAAACTCAACGTTAACAGTTGGGTTAGTTTATAGAAGTCCAAACATAAGCATAGAAGAGAATGAAAAAGTACAAAACGCTATAAGGGAAGTGAGCAAACGGAACTGTGTTGTTATGAGGGATTTTAACCATGGGCATATTATTAAAATATATAAGAGCAAATGTTGAAATGATTCATCATAGATACCCCACAAGAGCTAGTGAATTGGCATGTGTTATTCCCAGAGTAAAGCGTTCTGGACAAACTTATTTCCTTTATACAGGCATATGCCACTGGAACAACTTGCCAATGAACACAATCTTTAGGTTGTGTCTTAATATTTAATGCAACATATTTATTTATTTATTGTATTTTAAATTTGGCAATGTTTTACATATGTAATTTTTTTTTTATCGTTTCGAGTGAAATTGAGTGCATCGTCGATAAATTTGTTCCCTTAAAAACAAGGGAAACGGTCCAGACAGAAACACTTATCGAAAGAAGCCGTTAGAAAAATTAAGTACCGTAAATTGCCGGGTATAATACGCCCCCGTGTATAATACGTACCCTGACTTTTGCTCAATTTTGATAGAATTTCTATATCACCATGTGTAATACGCACCCCGACTTTTGACATCAATCCCCGATTTCCCCGCTTCTAATATTTTGCTGGAACCCATCGGAGAATCGTAAACATGTCACCTACGCAAGTTACGGCATTGCTGCCGGCTTGTCGCTCGCTAGTGAAATGATACCAAAACTATGGGATCTCAGTTAAGAAATACGCCTAAAAGAATGTGGTTTAACAACACTAGGAACCAGGAGATTGAGAGGAGATCAGATAGAAGTGTTTAAAATATTGATACAAATATTTTTTATCGGTTAAGAAAGATAGAAGGAATATAGATCATTTGCTATAAAGGACTGTAAATGAATGGAACAGACTATCTGTTGATTGTATGGGTGCTAGTACCGTAAATTGTTTAAAAATAAATAAAAAGGGTTGGACTCTCGATAAGCCAAAAGGCTTCCTTGTCCAACTGCCATCTAGAGTTAATTTTCTGGGTGGCAATCTTGTTAAATCTTGCTAAATTGTGGATGCGTCTTTTAGAGTGGACATCCCACGTACAATTAGCTGATCCGTTCTCGACGTCGCCTTCGATTTGTTCATTTGTGCCTGTTACTTGACGACACTAGGAGATTAGTCCAGCGATTGCCGCTCGTCCAATTAGACTCGCGGTATACGTGGCAAGTAATGAGTGCGCCAGTCACGAGGTCAGGTCACCCGTGGGATATTTTACAAATTAAGAGACAGCGTCTCGATGTGTATATGTTAAGATATGCAGGCAGATTAATTGCACATTTAATGGAAGCTCTCTCACCGCGTAGTGTAGACCTATACGCCTACCAGGATTCTCTACGTGGACATTCGACTACCACGTTTGTTCCCCCCGCATTGCTTGTTCGACTCAATGTCACCCCTAATAGTTGCCAAACGGCAAATTAAAATTTATTTATTTGGCATAGGAACATACTTTGGTTAAATCGTCATAATATTATGTAGTTAAAATACTTATTTTGAATACAATTTGAAACCAATTTCAGAATCCACCATAGAAATAGAGTGCCGCGAGTGTGTTTTTGTGGATTGACACAAAGATCCTTGCTTCTCGTATTATTCTAGCTGATAATTTAAATCTGTGTTATGTGCATTAACTTCCGAGCCGAGCCCCTACCATGAGCGGAAGTTCAACAGGACAAACCTAATGGCCACGAGAATCATCGTGGATCGAGACATGCCAGCAACACCCCCTATTGCGTGTATGTAACTTGCATTAGTTTATTTATTTTAAAACGACCATACTTGCATAATTGCATCTGCCAATGTGCATACGTGCATACGTACATACGTATATACATACATACATACATACATACATACATACATACATACACACATACACACATACATACGTACATACGTACATACGTACATACGTGCGTGCGTGCGTGCGTACATACATACATTCCATATGTTGTATAATGTTATACTTCCTTGAAATAAATAATTTTGAAAGCAGGAATAACGTAGACGGATTCTCTCTTTTCTGAATTAGTCAGGAGACTTATCCTAAAAAACATCTAAATTGTTCACGTCTTTCTACAAGCATCATTTTTGGATCAGCAATAGATATGGCCATGACATTTCATTTTTTCGCGGGAGCCAAGCTGAGCTCCCACTGTGGCATATTGGACAAATACAATATGGCCGCCGTCCAGAGATAGGCTGTGTAATAACTTGAGAACCAAAAGTAGTAGAACCATAAATGAGACCACGTTTTCGAGTATGGAGAACCCATTTATTGTGTTATTTGGCCGATTCTAGGTCGAGGTCACATGATAAAATCACATTCAAGGTTTTTTTGGCTCAAAATAAAAACTGTTGAGCATATATAATATAATATAAATATAATATATGTTTTTGACAATTGATGCTCGTAGTGGAAAACGTACCTTCATCACTGTCGCCTTAAGATTTAGGCATACGAGCTTGCAGTATGGTTATTCTGCGTCCATTCATATACTCATTGGTCATGGCAGATGTCTCTAAGTTCTGTTATAATGATTTTTCTAATCTATGTTATTATAACGAGTAAAATGTTCGTACTTCCCGGGTACCAAATGAAAATGTACTTAAGTCTTAATATGGCCAATCACATTGCTACATAAGGTCACGTGATACCAAAATGGCTGAGGCAGATAATGTTGAGGTGGGATAATGTGGCAGCTGAAAATTATTGAAATAAGAGACAAAACGGCCAAGAAGCACTCCCATGAAATTGTCTACAAAGAAAATAACATTTTGTAAAGACACAGGGACGTAACACTCTATTGCAATCCCTTAGCCTTGAACAGATTGAAGCAGATTGTACTCGGAAGTGATCTCAACGTATAACGCTTTACTGGTTTCTCAGACATATATATGCGATAATTTCGAGTTAACAGTAAAAGTAAATGTAAGTTCTTATATAGCGCAGTATCCAGTTCTCAGGATTGCTCAAAGCGCTTTACATTTTACTTCCTGGCAGACCTGATCGATCGAACATCATATCGACTTCTCTGGGATGCATTCAGCCACGCTGCAATCAATACGCGAAGACTATTTGTACACAAATATCCACCACTATCTATAGCCAGGTACTCATTTATACAGCTGAGTGAACTGAAACAATCTAGAGTAAACGAACTTGCCCAAGGTTCGACACCGCCGCACAGTATTCGCACAGTGCTTTAGGCAGCAACCTTGATATTTCCATTTTGCACTGAGACAAGGTGACGGTTCCTCTGTCAGACACAATAAAGAGAAACAACGTGTTTACTTTCGCCAATCGTCCAGACCCCCGAAAGAAGGGAAGCAAAGTCGGCGTACTGAAACAAACTTTTCGTTTCTTTCCAATCATGTCCGGACGCGGATATGGCCGAATTCTTCAAATTCGAGAACCAGCGAGAGCCTCCTTCTCTATCAGGCCGAAGTTCGCTCAGAGCTGGGACCAAGTCGGACAACCTCGCGTGCATCAACGCGCCAACTTGCCGCGGTAATCCAGCGAGACAAGCGACAGTTCAAGTGTTCGACATGGCTGCCGTCATCCACATGGTGCATCCGACCAGAACGGCAACATTCGCTGAGTATGTACACCTACATGTTGTGCTTTTCCAGAAAGCTCACTTGTCCGCCACGGTTGAACGCGTAGATGCAGTGTGGGACACCTTCCCTGATCATAGCCTGAAATCACTGACACATCAGCTGCGTGGGACAGGTGCGCGTACTCAAGTCGAGCCAGATGGCGACGGCTGCACTCCCATCTCCAAAAGGGACTGGCAATCGAACTTGAAAAATTTTGAAAACAAAAAGGAGCTATTTTCCTTGATCAATAAACAGCTGGTCAGCACGGAGACTGAGGTGGTACTCTCCAACAAGCCGTTTCATGTGTCAGCACTCCAGCCCTTCAACCATGCAGAGGCAGATAGGCGTGTCATCCTGTATCTAGCTCATGTCTGGTCTCAGGGACATTTGAAAGCATACCTGCGCACTGTCGACAGCGACATCGTTGTTCTTGCCGTCGCTTTCTTTGAAGAACTTGACCTTTCAGAACTTTGGATCGGCTTTGGTAGCGGCAAGAAATACTGAAATAGCATCAGCAGCCACTCCCAGCTCGATCTATCAAAGTGTTGGCTATACCCCTCTTTCACGCCAAAACGGGCTGCGATACAACCTCTCAGTTTCTCGGTTGCGGCAAGAAGACGGCGTGGACTGCATGGAACGATAAACCAGGACTTACAGAGACGATGATCTCACTGACCGAAGATCCGGAGACCTTCACTCTGGAATCTGTTCACATGCAACGAATCGAGCGATTCGTTGTGCTCATGTACAGCGAGACGTGTGGTTCTGCAACTGACAACGATGTTAGGCATCATCTCTTCTCCAATGGTAGTCGTTCACTCGACAATATGCCGCCGACCCAGGCCGCTCTCTTCGAGCATGTCAAGAGGTCCTTGCTCCAAGTCAGTTTCATCGGGAAGCAGTCAACCACATGCTACCAGGCAATCCCTGTCTTTGATCAATGGGGATGGGAACAGGATGAACGCAGCAAGCAATGGCTCCCTTTCTGGACAATTCTCGCCGACGCAAGTAAAGCTTGTGCTCCTAAAATGCGGCTGCACGAATGCGTGCAAGGAGAATTGCAAATGCTGCAAGGTAGGACTTCGTTGCACAGCACTGTGCAAGTGCGAGGGTGGCTGCCTAAACAACGATGACAACGATGTGAACAATTGAACTACTATTAATGAATAGATTGGTAGATAGATAGACGGATGATGGGTGAGATCGTCTGATTATACGAGAAGTGTAAAGTAAAATAGCGGTGTACTTTTTAGGTACATTCATTGAATTTAATTTTGTGTATCCAATTGACATGTAATTGCTATATCTAGAATAATAGAATCGTTCATGCATTTTGGAATGGGTTACATTCCCAGTTGTGCATAATGAAAAGTTTCTTTAATAAATGATCATTGTCCTTGATCTTGACCTTGATTATATGACCTCATCATTCCCCTTTCAATATCGGTTCCAACTTTATAATAAATATATAAACCTTTGCTCACGCAGTAAGATCAATTGAATTATCAACAGATGCATGGGGTTTTACGCATTTACGGGCAAATTTAACCTTGACCTTGATTGAAGAGACCTGTATCCAGAGCTCATTCCAGGTTCATCTATTGTCCACCTAAGACATTGTTAGATGAAAATGACATCAAAACCGTGAATATCTGATATAGTACGTTTATGGCTCAAAATATAGGTATTTTGAGCCAAAATGACCTTGAATGTGACCTTATCAAGTGACCTCGACCTAGAATCAGCAAAGTAACATCGAAAATGGATTCTCCATACTCAAAAACTCATAAAAAGTGGTATAATTTATGGTTCTACTACTTTTTGTTCTCAAGTTATTGCACAGACTTACTCTGGAGGGCAGCCATATTGGATTTGTCAAATATGGCCGCCACAGCCGGAATCCAGCTTGGCTCCCGCGAAAAAATTAGATGTCATGGCCATATCTAGTGCTGGTCCAAAAATGATGCTTGTAGAACGATGTGAACAATTTTATGATTAAACCCCCTGACTAAATAGGTTGTCTTAATAATAACACTGCTGTTTCAATTTGCTTAACTTTAAACTGAATGTGTTGATGCTAAACGAGTTCTTATAGTATGTCAATTATTTAGTGACTAAACACACGCGCGCACACACATACGCGCACGCACATACACACACACACACGCACATACACATACACACTCGCGGACTCGCGGACACGCGGACACGCTGATACGCACACACGCGCACACGCACACACGCGCACACGCGCACACGCGCACACGCGCACACGCGCACACGCGCACATGCGGATATACGGACAGACATACCTATGAGAGGCAGGACGTCAGACGTTGGCGGCATACTCTCCGTGACAAGCATGAGGAAGACAGTCATTGAGAGGAGCGTGGTGATGCCCATCGTCACCTTCTCCCCGGAATCACTCGGAATGTAAAATCCCAGCAGAGCGACGAGCGTGATGAGAAGACACGGAAGGATCATGTTGAAGACGTAGAAGAGCGGCTTCCGACGCATCTGGATCGTGTACGTCACATCCGGGTATGGTTCTGCGCAGCATGAGTAGTACACGACGTTACGTTCGACGTGTAGCTTGACCAGTGTCCACTCGTTGTTAGGGATGTAGTTGGACAGGTCACCGTCTTCACCTACCTTGAGCATGTTCAGCTACAAAAACGGACGTGTTTCCAAAAAAGAATTAACCGACAATTGACTGGTTGACTGAAACAATATATATATATATATATGACAACGATTTATGAACCAAATTACTCCTGTAAAATTATTTATGTGTTCTATTATAGTCTACGAATGTCACATTGGTTCTTCTAGAAAATAATACTAATAATGGTGGTGTTGATGATGGCAATAATAATAGGCCTAATAATAATTAAATATAAATGAGTAAGTCGAATACAGGGCACATGCAACTGTTTCAATTGGTAGGTTTCTACAACATTACTCTGTTAGCCTTATATGGGAATAACTTATGGGTTAGGACTAACTGCTCAACCAACGACGTATCCGGCGTGACAACAGAACGTGCCTGATTCTCTGTAGTTTATTCTACGTGAACCAGTGTTGATAAACCACAAACTAGAAATGCCGACATGATTTAGATAGAGTGTCATCAATGTGGTGTAATCACTATTCTTGTTTCGTTAGATTCAACACCTGCACAAGCAGTTTTGTCTTTCCTTGTGCGACTCTAGTGTTGTTTCCACGAAAGCCTGAAACCAAAGGAATACAGAAGCCTCCAGTTTGACTTATCGGTCTCGATCACACCCAATTATTCGCCGCTATGAGACTCGGCTATTTTTATACCGAGGCATTTCTGAACATTGAGTCTACAGAAATTCGTCTGTCAGTAGCATAAGAGACAACTCACCACCGACATCTACGGGCTATCCAGCTCATTTTTATTACATCGTTTGTGATTGCCTCATTGCAAGCCAACGATTCAAACGTTATGTTACCAGAAGACGTAGAAATGTGCTGCCACCATAGGAAGTAGTACAGTTAGTTGTTTAACAAGACAGAACAGGAGTGCCATCCACAGCTACAAGCTCCAGGTGGCACGTGGACTAGAGAGTTTTTGGTATATCGAGAGTCCAACAATGTTCCATCTATGCCCGTTTAAAAACTGTCAATTCTATTTGTAAACATATTTACATTGCTAGAATTAACACAACCATGAGATCATTTGTTCTAGGGATTTGTTATCCTCTGTAATTTTTTTGTTTTTTGATATGCAACGTGCAGAGGGTGTGCAAAACAGGAAAATACTTTTATTCTTGTATTTTCCATGCGAGTCATATGTGACATTTTGCTGGATGTTTTCCGTGCTGCATTTGAAATTAGTCACTGCGTCGACGTTTAATGTTTAGGATGTAGATAATTCCAGTCAACTGTTTATACGCGCGCGGAAAGAAGCCGAACTGAAGTGATCGAAGTTATGTGTTGGGGGAATAACTTGGCGCGACAGACGAACGGTGCAACACATTTGTCGGTCTGATTTTATGGAGCAATATTCTGCGGAAGACCAATACTCTGTCAAACGAGACAAAGATAACACTAGAGTCTCTGGAGGAATTGCAGAAGTGTGTGTATGTGGGGGACGCAAGCCAGACAGCGACATCAGAGCGGCTACCTGGAATCCGTCGTACGTCCAAGAGGAGAACAGCAAGGAACAGTTCTGCTCATCAAATGGGAAGTACTTGACGTTGACGGCGCACGAGCTGCGGAATATCACCATGGAGAGCCACGTGACGTTGCCGTCTGACGTCACGATCACATTGGTGCTAATGGACGATTTGTACGAAGAGACATCGGCACTGCACGGAAGAATAACATCACTAAGTTATCATTACACTGTGTACATAATTAAATGTCAACACACTGTTCTAAAACAGAAAACGCTAAAAATGAACACTGTGCAACTTTGTATCTTGGTACTAATTCAGTGACATAAACTGGCGTTATTGGCGTTATCATCGTGTTTAACTGATCAAGTTTGATACTGAAACATCCTAAACAAGTGGGTTGATTGACGGTTATCTTACTTATATAATCATTGTAGGTCAGTTGCGTCTGTTTCACCGCTGTCACTTACTTGTTATACAATAAGATGTCCGGTTTCCAGATGGAGTCGTGAGGCAGACGGACGACTTTAACGCCGCCGTAGTTGGCCGGGTTCCACATCAACTTGTAGTCGATCCACGCCTGGACAAATATTTATAATTAGTCCGAAACACATATGCATGTTCTGCTGCTAATCTACGTTCTACACTGCACTCGTGCTCCCACGTTGCATATCTAAGGAATGTTTGTGATTGCACGTAATGCATGTGTCGCTTATTTCACCATCGTTGCTCTTTGTTATTTAGCAGTGTGTTGCAATCGGTCGTGAGTTTCTGCAGGGCGTAAACGTTGAAGGATAACATTAAAATATTAACCATTAAAGTTATATATATATATATATATATATAAGTAAAACCGTAAACATCGGGTGAATAGAATTGTTTGATTTTAACAAGGAAAGCAAGGTTGCGACAATATCTAGAATTCGCTGTTAAAAACAAATCAAAAGTGTGTTGTTCGTTATGTTGGCAACAATGTGAGCATGACGAAAATACGTTTTGTTGGTAAACTATTAAGGTAAACTTTAAGTTCTTACATAGCCCAATATCAAGTCCTTACGATTGCTTAAAGCACATTAAATTTGTTGATAGACCTGTTCGTTCGAACACAGCCTCGACTTCTCTGGGAAGCATTCCGCCACGCTGGATTTAATGCGCAAAAACAATTCGTACACATATATACACCATTGTCTACAGCAAGGTACTCATTCATACAATTGAGTGAACTGCAACAACATAGAGGTAATGAACTTAACGACAGTACAGAATATTCGAACCCGGGTTCTCTTGATTGAGAGTCCGATGCTTTAGTCACTGCGCCACCGGGCACACGATGAGATTACGTTGGTAACACAATGACCACGATTTTGCTTTCTGTCACCCCGTCGTATAACATGTCATAACACCAAGGATCGCTGTCCTCGCAAATGCAACGGAGGCCTTTGGTTTATTTACCTGATTAAGCCAACAGTTCGTCGTGATGATCTGATTCTTTTCGTCCTAAAACATACAAGCGGGTACGTTGTATGGATGTATACACGCACGCACGCACGCACGCACGCATGCACACGCACATACACACACAAACACATACATACCCAAACGAACGGCACCCGGCGCGCGCGCACACACACACACACACACACACACACACCAAACACACACGCATACTCATACAAGCACACACATGCACACAAATTATTATGAGAGGTATGCATGTCCCTATCCATACTTGCTTCAGTACAGTGTTAATAACACGACAACATGGAGAGTACTTTAATAATTGTACACCTGACATTTCAGACTGTTTGGCATATAGTGAATCGTCCACAAACTGCTTGGCTTATAGTGAGTTTTCCACAAACGCTTGCGTAACCGTCCAAACATTTTCGCTGCCCTCCGATTCAACGTCCAATTTGCTTAATTAGATAATTGTGAACATGTTGAACTAACTGATCATTAATGACGAACCAGGGACCACATACATGTTCTCCATTGAGGGTTGGCCCATGACACATTATAGCGTCTGCTTGTGTAACAAGACCCGCCGCCTCCAGCTAAATGCTGCTTCAGTCTACAAAGGTATTTCAGTTAAGTTCAAATCAGTTCATCCCGAGACGTGTCAGGTCGTAGGGGAGACATGAGGGATGCAGACGCAACGAATGCTCTCCAGCCGGGACGGTCTAACGCAAGTCTCAGTAGAGTTTGGACGTCAGTCCACTCCCATATGTTGTCCATCCAGGTCTTCCTTTGCCTGCCTCTCCGTCTGCTGCCTTCCAGAGTGCCCTGCATGATGGTCTTGGCAAGGGAGTCGTGGCGTGTGATATGGCCGTATCATGCCAGCTTTCTCCTCTTCACTGTTGCGAGGAGTGGCTCCTGTGGGTCTGCCAGGGCAGTGACCCGTCTTCGGACAAAGTCATTGGTCTTGTGCTCGGCCCAAGATATGTGCATCAGGCGTCTGAAGCACTTGGTCTCAAACGCCTGTATCTTCTTCGTCGTTTCAGCCGTCAATGTCCAACTTTCGCAGCCGTAGAGCAGGATGGAGACAACAAGGGCTCTGTAAAGTATGATCTTAGTTGGGAAGTTGATGTTAACGCTTCTCCATATCTTACTGAGTTTAGTCACTGCTGCTGTCGCAAGGGCTAGTCGGATCTGAAGCTTTTTGTTCGACCGTCCATCTTTGGTGAGTGTGGACCCGAGATATTTGAACGCATCCACGTCCTCCAGCTTCTGGCCATTCATCGTGATGTCAACAGTGATGTTTTCAGTGCTGCTGGCCATCACCTTGCTCTTTTCGTTGCTTACTTCCACGCCGTAAGCGCCTGCTCTATCCACTAGTCTATTGGTGAGATCTTGGAGCTCGTTGTTGCTTCCTCAAAGAAGATCTGTATCGTCTGCAAATCGCAGGTTGCTGACAAGTCTGTCTCCCTCAGAGATAGTGGTGTTGAAGTTGTGAAGGACTTCTCTCGTGATGTTCTCGGTTCTTGCTTGGGTGGCTAATGAGGCTATGAGGCCAATGAGGCTAACGGTTCGGTTGGTTTGGCACTTCTGGAGATTTCCTTTCTTAGGTAATGGTATGATGAGTGACATTGTCCGTTCCTTTGGCCACTGTTTGAAGTCCCAGATCTTCTGGCAAATGCCTGTCAGTGCAGTAACCATTCCTTCGCCACCATGTTTGAGCAGCACCGCTGGAATGTTGTCTGCTCCTGGTGACTTCCCTACTGGTATACTGCGGATGGCTTTTTCCACCTCTTCCCTTAACCCTTTATTGGATGTTGTTGCCCCAAGGCAACATACCAGTTTTATGCTTTTTGCCATACTTGAAAACTACAGTCAACGCAAAATGGGTGTTGCCATATTAAGTTAGTGTACATAGATATTTATGCCATATATTTTTTGCATATGGTCTGTTGGATACAATTTCATAACATAAGTGGTGAAGAATTTTTTTATTTGGGAAATTTGAAATAATTACCCCAATACAGGTAATTGAAATAGGCAGTGTTTCTGGTTCTCTCTCTGGGGGCCAGTTCTGACTGCAGCACGCTGGTATCGGGCTGCAGGGGGTAATTGTAGAGCTCCTGACAGTACTCCGTCCACCTCTTTAAGACTTCGCCAGTCTGTGTCAGGAGTGCTCCCGTGCTGTCTTCAATGACTGATGTTCTGTTTTGCTGCGGCTTGGTCAGGTTCTTCAGTGTGTTGAAGGCTTGCTTGCTGTTACTCTGAGCCATCCTTTCTCAATACTAGCACATTGCTCCTCAATCCACTGTTCTTTGGATGCTTTCATGTCCTTCCATATTGTCCTGTTGACCTGTCTATTCTGTTCCTGTGACTCTGGGCTGTACTGTTTGGTCTTCTTGAATTCTCGTCTTTCGTCAGAAAGGTCAAGAATGTTGTTTGTGACCCATGGCTGTTTCCTCTTCCTCTGTCGACCAAGTACCTCCTCAGCTGTATTGCGGACTACCTTGAGGAAGTTGTTAGTGAGGACATTGATGTAATTGTCCAGGAGGTTGAGTGCCGCAAACGTCCCCCTATCTGAGCTTGAAATACTGCAGCCACTTCGGGATCTTTCAGCTTGTCGACATCAAACCTGACACATGGCGGTGCCGCGTGATATTTCTTTTTTCAACTTGAGCTTCATTGTAAGCGAAGTTAATTAGGTTTAGTTTTAAAATGTGTCCTAGTCACGTCCATGCATATATATATATATATATATATATAGGAAAATCACGTTGTTACTAAGCTAAGTATTCAAGAACAGCTCATAAAATAGCTTAATTGATTCGTCCTCAAGTAGACAAAACTCGGCTGCATATTGACTCCTTAAATGTCACTTTGCGGACTGGAGATTAATTCTGCTGTAAATTTGCGACAGAATGGTCATTTGCAGGGAACAATATTACTCAAGCCGACGGGACAGATCGAGCGGTTATGAAATGACCTCGGTCCACCAGCCGTGGTCAAAAATGGGCCGGATTAAGGTGGTTCTAGCGGAGGTGGTAATGTCTGCGGTGTAAATTGGGTATTATTGATGGCAAAGTTATTCCAGAAATCTACTGAAGCGTACGCATGGCATAACGTTGATATGGATCTACAGGCGACAACCTTTGTATCTAAGACGGTGCGAATTTCAATGAACGAGTCTAGACTTCCTCACTTTATAATGATATATTATGATTTGTATTTGGAGTTTATAATTACTGTACCTTATTCATTTAATGAAGCTGTAAAATAGTGTATTTAGAAACGCAATCATTTAAGTTATGGTTGTTTAATTGTTTTACTGTTAAGCACGTGTATACAACTTATTTTGATAATTATGAGAAATGCACTTCAATGCTTTTCTTTTTTAACAATATGTAGGCCCATTGTATTTCTATTAATTAATTATTTGCTTGGTTGGCTGATATATAGAGTGGTTGGTAGGTAGGATGGTGTTTGTTTTAGTTTGTTTGTTTGTTTGTTTGTTGGTTGGTTGGTTGGCTGGCTGGCTGGCAGGTTGGTTAGTTGGTTGGTTGGTTGATTGATTGGTTGGTTGGTTGGTTGCTTTGGATTGGTTGACGTAGTTTGATCCACTGTTTGGTGGTTTGTGAAATAGTTTATTCGATTATTTGATCGGATGGTTTGCTAGCTATTTTTTTGTTTGCTGGTTGGTGGTGACTGGTTTTTGCTGTCGTTGTTAATTCGTTATGCGATTTGTTTGTGAATAGATACTATGGTTTGTTAGGTTGGTTTGGCTAGATGATAGATAATTAAACTTGAGATTACTGATGGCAGTAATTTCAACGACCCATACTGCCAACCCGTATCGGATCTTCACACCAATTAAACAGGCAGACTCTTATGGTCTTGCGCTCTATGGCTTTGCGCTTTTATGGTGTTGCGAAATAGAGCTTAATAAAGCAGCTGGCTGCCGTACTCGGTATAACGGCGCAGGGCGCAGTCGGCCGGATGAACCAAGTTGACATGTTCCTATATCTGTCCGTCTCTGGACACGGACGGCGAGTGGTGGCGACAGGCCATCTACATATAGATGAGAGAGCGGCTGGGCGCCACACTCCCAGCAGCCTATGTCGCTGTGTCTGTCCGTCTGGCAGGGCAGCGGAGTAAGTCTCAAGTATCCGTGCGTGCGACCTTCAGTTCGTTCGCTAATCATTGACATATCCCATACACGTGTATACAAATATACGTATGCATATACGTACATTCATACATATACATATACCAACGTATCTATGTCCGTACGCACGCACACACATTAGTAGTGTTTTGTGCAGTTGGCTGTGGTGTGTTAACTAATATTATTTAGGCATAATAATTGTTTGTTATGTGTGTGTGTGTGTGTGTGTGTTTGTGTGTGTGTGTGTGTGTGTGTGTGTGTGTGTGTGTGTGTGTGTGTGTGTGTTTTGGAGCAGCATAACTAGGTATTTGTTATGTAAATTTGACATAAAACAATACATTTTGTGCTAGACTATTTATATGGCCATTATTATATACATGTTTTGACGCTTTCGATGTGGAATGAAGACGGGAAGAATGGTTTCCACAAATGGATATTATTAAATTACTCGTTGGAAATATGAGCATGATTTTATTACTATTTCAAAAACAAAGTGCACTAAAATACAACTAAGATAGTACACGGACCAATAATAACATTATCGTACAAAATGTATAATATGTACACGTGGGGTAATTTTGAAATAACTATACTGGTTAGATTATTAAACATTGGTCTGCAGAGTTGATACATAGTCTAATGAAAGTTGACCAATACTCAGCTATCGTAATAATATACGGTCATTGAGCTAGACATCCTAAATCAGAAAGGAAAAGAAAAAGCAATACGGGAGAAATTTCTACAAAGGAAGACATAAGGACATGAGGAAATATTTAGGAAAAATAGACTGGAATAACACACTGAAGAATGAGACAGCAACAGAATGCCGGAATATCTTAAAAAGTGAAATTGAGTGAATCGTCGATAGATTTTTTCCCTTGAAAAACAAAGGAAACGGTCCAGAAAGAAACATTTATCGAAAGAAGCCATTAGAAAAATAATTAAGTACAAACAAATGATGTGGAAAACATATAGACGTACTGGACATTTTGAATACATTTATAACGAAGCACTTATCCAAGCTACAACTCAAATTAGAAATTCAAAGAGAAGCTATGAACAAAAATTAACTTGTAATATAAAACATGACAACAAGAGTTTGTATGCATATGTTCAGAGCAAAGAGAAAGTTCATGATAAGATCGGTCTTCTAGAATATAGTAGTTGAGAGTCTCTGAAAGCTCGATTCCCTTCCCATCCCTAACGCGCTGTGCGTACTGCGTCATCGCTTTTTGTGTTTATGCGATCGGTTATGTGTCGATCGGATAGGCAAATACGTAACCGGCAGGGGTGATCGGTAAGCGCAATCCCTATCCATTTGACCTTATGGATGAATCAAAGTAAACAATATGACAGCATTTCACATACAACTGTATTTGATTGATTAGCGGCTTCGTTTTAATTGCTGTTGTGTTTAATGGATCAGAAAAAAATTATTTTAAAGACCTGTCTCATCATGTCATACATAACGGTGGGGGCACAAATTGTCGTTTTTGTAGTTTTCACAAAAAAACTGATCAAATTCTTCCATAACATATCTATGTGCAAAACCTGTAACATATATTCCGTTAAATTTTTGCAAATAAACTGTTAGAAACGTTGTCTTCGGTGAAGTACTTACGAATATAGATATGGCAAATCCATATCTCGTAAAAGGCGCCTGCGTTAAAAACCGTGCATCCTATCTTCGCTGTGATGTGCTTTTGTACATAAATCCAAAATGATATAGATGCATTATGGTCTGTCAATTTGAGCTTTTGATTAGGACCACATATGCAGCTAAAAAGGGCATAAATATACAATAAGTCGGCGCGTGAAACGCCGTGATGCAGACACTCCTGACGGTTACGTATCTCGAAAAATCGACACCGATCGCGCAGCGCGTTAGGGATAGGGAAGGGAATCGATATCGGTATGCATGCAGACACTCTCTACTATTAAACATAACTTGATTAACCCATCTCAACATTGGTTTCTAAGAGCGGGGTCATGCTTAACAAATATGTTATGTTTTTGGAAGATATATCTAAGTTGTTAGACGAGGGATCACCGGTAGATATAACCCACATAGATTTTCAGAAAGCTTTCGACAAAGTTCCACATTAAAGATCACCGCTTAAACTAAAGGCCCATGGCATAGGAAATGGTATAATTAACTGGATATAAAATAGCTGATTTACAGAAGACAACGGGTAGTAGTTGTTGCGGAGGCTTCAAAGAGGAAATAAATTTTGAGTGGGGTACCACAGACATCAGTATTGGGACCTATATTATTCTTAATATATATCAACGATTTGGACGCTGATATAACAAGCAAATTGTTGAAATTTGCGGATGATACAAACGTGTTTAGGAGGATTAAACATGATGGAGGTAGACAGCATTTACAAGATGATCTTGACAGGTTGATCAAATGGTCTGAAAAATGGCAAATATTGTTCAATTTTGGGAAATGTAAATGCCTCCACACAGGTCATGGGAACGAAGATGTACAGTATACAATGCGGGGTACTGTACTAAGTACTACTGTAAAAGAAAAGCACTTAGGGTTAACAATTAGTGCTGATATGAAAGTTTCAGAGCAGTGCGGAATTGCAGCTTCAAAGGGAAGTCAAATCCTTGGAATAATTAGACGAAATATAGCGTATAAGGAAAAGGAACTAATAATACCGCTGTACAAGACAATAGTTAGGCCTCATTTTGAAATATTGTGTACAAGCTTGGAGGCCATATAGACCAGGAGATTGAGAGGAGATCAGATAGAAGTGTTTAAATTGTTGAATGGTTATGAAAATATTGATAGAAATATATTTCCTCAGTTAAGAAACATAGACTGACTAGAGGACATGAAGCTACATTAGTAGAGGAGCAGTGTAGATTATATATAAGAAAGCTCTTATTTTCTCAAAGGACTGTAAATGAATGGAACATATTATCTGCTGACTGCGTGGGTGCTAGTATCGTTGGGGTCGCTAAAACAAACCCACCTTGAGGCTTTCCAGAAATCTCCAATTGCACCCCAAAATCCATCCACCTTCCCTAAATATTGGGTGGTCTAATCCTATATCCGGTCCCCCACCTAAATTATTTGAGGGCTGATCACCTCAAGCCTCCTCATCGGTTCTGACGCCTATGATGTGGATATAGATTACGCACATGGGTGATCTATATGCATTAATCCTACATGATGAAATCGTAAGAATGTAATCGCTAAATGTCATAATCTTAGACTTTTCAAAAGGGTGTCGTTTCGTGCTTGTACAGTTTGTTTTTTGCGTGGTCCGCCATTCTTTAATTCAGCATGTTAGAATCATGGTAGAATAACATGAAGCGTGTCCCTGTTATTAGTAGCATTGCGTTCAAATTGGTGTCAGGTTTGTAGAAATTTTAATACTTCAACGTTTGGAAAACTTACGCAATCTCCATTTCGTGGTTTTAAGTTGTTTGGGTTATCGTGTTTGTTTGAAATGTTAATGTCTATAACTGGGCGTAGTGACGCAGCCATATGTTTACAAACATGATATTGGTCTGTGATCATTCCCTGCGTTAGTATTCAATAACATACGCAAGTTCTCGTCGGATGTCTACATCCATCAAATATGTGAATACATAAATTCGACGAGGTGTCAGCTGGGAGGTGTTTTTTATTACACAGAAACATAATCTGAATACGAAGATCAACCTAATCTAGCCATACACAATTCCGGAATCACTGCAGTCTGTGTCTGATGCGCCCGCCTACCGCGCAAGACGATTATTGCCCAAAGCTGGCATCGGTGTTACGATCTGTGTTTGATTCATTTACTCTCTCGTTGTTGATGTGTTAGTCTCTGTGACTCTTCTGTGCTTTCAACGCCCTCGTTGTGAATGCGTGACATGTCAGTCCTCAGTCGCCGCTGATGTCGGTTTGGTCATGTGTCAAAATATTTGTCGTTTATCTTCAACTTCGCTTCTCCACCGCACAGTTATCTTGCCGCATATCTTGCCCGATATTGATTTTTCAGCCGTTATTGTGGCCGTTCAGATAACCTTTCCTCGGAAACATTTCCTTGTGTCCATATGCATGTGCACGTGTAATGCAATCATCACCCGTTTCATTATCGTTCCATCTTCACGCCGGCTTCTGTCTGTCCCTCCTGAACGCGCCCAGAAGGTCAGCAGATCCAGCTTCACGACAAAACAATTACACATCTACTACTTTATGTGATTTGATTTTTATCATTAGCCATTACCAGACAAGCCATCCTAAACGGTTGACAACGTCCGCGCGTGCGTTCATTTTAGGCGACGTTTGCGCATGCGCGTCACACTAAATTCGTATACGTCGACGGGAATCGATCCGGCGTTTGCCTGCCAAACGTCGGCCACCACGGCCATAAGGCATCCAGTGTCGCGCACATCTCCATTTAGCCCGATTTATCTCGTCTCATTTCGTCGCTGCTCAGACGAACGGCTGGATTACTACAAGCGCCTGTGATCAATGGCATTGTCGTCGTGTGCTGGACCGGCTCTGTCGGTGGCGGCGAAATTGCCTTCGGTTACCAAGCCGAGCGTGTTATGTTTACGTGAAAGTTTTGCGGAACACAATGCGAGTATTCACGAAGGGATACTTTTGGTTTCGTATCAAATAGTTGGTGGACAGACTTTGTCGCCCTGGGTAAATCGACCGTGGCCATGCCAGCCGACAACTTTATTAAAGGCTAACGTTTTTGCCAGATAGTTATTGAACTGTCCAAAGCCGAATTGTTCTTCGTTCCAACGTACTGCATTCAATACAGTTACAGAAAACAAGCCACGGGTAATTCACATAAATGTTCTCACTGGTGATTAATGTAATTTTAGTCGCGTAAACAACAAATACCGTGAAGGTATCTCTGGAAATGATGAAATCGCCCTGAACAATTTAACAGTATCGAACAATGGTAATGATGTTAAAGACAATTCAGTTGTCGTTTCTTACGTTGTCTTGATAATATGCGATACAGTGATTGTTTGAGACAGAGGCATATAGAGATCGATTGTTAGAGCCAGTAGAGTTCGACCTTAATGACTGACACGAGTGCGTGGGTGAGTGAATGAGTGGGTGAGTGAGTGAATGAGTGGGTGAGTGAGTAGTGATTGATTGATTGATTGATTGATTGAGTGAGTGAGTGAGTGAGTGAGTGCATGAGAGAGAGTGAGTGAGTGAGTGAGTAAGTGAGTGAGTGAGTGAGTGAATGAGTGAGTGAGTGAGTGCATGAGAGAGAGTGAGTGAGTGAGTGAGTAAGTGAGTGAGTGAGTGAGTGAATGAGTGAGTGAGTGAGTGAGTGAGTGGTGATTGATTGATTGATTGATTGAGTGAGTGAGTGAGTGCATGAGAGAGAGAGAGAGAGAGTGAGTGAATACGAATAGACGTAGGTGCGTATGTGAATGCGTGTGTACGTACGTCATTTGGCGGCTGAGTGAATGACTGAATAAATGATTATATGAGTGAGGTAGTTTATTGATAAACGTTATTGTGCTCTTTAGGATAAGTTAGAGCCAGAGACAAGTAACGCATGCTCGTTCACTCACATCGAATTTGCCAAATATGTTTTTTTATAAATATCAAAAATTGCTTGGCCTATCTGGTAAGTTGTAAGGACCAAATAAGTGCTTATCGGGAAAACATTTGAATATGTGTATATTGAATTTTTTTTATTTCTGCATCAGTTCGTCCAAAAATATTTTTAAACTAGCTTCTTGTTTGCAAATAGTTGTCATTATAAACACCAAATCCTCAATTATTTATTTTATGTAAGAGAAACATAGTTTTTGCATCACAGTTGTAAGAAATTAGCATATTTCAGTACGTTTTAAGCGTACCCAAATAGCAGCTGTGTTGTATTATTGTCATTAAACTGATTCACTAGAAATCAATTCCGGACATATCTTATAAATAAAAAACATTACTCTCCTTGCAGATAAATGATGGATTAAATATTAAGTATACTGTAAATGGTTTTGGTGCCAGCGAGTCGACTTTTCTTCGAAACAACCGACGTAGCTTGCTGAAACGTCTCGTTCCGTACTAGATGATATACGCTACTTACAAATTCAGTTATTTTAATGCAAGACGTTTGCGTTTCAGGCCAATTCTTAGAATCTAAAAATGTTCGCCGTTTTATGAAAACTGCATCTTTCTTGAGGCTCCGACAGCTTAACTGTTGAACAAAAACAGTCTCTCAAAAAGGGTTCGTTTTATGATTGTTCTCAAGCATTCTCTCAAAAATGGATTGTGTTGTTGTATATATTGCCTTTTAAACAAACATTCTTTTAGAATTGTACGTTTTATATGTTAGAAACAATTTTAATTTGATGACGTTTCACAAATAACGTACTCTTTCAAATAATAGTATTTCTCATCTACGCTTACTTTGGGCGTAAACACACGTTGAACATTCGTTTAGCATAGGAACGCGCTGAATATTCGGGGGTGGGGTGAGGCTCACCAAAAACCTCCAATTAGACCTTTCTGGGGCTCTCCAAAACCCACATTGAGGCTCTCCAAGAACATCCAACTGTACCCCCGCGAGGCTCACAAAACATCTAATTCCACCACAAAATGCATCACCCCCCCTAAATATTGGAGGACTAATCCTATATCCAGTCCATCCCCTTAAAAAATAGTGGTGTCTCAGCCCCGAGCTCACCGGTTCCGACGCCTTAGTACACATATTACATATTAGACACAGTAATATAAACGGTCATGCGTTTTCCCTTTAAGTATTGCGCACAAAACCCCAGTGAGACACTTTAGTGCGGCAATTGTTTACGTGACACCGGTTACTTCCTGAGGCAACTCGACACGAACAGACGGCCGATCTCTCAGCCTTGGTGCTCAGCCAAGCAGTTACGACAAACCCTCCAGCCTGTCACTGACATGTATAATTCACGAGCATTCGATATGCACCGGCGATGGGAATCACTTAGCGGGACAATAGTGTAGGCCCCTACAGGGTCGTAACTCCGTGCCGGCACCTCCGAGATTCCACTTCTTCGATATCGCCTGATCAACGACCGCGGCGCCGCCGGCCACCATTTATTTCGAACGCGCAGGAAAATCGCAACGTGTCGATCATAAACACCGGAATGGTGGCGGTTAATTAATCCAACCTCTATCTGAACATGTAACCGTAATCCCAATACGATCTACACCGAACCTCATTCAAAATTATAAATCAAATCCTAAAAATGCCCGTGCAAATAACAGGTTCATATTGACGTTTTGCTGTTTACCTACTCTGGCCGAATCGGTCAGACTTCTGGAAGTAGTGCCTACATTTTTTAGCCGTCGGTGATGTGTTGCTAAAGATAATTGCTTACAACCAGTATGGTTAGAAAACATGAAATGTGGAACGTCTGGCAGTAAAATGTTGCAGTTGAAGCGAATTTTAAGGTACGTGGAAATTTTATAGTAGCATGATGAACATTTGTGATGCGATGTTAACGAAACTTTTCCAGTGCATTGTTATTGGATTAGTATATATGGTATACGGCTCGTGGACGCAACGAATGTTTTAATAATGATATTTTCTTACAATCATGCAAACGTTAACATGGTCACCAGCGGGCAACGAGAAAATCAACTGTCGCCTATGCTTGAAGTGTCAGTGCCGTAATGCTCCGAGTGTGAAGCAACTCGCGAGTAAACAATGTGACAAACAGCATCAGGCCGATTAGACTCAGCGTGCACGCTGTCGTCTTCATCACGTCACCAGGCGAACATGATCATTAGCATATGCCCTTTGAGACGCGCATGTCGGTTGAACGGCCATTTTATACCCAGGGATCGTGAATTCGTCAAAGAAAACGCATGTTTAATTGCCGACTTCGCGAAGCGCACTGGTGATCACTGAGCATTCGCTTTGAAGCGGCAACGCTAGAGTGAACAGACACGTCGAGTGTGCCGAGTCTGATTTCGTTAGCGAATATATTAAAAATGTCAATTTGTTCGCATAAAAACAGGGTTGTTTGAGTTTATTGCAGACCCAGTGTCTATGCGGATTGACAAGGTGAACTAAGACTGATCGGGTTTGCAGTGGTACGGAATGTGAATTCGTGAGCGAATTGATAAAACATGTAAATTTGTCTCATTAAGGCAGAGAATTTGTGCCAGGCGCAAGGTCAACGCGGATTGACAAGACGGCCCAATTACGAACGAGGGTGTTACTTACGATATGGAGTGTCAATTCGTTATCGAATATACCTATATATATTAAACATGTCGATTTGTTTCAATTTGTTCTCTGAAAAATAAAACGGAGTCGTGGTTGATGTCGACGCAAACTCGATCTGCGCGGCTTGACAAGGTGGCCCAAGTACGAATTACTATTCTGTGGTACGGAAAGTGAACGTGTTAACGTACAAGAATGCCTTAACCACAGACATCACTCGGCGAAGTTCATCACTAACACGTGTTGCACCAGTCGGCGCTGCTAGAGCGAACGACCGGGTTGCGTTAGATTTCAACGAAGAGCATTTGTAAATTCATTACATCACTCCGCGAACATTATCGCAATCACTTATGCTTAATAGTCGATGACAACTTTATGTAGCAGTCTGTTAATGTGTTCGTATCACTCGGCGAAGATATTGATTACGGTTCGTACCGTCGAACAGTGAATGAAGAATAATCGGCCGCTGTAGCAGGCAGTGCATCCGTTACAAACGTCGTTCTTTAAAACACCAATACATTTACTGTATCGTTCTTCACTCGAGTTGGCGTATGTGACTGTGCTGGCTTGGTAGGTTGAGTCCCGCGATATACGGGCTGGATATACGATTTAGGAAATGTAGGGAATGGTGTGCATTGTTTGTTCAATTTTATGCATTTTTATGCCTTAATCTGGTTTTGGAGAGCATCACGGGAAGTGCAATTGGAGGATTTTGGAGAGCCTCAATGAGGGGGTTTGTTGGAGAGCCTCAAGATGGGTTTTTTGGAGAGCCTCAAGGGGATGTAATTGGATTTTTGGAGAGCCTCTGTAATGGTGCAATTGGAGGTTTTGGTGAGCCTCAAGAGAGGTGCAAATGAAGGTTTTTAGGGAGCCTCAGCCTCCCGAATATTCACCACGTTCCGACGCCAGTGAGACATAATTATAACGTATACATGTTTGTTGACTCACCACGTCGATGATCTGGGCGAGCGCTAGGCCGAATGTAACGTTCAGAGATTCTGACGAATTCTTCGAAGGCCTGATCCTCATGTCGTAGTTCCGCATCATGTCCCGCACAAGGTTGTACTCATTCTCATCAGCGACAACAACTACAACTGTCCAAGCAGACACAACCAGTCAATTTACACAACTTTTAAGACAAAGGAAATTGCTGAGGCACACGAAGAACTGATGTACACATATAATTGTTCCATACATATATATATATATATTATATATACATATATATATGCGCTATAATTATACTAATTATTGTTCCCGCATTGTGTGTGCGCGCGCGTGTGTCTGCGTGCGTGTGTGCGTACATGTGCAGCAGCATGTGTATGAGAGAGATGGTTTTTCTTTTGTCTTCTCCGTCGTCTAAACAGTGAAGATGTCTCCTGACACATGTTGACTGGGCTCGGCTGTATGGAATTTATCATAATGTCATTGACTTCCACACACATACATTGAACTTTCTAAATCAGAGGAGTACTTCTAAGCATTTCAGCTTTCTTAAAAGAAGACGTGCAAACATATAGAACGGTCTAAATGGAATGGACTCTAAAACAAGTACAGTTGTCCAAACAGAGATGACTCGTATGCAATACACTTGCCCTTCCAATTGAAGAAGAGTCTTAAATAAGTGCAACCATCAAAGCAGATATTACTTTAAAACTGTTCACGTAAGAACCATCGTTGACTTAAAATAAACCAATGACACTTCAGACGGAGATGATTCGCGCAGCACAATTGCAAGATCAAGCTTCCATTACCAGAAATACCGAGACAAACCAATTACGTATGCGTCACCGCTGCACCCTTCCCGCGCGCGGCGGCGATATTAATTTGCAATAGGTGCCCAAGACAAATGCGCATTGCACGCGGGGAAAGCACACCAGCACATTAGCCGACCACATCTGATCCGTGGGTATCTTCTGCATGTACTGTGAAAAAATCAAAAAATGGGAGAAAAATGTTTTGTTAACATCCTATGCGTGAATGATTTGCCTATGTTTGCAATGTAAAATGGCAGCAAAGTGTCGAATATCTTATAGGAAATAACACGTTCAAAAGCCTATATACGGAATGCTTGCGCAGACCGGTCACTTGCCGACCCCACATCTGATCCGTAGGTATCTTCAGCATATACTGTGAAAATATAATTGAAATCGGAGAAAAAAATGTTGTTAACACCCTCTACTTGAATTATTAGTTGTATGTTTGCAATGTAAGTGACAGCAAAAGATTCGGATATCTAGGAAATGGCACGTTCCAAAGCCTATGTATGACATGCTGCCGCAGACTGGTCATTTGCCGACCCGGCATTCAATCTGTAGGTATCTATGGCATATATACTGTGAAAATACAGTGTAAATAGAAGAAATGGTTTGGTTAACCTGATTGAATGATTAGTCCTACGTTGGTAGTGTAGGCTCTAAATAGCAGTAACCGATTAGATAACTTCAGACACATTATATTCCTGAAATAAAATGAGAGACCCTTTAAGGTGTAGTACAATTTATTTTAGAAACTGTACACCTGGTACAAATTACACCAAACCAGTATTTGTCTGATAACACAAGATAATTGTTTTATGTCATTTCACAATTACAGCATAAGAAGCATTTACGTAAACTTTATTATGAAGGTTTCACACACACGCACACGCACATATATATGTTCAGAAGTAATTACATGTGTGTGAAATGCTTTACCAGGTATCTTCGACATCTTCGGCATAAAATGTGAAAATATAAAATATTATCGTAATCGGAGAAATTGTTTTGTTAACATCCTATTATTGAAAGATTAGTCCTATGTTGGTAGTGTTGACCCTAAATAGTAGTTTCAAGGCAATTGGAAATAAAATGTTGGTTTCGTGGTGGTCTGGAAGGTAGGTTGAAATTATTGTAAAGGTACGATATATGTTACTCATCCATACATTCCATACGAGTTGGAAGGGGTTATGGGGGCTAAACCCACCAATATATCGAGTGCATGGTTAAGCACCACCTCCAGTATTTTGTGAATTTGAAAATATCTTCACGCTTCGAAAGTAATGCCCGACAGCAGCGGGTGCTGAAGTTCCGGCTCAGTTGTATATCAGACGCCGATATACAACTCGTTCCGACTACTATGCATTTACTTGCTGTTCTTCTACTAGAATAAATACCTTGACGGTTTGCTGTCCGTCAAATGTCGTTTAATAGCCAGAAACATTGTACGCAAATTTGTACTTTACCCCACGAAATATAAAAAAAATATCTGTCAACAGTCAGATAGATATAGTAAAATAATACTTGCTGTTGCCTCTCATTATAATTTATTGCAGAGCCAGACGTCCTTACCGTTGATGTACTTGGTACCCACGGTCTTTACACACACAACATGACAGGTCTTGCAGAGCCAGACGTCTCTACCGTTGATGTGTTTGGATCCTACGGTCTTTATACACACGACATGACAGGTCTTGCAGAGCCAGACGTCCCTACAGTTGAAGTGTTTGATTCCTGCGGTCTTTACACACACGACATGACAGGTCTTGCAGGGCCACACGTCCCTACCGTTGATGTGTTTGGTTCCTACGGTCTTTACACACACAGCATGACAGGTCTTGCAGAGACAGACGTCTCTACCGTTGATGTGTTTGGTACCCACGGTCTTTACACACACTACATGACAGGTCTTGCAGAGCCAGACGTCCCTACCGTTGATGTGTTTGGTACCCACGGTCTTTACACACACGGCATGACAGGTCTTGCAGAGCCAGACGTCTCTACCGTTGATGTGTTTGGATCCTACGGTCTTTATACACATGACATGACAGGTTTTGCAGAGCCAGACGTCTCTACCGTTGATGTGTTTGGCACCCACGGTCTTTACGCACACGACATGACAGGTCTTGCAGAGCCAGACGTCCCTACCGTTGATGTGTTTGGTACCCACGGTCTTTACACACACGACATGACAGGTCTTGCAGAGCCAGACGTCTCTACCGTTGAGGTGTTTGGTTCCTACGGTCTTTACACACACAACATGACAGGTCTTGCTAATAAGTATGCATTATAATGCCTATTAACCGGTAACTGATCCTGGGTAACGGATATACGACGTTCCTTTAAATGTTCGGGTGCTTCAAAGACTGAATTAAATAAATACTCTCCTCTCACTTATGTTACAACATTGGAGCTTAAATATTTGCCCTGCAAAATTACTACTATACAGCATCACGTTTGTAAAATCATGGGGATTAATTTTAAATGTATAAGTACTTTTAATTGTGTGTTTAATTATTGAAATTATAAATGGAGAATATTAATAACAGCAAATTTGTATAAAGATATTCACATTCAAATTACATTGATGTTCATAATATACATACGTTTTTTGTCCCTTTTTGATTATGACATTTATTAATAATCTTTAAAAAAAGAAATGTGTCCTCTTCAAACCACATAACTAAAAAAAATCATAAATTAAAAAAAGGAAATATCTTTATTGGTGTTACTATGTAATTTACTCTGCTATTTTCACTAGGTATTTAGGGGAACATAGTACATGGCTGTGAAATAGAAAGTTTTACTATATTATTAACTAATTAATTTTGAATTCAAGAACACAATCTAAATACCTTAAACATAACACATTCCACTAATTCCGATATCTCAAAGCGACAGTAAGGATTATATTACTCACGTCTAATGTAGTAGTAAATTCTGATAAAAACATATTGTAAGCGCGTGCGATGAATATATGACTTAAATGTGTCTTTTACGCGTGTACCGACCGTACGTTGTGCAGGGGATGCTTTAATTGGCTACGTGTTGCCACAAAACACAATTAGTGCGTTCCGCTGCGACAAAAACAATTAGATCTGTCATTTAACGCGCGCGATTGGCACGTACCTAGCGTCTACGAAAGCTCGGTATTTCTGGTAATGCATATTCTCCTCGTTGCCCGCATAAGCTGTCGAATACTCTCCTAAATGGTGTCTGTGCGTACAAAACGACTGTCTCTGCCGCATTAGCAGCACTTTGTCCAGACTGTCTCAGACTGGCTGGCGCTGTACGAATCTCGGGTTTTTATATAACGATTATCTTGCTCTTAGGACACATTAAAGCGCTTTACACTCCACCCACAGGCATAACTGTTCCTTCCAACACCAAATCAACTTATCTAGGAAGCGTTCAACCGCAGTGCAACCAATGCGTAAACATCGTGCATTTTCATAATTCTATAACTACGTAGTTGAGTGAATATAGCGCCGTGGAGTGAATGGAATTGTATCAGATTCAGGCGACAGCAAGAGGACGCAAACCTCAGTTTTCAATTATACATATTTAAAATCTCATGTTCTAAACTCTGCTACCCAATCCTATATATATCATATCCTATATATATATATAATTATTGTGACATTTAGTTAGAATTCCCAGCATGTTTCCACTTTATGTACCGACGTTTATGTTTGCATATGTAGATATCATTTGCATATACCAAACTGTAACCCAACGAAATGATACAATTCACAGTCACCGATCAAATGTGTTTGTTCACCTTGGTCAGAGCAATATGTTTCGTCTTCCTGTCGGGTGATTTAAGTTTAATATTAAACCCACCATGCGGATACGCCGTTCTAGCTAGTATCACAAAACTAACTGACGGAACAACTTATGTTGTTGAAGTCGGCATCATTAATTTTAAAAGATTATTGTTATTATATTAAGGTATTTATATACAGAAGATTTATGGTGTGCACAAGTACAGCAAAAGAGTTCATAGTGAACAGATGAAGAGACACATCACAACTTGTCGTCTCTCTCGTCTGGCCCGGTTCACGATAGGACATGAAGACTGATTCTCCTTTGTTTTCTAGGAAGCCGCGCCACGTCTTGATGAAACGAACACAGATGGTAGACTAGAAAAACTGCGAACTCCCACGAAAGAACGGCCGATAGGATTAATTATAGATACATCAACAAGGATATGAGCACAATTTAAGTTGCAAAAAGCATAGTTCGGCGCTTCGGTGTGACACGTCTAGATAAACGGAAGTGATAATGCGAATGATGTCATTTCCGACAGAATATTAACAGAAGTATTTCAACGTAGCAGCACTTCTGCGAAAGCGACCGTTTGTGTTGCAAATGTAAATTTTTCACCAATTCTGCGAATGTTCTCTTAGGCTTTTTGGTATTGTAATTGGTAGGCTTCTGATCTTTCGCTAAATGAACATCTCTAGATATATTTATGTTTCAAGATAATATTTTGGAACCAGGACATGTACACACGTACACAATGTTTATCCGAAATTCCAAAATATCGCAGTAATTGTTCCACTTTTTTTGCAGACGTCTCCTTTATACAATATTTGCCAGACCCTCTTCCTGGAGTAATAAACCAACTGCGACGATAATGCCATATCACTACATTTATGTGGACTTGACATGTCCATTCGGTTAAGATTCTCGCCCTGGTGAGAAGATATCATTCCTTGCAAAAACACAACTGCTAGGAGGTGGATCTTTCACTACCATTCCGCTTTCCGCTCAGCTCATTAAATGTAAAACTGGCAATAAACAGTGTATGGGGGGGGGGGGGCGATTTGTATGTGTTTACACGGTGCTCTGGTGATTTCGAAATATCACCGACAAGCAATACAATTATTGAAAATTACTAAATTATCATAATAAAGTGTAGGCTCTAGCGCTGTATGAAGTATGTACGTATATTCGTGTGGAAATATAAACGTCGCAACCGCTGATGTCTACAAACTTTACGATAACGTCGAGAAGGGTGCCTAATCAGGCTCTGGTTTATTTTGGAGGGTGCTATTTTCGGCCAGCGATTGCAGGCTTCGAAAAACCTCAAACTGCATCCCTCTTCGAGGCCTTCAACTGCAACCCATCTTTGAGGCGGCTCCTACAAACCTATTCAACTGCACCTCCTCTGAGATGTCGAGCGGACTTTGGTTCCCTCAAGCGGAATTCTTTTGCGGGGGTGCGCTTGCGCATGCACCCATTGCAGCCGTAATCTAGGGTCCTTCTATTAGATATATCAGCATTATTAAACTTTACGAATATGTATATAGGTATATTTGGTGTGCACGCACTCATCTCGTCTGATCATGTAATCGATGATCTCGTCGCAAAGCCACCATTTCAGAAAGCACCTTAGAACGTCTTAGCCACCTTACGCCACGAGGTAAAGGGTAAGGAAGCCGTCGTGCCCGCCGCGAAATATATGTAGAAACATGAAACAAATAATTTCCTAAGATAGCCTCCTGAACGACAAGAATAACGGCATTGTCAATGAGTACGTGGGCGACGTGAAACCAGCTCCTGAGCTGTCTGCTAAGTAATCGGAAACACGGAGTCGCTGCAACAATTTACACGATATACCTTCCATCACGTGCAAAAAGAAGGAAGGACATGTCCTTCTTTTGTCGGTCAAACGAAAGCCCCCGCTGAACGTACGCAGTTGTATACAGTTGGATGCAATGTAGGCCACATGTATTGTTCAAAGTCTACTTTAGGCATTCCAATTGCTAGCAGAATGATTGCCTATTCGTGCATTCCACTCGCGTATTGCTGCAAGTAGTATTAGTACATTTTCTTTTTGAAGGTCATTTACTTATTATACCGCCTAGTAGGAGACGAAGATAGCACGAACACGTTGATAAATGGTGGCACAAATTAACTGTCACGACAACGAGTATTTTATTAACCTGCCGTTGAAAAGCTCCCGAAAACGTTCGGAAAGTGCAACATCGTTAATATATGACAAGTACTTCTTTTTTCCCGTACAACCTTTGTGTGACGTCCACCCACAAATTATACATTTATACTGTATTTTGCACAGCACTACTATAATTGAACGTCAAAAGAAAATATGGTGAAATCATGGACGAACAGTGTCCCATATTGCATCGCATGACCAAGTCTCTGATGCAGGTGGCAACATCACTTCTCTCCGCCGTAGGAATTTGAGAAGCAAATAGATGCCTCGCACTGGGTTCTATTTCGCAGCTTTGCCAGCTACCCAAGATGCTTCGCTCGTGGCAACATTGACCCGACAAGCACGGAGCAATGATACATTGGCTTACCCCGTGATGCGGTCACTGGATGGCTGTGAATGGATGGTGGGAGACAATCAGTTGACAGTCCGTGTTGCTGTCGCCAGCGCCTAGTGCAGTGGTCAGAGATGTGTGAAGGCGATCAAAGAGAAAAGATCAATAAATCAAGGTTACACGCTGAGTGTTTGCTTCGGCAGTCTGTTAGTTGCGTCGGGGTCTGGAGAGGGAAGTAGGACTGCGGAACATCCTATTCTTTGGTGGATAGTTATGCTAAATAAGAGAAGGGGGACTAGTATGAATATATCTTAAAGTATTAATGTCATTCATGAACATTATACATGGATATTGACGCCTGGGAGGAGCTTGCTGGAGATCAATCCACATGGAGGCAGAAACTAAGCAGAGGACTCGAAAGAGGAGAGGTGAGCCTCCGCAGGCTAGCAGAAGAAAAACTAGCCGCAAGAAAAACACACAGGCTGAAAATAGAGCATATTCAAGAGCAGCATATGCTATAAAGACTGCCACTCAAGAATCGACCTCTGCAAACATAACATACGCTGCTCTACCAACTGATAATATACACCAGAGCGCAGATCCATGGTCTCAAGAGACCACAGGATGCCTACTACTACATGAACATACATTAAAAATTTAAAGTATTATCACTTAATGTATGGCTTAATTGTACAGTTTAGAACGAAGAGGAAACGATAACAAATATTTGCTGGAACATAATTAAAAATATTTGGCATTGATGGATAGATATAGACCTATAAGTACATTGCGTTTTGTAGACTAAGACCGATTTACTTATTTCATAACATTCGGTGGCCTATACTATCGCGCATTATCGCCCCCGTGTCTGCGCTTTTCCAATTTATTTGAAAATGAATGGAATTTCTTTGATAGGAAAGTAATTCCTTTGAAAGAAATGTACAAAGCTTTCAAAGGATAACTGATGCGTTGCTAGCATGGGGTTGGTACTATGGACTGGCACATGTAACATAACGTAATAACACGTGTACTGTTGATTATTAAGTAGTTGAGTAGTTTTCCTATAATTTCGTTCGTCCGCAAAATCAACTAATTAACTTGCCGATGATTGCATATACCACAATGGCAAATTGTCTTATGGTCAGCGGCGGTTTCAGTGCGGGGGTTACCACAGAAAATGTCAAATTTCAGCTTCATCACATTCGCCATATTATGCCGATTACAGTGTTTTACCTGAAGTGTTATGGACGTTTTGAAATTGTTATTTAACATTCGTAATGGACGCCGTAGAGCGGATGATTGAGGGGTGCATTTATACGGAAAGCAGTAAAAAAATTTGAATTTGTGTCAAGCATAAAGTGTATAGACAGTAGTGATAGTTGTGTACGAATGTTCTTCGCGCAGCAATTGCAGCGTGGCTGAATGATTCATGGAGAGTCGAGATGGTGTTTGATTGAAACGTCTGCCAAGGAGTAAAGTGTGAAGCGACCAGAACAGTCCTAAGAACCATACAAGGACTTACCTTTACTACCACTCCTAATTTTATGTATACGTGCTTCGTGATAAAAGTCCTAATAAAAACGATAGCCGGCCCCTCGACTAGACTCCTCTTGAGGTTCGCTCGCAACATGCTGCAAGTTATTTTAGTGACTGTAGAATGTTTTGTTAATTAAACACACCAGTTCACTATGATTTACAAATATTATGACAACTTGTTAAAAGAAATACGACGGCCATTAACACGTAATAAACCACGTTCTTTTGCCGCGTTGTGGTTTGATTATTACTCGACTAGCGAACGTAGGCCTACATTGGCATAATAATTACACAATTTTGCATATTAGCTATGGCATTCGTAACGGAAGCATTGTGGTACAAAAGGCTATGCCGTTTATTGGTATGCGGTAAGATAAGAATGCAAATGTTACCCGACTAGGCATGCTTTTAAATGCTGTAGAATAATTTAACTTCAGAAAGATAATTAATGTGTGTATCAACTATGAAGGGATTCCGTATATTTCTCCAGCGAATTGTTACCCAGAGGCCAGTACTGGACACGAACACGAAGTTATTGAGTGGCATGTCACAGCTTTCGCGGCCCAACCAATGTCAACGCCAGATTTGCGGTTCGACGCGTAGTTCGTACGCGGAAATGAATATTCGGCGTACGCACAAACACATTAATAGTTACATATTAATTGAAAAGTAACTATGCAGTGCAGGATGCCTACTACAACATGAACATACATTAAAAAATTGAAAGTATTATCACTTAATACACGGCTTAATTGTACAGTTTAGAACGAAGAGGAAACGATAACAAATATTTACTGGAATATAATTATAAATATTTTGTATTGATGGATAAATATAGACCTACAAGTACATTGCGTTTTGTAGACTAAGACTGATTTACTTATTTCAAAACATTCGGTGGCCTATACTATAACACATTATCACCCCCATGTTTGCGCTTTTCTAATTTCTTTGAAAATGAATGGAATTTCTTTGATAAGAAAGGAATTCCTTTGAAAGAAACGTAATGGATAACTGATGCGTTGGTAGCATGGGGGATGGTACTGTGGAATGGCACATGTAACATAACGTAATAACACGTGTACTGTTGATTACTGAGTAGTTGAGTAGTTTTCCTATAATTTCGTTCGTCCGCAAAATCAACTAATTAACTTGCCGATGATTGCATATACCACAATGGCAAATTGTCTTATGGTCAGTGGCGGTTTCAGTGCTGGGGTTACCACAGAAATGTCAAATTTCAGCTTCATCACATACAGGTCGAACTCTTAGGAACACACACGTGTACACAAAGTTTAATTTGAAATCGCTATCAGCGCGTTTGACGACTTTTTTTTAAAAGACCTACGACCCTCATGTTGTCAACTGCAGTGATGTAGCGAGAGACTGTGCCAAGTCTGTGACAGGGAAATAAAATGTGTTCGTTGGACTCATTCGGCTTTTAACATTATATAATTCCATATCTAGGGAAAAGCGTACGGAAACAGCATGCGGATTGAGGAATACCTTTGTGGTGACGTTACTTCCGGGAGTTTTATATCCGATTCATGTGCGGAAACGATTCGAATCGCTACATGAAGGGATTCAATTATTTATCATCTGCAAGGACAAAAACCATTCGCCCATGTATTTATGGAACCTCTTCTATTAATTTCCATTGGGCACCATATCCATTGTTTTGCCGATACTGGCGTTCACGTTCAGCGCTGGTGTTCGCGCTCGCGCTTAATTATGTTTTGATATGTAGTGGTGTCTACCAACAAGTCATGTGTCTCTTCTACCTGGTGACTACGCAAGAGGACGCATTGAGTCTACTGACATATCTATATATATATATATATGTATGTATATATATATATATATACATATATATATATGTATATATATATATATACATATATATATATATATATATGTATATATATATATATATACATAAATATATAGTCACAACAGTGCGACAATGCTGCAGAGTTGGATTATGCACTTATATGGAGGAAGAAGACGAAGAAGGCGCTTATCGTTTATGGTACATTAAATCAATAACTGGCAAAACAAATCAGCAAGGCTGATTGTGTCACAGTAATGCTTTTTCAACTAAAGTTTATACTGTTCCCTATCGGCCGACGGCAACAATCGTCATTCGCAGATTCCCCGTTTTGATTAAACTGTTTCGAAAGCCACGTGATGGCGCCACCGACACATAGAGGTTTATGACTGCAGCTTTCCCGGCTATTCGACCTTCCATGATGCAATCGCAACAGTTATGGCATTACCGCAACAGTATCGTGATAGAACTACAGCTGTCAAAAACAAAGCGAGGCAGTAGTTACTGTCAGCCCGATGCTGATACGACTATATGTATTATATAAACTATAACTTTAGCCTACTAAAACCAGGCTTGATGTATTTTTATCACTATTAGTCTACATATGTTATATAATCAAAATAGATAGAAGTCAGTGATGCCTGACACATCGCCAAAACAACCCAACTGTTTCCTTATAAATAACTGAAAGCGGTCTTGCATGGAAAATGTTGTTTCCCACTGAAAAGTGATGACAGTACCTACAAAAAAGGAAAACCGATTGCACTATCTAGAATAAAGTAAAACCATCTATAATACCATATGTTAATGTACTAAGCTACGGTAAACATGAAATATAATTTTTGTCAATTATTTCAATTTAAAAAATGTGGCCCATATATGGCTTTCGGTGTGAGCGCTTTAGCGCAATAAACTGATAGTTAGCTTGAAAAATAACGTCTGTTTGTGACGGATCAATCAATTGTGGCGACACGTAGTACATTCAACAATCTAAACTGATGTATTAATATTTTATTGATGTTTTTGCTGATATCAGCTGCACCATTGGCTCTAGGTTTTTACTTCAATAGTGTCATTCGACTCCTGGAACATTTCCTGCAGCCGCGTAAATGTACGGCTATCGCATCTGGTGGCTATCTTTCTGATAATCGGGACAACTAGTAATACATCGGTACCAGCTGCCGTGTTCAAAAAGAGAAAGCCATTAAGGCGACAGCCGACTGAACAGATAGGTGACAGTAGACGGTAATGCGGTTTGTGTACCGAGACAGCCTCGTTAACCAATGGTGATGTGACAATCACGTCCGGTTCTTGTTCCCCCTTTTGGTACTCGACACGTTCCGTGATTTGGCTGTATGTTGCTTGAACAAGAATCGGACGGAATGCCTATCACAGCGAACCAGATGCATCGTTATGCAATCACTCGTTTCGGCAAGTGTTGTTCGCTTCAGTTCCGAGTTAGAAATGAACATGATGTTACATGTTACACGTTACATGTCATTATCGTTGAACACGTAACATTTCATGTACATTATTTTGTCATACGCGCAGGTCTGGCTACAATGTGTGTGTATCGACGAATCGGTTCTGTTTTGATGTCAGATAATAACTTCTAGTTGTCCGCAGTCGCTCTAGTGATTATACCTACTCTGGCTAATCATTCGAAGTACAAACATTGCCCAAGTTGCCTACGATGGATTCCTTAGTTCAGACATCATATTTGTCGCAAGTATGTTTCGAAGTGACCGTACATGAATCATTAATTAATTAAACCGATATTGCTTTTCTTCTATTTTTAATATATTGGT
This sequence comes from Paraescarpia echinospica, assembly GCA_020002185.1. Taxonomy (NCBI): domain Eukaryota; kingdom Metazoa; phylum Annelida; class Polychaeta; order Sabellida; family Siboglinidae; genus Paraescarpia; species Paraescarpia echinospica. Next base: position 75,792,862 of record CM034531.1, read on the forward strand.
CTAAGCACACAAAATAAATATGTTGAAGGTATATTAGTCGTCGCCCAAAATTAATTCGCCTAAATACTGTTCGCAATTTGAGTGTTGCGCCCACGGAACGTTCAAATTGTAAATAAAACATTCAAATAGTAAGCAACCGCTATTGACACCTCTTGTGGAGACAGGCGTCCCTCCCACAATTACCTTTGACGTTGGCAAGTTCGGACACGTCTAACCGTAAGTGGGGCGAACTAAAACTGATGGAGCAAATTTCCTGCTAATAATTATCACCCCTGACTGATTGTGGGTAACGGAAAAGACTTTAAACTGTTTCATTTTCCACCAACTACACAAACACCCAGACGTAATCAACGATGTCAGCCGTTAGGTCGGCGCCATTAATATTTACGGAACCGGAAGTAGCGTCGGGGAATTAACCGGGGATATTATATTACACTAATGACCTCAAATTAACTGGGAATGAAATACTTTCGAAATCTTCTAATTCATCTATGTATGTAATTTACTTCGATTGGTCGTAATTATAATCAGACAAGAAGGCAGTAATTAAATTAATTCCCATAAGATATTGTACGTCTACCGAACAATGTCATTTTGGTGAATCAATGGTTTGCCAAAACTTGACGATATTTGACATTTTTATTAGAAATATGTGGGTTTACCATTCGTTTGTCATTTTATAAAAATGGTGTTTGATAAAGTTTTAAAGGTGGAAAACGATGAGAAGTTATGGAGAAGGCTGCCGATGTGCGGAGAAGTGGAAACGGCGGCATAGCTATAAAAGAACTAACTGTAACCAGCGGCACCTAACGAAAGGATTAATTAGGCGAAACATAACGTATAAGGAAAAAGAGCTAATAATACCACTGTACAAAACAATAGTTAGGCCTCATTTAGAATATTGTATTCAAGCGTGGAGGCCATATCGCAGGAAGGACATAGATATGCTAGAAAGAGTGCAGAGGAGAGCAACTAAAATGATACCAAAACTGAGGGATCTTAGTTACGAAATACGCCTAAAAAATGCGGTTTAACAATACTAGAGACCAGGAGATTGAGAGGAGATCAGATAGAAGTGTTTAAAATATTGAATGGTTATGAAAATATTGATAGAAATATTTTTTTCAGTTAAGAATGATAGAAGGACTAGAGGACATGAAGTTACATTAGCAAAGGAGCAGTGTATATTAGATATAAGAAAGTTTTCATTTTCACAAAGGACTGTAAATGAATGGAACAGATTATCTGCTGATTGTGTGGGTGCTAGTAGCGTGAATATGTTTAAAAATAAAATCGACACATACCTCAGACGGGCGGGATACACATAGATAAAAGCGTCGGACTCTCGATAAGCCAAAAGGCTTCCTTGTCCACCTGCCACCTAGAGTTAATTCTCTGGGTGGCAATCTTGTTAAATCTTGTTAAATTAGACAAGATAAAACATGAAACGGGAATGACATTCACACTGGGAGGGGGCTGCCGGAGTGTCAGTACCACTGAACATTTTACGCCGCCGCTGCACGGACTAGACTGGTTTTTTTTCTAGCTTCAAGTTCAAATATTAACAAAGCTACATATGTAATTAGCGGATACATCGCTTTCTGTGAAGATCTGTGCGTACCAGTGAAACAAATTAAACGCTTTCCAAACAATAAGCCGTGAGTGGACTCTGAGATGAAGAATCACTTGCGTCAGAAACGAGACATCTGGAAGAATGGAACTGAATACCAGTGGAAAGACGTGAAAAGAAAAGTTAAAACAACAATTGAGCAGAAGAAAGTTCAGTACAGGATGGAACTACAAAATCAGTTTGCCTCAGGGAACTCTACGAAAACGTGGCGTGGGATGAAAATGATAACTGGTTACAAGGAGAGAAAAAAAAAGAATCTGTGTAGAAAATGAAAGCCATGTAGCAATCGAAATGAACACCTTCTTTACTCGGTTTGAAACTACTGATTTCTCCCAAAAGCATTCTCTAGAAATATACATTCTCAACAGTGAAACGGGGAATCCAATCATTCTAGAGGAAGAAGAAGTAAGAAAAGAACTGGCAAAAATCAACCCAAAGAAAGCTCCGGGTCCTGACAAGATTATTGGTGGAACTCTGATTGAGTGCGATATAGAACTGGCCCCTAGTATCCACAATCTCCTCCAGCAGTCGTCAGACACACACACTGTGTCCTACCTCTGGAAATCATCATGCATCGTTCCCATCCCTAAGAAACCTCATCCATCCAAGATCAATAACTATCTACCCGTGGCTCTTAAGTGAAGAATATAAAATAATAATACAAGTCTATGCGCCGACTTCAACAGCAGAAGAGGAAGAAATAGAAGCCTTTTTATACTAATTTGCAAGGTGAAATAGACGAATCCAAGAACTCGGACATCACCATTGCCATGGGTGATTTTAACGCCAAAATAGAACAAAGACAAGACGAGATAGAACGAGGAACAATCGGGAAATTTGGATTAGGAGAGAGAAACGAAAGGGGAGAACGACTTGTTGAGTTCGCCATCACTAATAACCTCACAACCGTAAATATCAATTTCTCAAATCAACCTAGAAGAATCTACACGTGGACATCGCTTGAAGGAAAGACTAGAAATCAGATAGACTACATCATGATACACAAGAGATGGATATCAGCAATAAGAGGTGCAAGAACGCTACCAGGAGCAGACTGTGGATCTGATCATGAACTACTGATGGCAGAGATGAAACTTAAGTTGAAAGTGAAAAAAGGAGTGACAACAACAAAGAGATATGATGTAGAAAATCTGATAGACGAATACACAGTATATGTGAAGAATCGATTTTCAACTTTACTGACAATGACAGAAGAGAAAGAACCAGAAAAAATTGCAAATGATATCAAGACAATTTTCCGAGAAGAAGCGGAAAAACACCTACGGAAGAGAGAGAGAAAACACCAACCCTGGATCAGTATAAAGACCTCAAAGAAAATAGCAGGAAAGAACTTAAGAAACGCAAAAACGAGGAATCGATCAGATTAAGGTATAATGAGATAAACAAATTAATCAAAAAACTCTGCAAATGGGACAAACAAAAGTATATAGAAGCCAAGTGTAAGAAAATAGAGGACTGTATGGCAGAAAACCGAAACCAAGAAATGTTTAAAGAACTAAAGAACATGACAGGTAAATTCCAGCCCAGACTCGGTGTCATCAAAGATAAAAATGGGAAAACTCTGACTGATGCAGAAGACATAGCGAAAAGATGGAAGGAATATTGTGAAAATATGTACGCACGAGATGGAGACAACAACAACCCCCTGATATGGGAAACGAAGACCAAGATGAGGACGATCTCTAACCAATAAGAGATGAGGTGAAATGGGCCATTAATAGTCTAAAAGATGGGAAAAGCCCTGGCTGCGACAACATACAGGCAGAAATTATAAAAGCAGCGGAAGAAGAAGGAATATACATATACCATGCACTGTGTAAGAAAATATGGAAGAGTTGAAAATGGCCAGACGCCTGGAAGAAATCAATATACATCCCATTACCAAAGAAAGGAGACATACAGCTATGCTCCAACTGCAGAACCATATCACTCATTAGACATGCAAGCAAAACATTGCTGAAAAACATAATGAAAACAATGCAAGATAAAATGAAAATGGAAGTGAGCAGTACACAGGCAGGCTTCAGAAAAAAACAGAGTCACAAGGGACCACATATTCAATCTGAGAATGTTGATTCAGAGAGATAAATAATGATCTAAGAATATGCTTCATCGACTAATCCAAGGCTTTCGACTGTGTGAATCATCAGATGATGTGGAAAACGCTCAGCGACATGAACTTCCACCCAAAGATAATCGCCCTCTTGGAATCACTTTATAGCAACCAACAAGCAGTAGTCAGGCTGGAAAACACAACTACAGAAACTTCTACAGCGGGAAAGGAGTAAGACAATGGTGTATTTTATATCCATACCTATTCAATCTCTACACAGAAGACATAATGAGAGATGTAGAATTAGATGACAGAAGTACAAGATACGATGAAGTGAATATTCATGGACATAGAATCAGAGACCTACGATACGCAGACGATACCGCACTCCTGTCCACTACAACAATCGGCCTAACAAACCTAATCATGTCTGTAAAAGAACACAGTGAGAAAAAGGGCTTGTTACTTAATGTGAAGAAAACAAAGATCATGGACACTGACAAATGCATTGAAAAAACAGAAATTGCAATCAACGGGGAGCAAGTTGAAAATGTGAACCACTACGAATGGAGCAAGACTACAAAGAGACGGCAAGACATCATCAGAGATCATAAGAAGAATAGCCATAGCAACGCAGAAACTAAATCATCTGAAAAATGTATGGAAGGGACAAAACAAAGATAAGAATTTTAAAAACTTGCGTTTTCCCAACAGCTCTATACGGGAGCGAAACGTGGACACTGAACAAAGAAGACATGAGAAGAATACAAGCGTTTGAGATGAAATGTTACAGAAAAGTCCTAAGAGTACCGTGGGTAACAAGAACAACCAATGCAGAGATCCTTAAAAAAGTTGACATAAAGAACTGTCAACTAGTGAATAGAATAAAAGGACTAAAACTGAGTTATTTTGGCCACAAAAAAAGACATAATTCCTTAGAGAAAACAGTCCTAGAAGGCAAAGTGGAGGGAAAGAGAGGAAGGGGAAGACCAAGGAGAAGATGGGAGCAGGACATCAGCGACTGGTTGGAAGACGACATCGCGAGAGCAGGGAGACGAACGGCAGACAGAGCAGCGTATGGTGGGATCATCTGGGCAGCTACATCTCGCAGAGATATGCTGAACTGAAGTAGAAGAAGAGGCCCTTACCTCCTTAGTGATGAAATCCCATTGCACAGGTTCTATTCTGTTGCTCAATCTGGCTGTAGGTACCTATCGGAAAGGGCACGAACTTCCTGCCAACCTCCACCCGGCTGCTGAATGCGAGGTCTAGGAGATGGTGGAGCGATTACAGTGATTACAATGGTGGAAACTTGGGTTCAGGCAGTTCACGTTATCCGGTCATTCAGTAAAACCGTTGGGTGACGCTACCAAGTATGGATGAACCCCATGAACCATCGGATACTAAGATTGTGACTAACGTTGTTGTGTACTCTGTTGCTTTTTCTGTTGCAGCACCAACTCTTTTGAATATGCTCCCTCTTAGTGTTAGATCAGTTGAAAATATTACAAAATTCCGTCGTCATTTAAAAACGTATCTTTACAAACCTTGCTTATCCACCATAGCTCCCTGGCGCCTTGATCCATCTGTTGAAAACTGGCAAATTGCTTATGGATTTTGAGATTGACCAATCCTTTTGTTTTTATGCGCCTCTGGGCTTGGTTTCCAAGAATTTAGGCGCGATAGAAGTAATCTTATTATTATTATTATTATATTACGATTTAGTTAAACTTAATTAGCCTTAAATGTACTAATTGTTTTGTTAAAGTGTGAATTTTTACCACATGAATTTCCATTTGTGGACAAATAAAGGTTATTGTATTGTATTGTATTGTATTGTATTGTATTGCATTGTATCTTCAGCTCTTCTTCAGCTTCTGTCTGCGCTGGCTCGGTTGGCTCGACTGTGACATCGGAACATTTTCGCCCCACGCCGCCTACTAATGGGTGGGGGCACAAAACAATATGTCTGCCATCATGTCTTGTATCTACCTTTCACAGTCGCCAAAATACACCTTAATCCTCTCAATAAACCTCGATTTCCACCCGCCATTGACGCTCGCCACAAAAACAAACATTCACGCTCACATTTATTGGGGGGCAGAACCTTCCGAAATACAAGTGGGGCAGCTATCCCCCTGTCCCCCTGTTCCCGCAACCTTACTAAAAGATAAAAATCATATTAGCGAGAATTCTCTAAAATGTGTTTTGTTGTTGTTGAAAACTAAATGGCTATCATTGACGCTTGGTTAGATTGCTTTAATTTCTAACTAGTCCTTTAGTTTGCGCGTACTTTTGTATCACTTACGTAGGCAATCAGCATAGATACATATAACATGTGTATTTCCTGCACAACTCTTCAGTTTTGCTAGCTTCCTACACATACCACAGTTGTCGCCGTCATTTTGTGATGGCGCAGTTGAAAAGACAGATACAGTACGTCAAACGTACGCAGACGTTTAATTATTCAACGTAAATCAAGTGTATCTGCTATTTTATAGTATCGTCTTGAAACTTGTTTTGGTATGTTGTAAACATGTATAGCATATTTCTGCTACAAATCAAACGATGATAAAAACAGCCCATATAACTATACCACTACATTCATTAGGTTGTCGACAACGCCTCATGGAAACAATCGAAAGTTTGGCTTGAAAACTGCGCGAGCGACGTCACAAATCGACACGCGCCGGCCACCAATTATTACCGAATAATTCAGACTGCGCTATCGCCGCCCGTCAACCTTCGACGATTTGCGTTGACACATATTGAATTAAAGAGAAAACAGATTTCATCGCACCGCTGCGCAGCGTCGTTTTGTCGGCGAATTGGACCGTTGCTTGAAGGCCAACCAAACTTGATGAATGCGATTTTAATTCACGGTCAACGTTCAGCGTTGTGACGATCCCTGTCCAGCCTAGTGATCACAACCGGGCGTTACATGCGACCGGACCGCTGTAAGGACTGATAAACGGTACGAAAGTAGTCAGAAAAAGTAACAGTCAACAAGTAAGGCCTACACATTTTTTTTGCTAGGAAAGCAAGTAACAAAAAAGAAAGTAACACATTTTGCCTACAAATGCATTTGCAGATATTAGGAATATACCATTTGTATTTATAATGACAGCATTTCAACATAATAAATTAAATACATTTCTTTCAAGGTTCACTTGCAATTATTAATCTGAATGTTATAATTGTATCAATACACGTAAGTATAATGAGTGTATATTTACCTTTCAAACACACAACATTTTAACACAGAAGTACTATAGTATATAAAATAATACTAACAATCTAAATAATATGTTACGTTTTGTCCGTTACTTTGTTCCTTTCTGTTGTTTTCTTTCCTACAACAGTGTGTGCTAGAAGGACAGAGGGACACGGCTTCAGTCAACAGCCAAGGGTGCAACTTAGCCGAATTAAACATATCCCATGTGGAATTGGTTTTGCAAACCGCATCAACAGTTTACATTTCCTGGAGAGATGTGTATTCGAGTGCGTGAGGCGAATTGAGCGATATCAGGTTGCTACCCGTGGCGACTGTTGCTGATAAGGCGTGCAGTTGTTTACACTCATCCCCATCGACATTTTACGCGTCATCGGTTTCGATTTCGTCGGCGTTGAAATGTATTAGTGGTGATCAGCGATGAGCATTGTTAGTGGGACTGGGGCTTGGCGCCTGGGGAAAATCGATATATTGATACGCTAATTTACGGGGGTAGTTTCGCCGTGTCTTCTTCCATGTCGAGGTCCACTCGCCTCTTTCTGTCGCTTTCTTGGACCATCAGCCTCAATGATGCGTTAACAAAACTCAAACATGGTTACTTATAGTGATTGACTTAATACGTGTTTCCTGGTGATGTGAACCACTTTCCGGAGGGCGCCACTGTGTATACGATCGTTTTACCTGGATATATTGAGTATGTCGTAATTGGCGACAAAATGAATTAAACAGTTAGGCAGGGGAACCGTTTCCCCACTGCTTTCGCTGACCTATACGTGGATCAACATTAATTTTGTATAATGTGTGTGTGTGTGTGTGTGTGTGTGTGTGTGTGTGTGTGTGTGTGTGTGTGTGTGTGTGTGTGTGTGTGTGTGTGTGTGTGTGTATGTGTGTGTGTGTGTGTGTGTATGTATGTGTGTGTATGTGTGTTTATGTGTGTGTATGTGTGTGTGCCTGTGCGTGTGCGTGTGCGCCTGCGCTCGTGGCGCGTGTGCGCGTGCGTGCGCGTGTGTGTGTGTGTGTGCGTGCGTGCGTCCGTGCGCGCGCGCGTGTGTGTTTGTGTCTGTTTGTCTGTCTGTCTGTTTGCGTGTGCGCGTGCGCATATGAAGGTGGTAATATATTACGTGGGCGATTGCACCTAATGTAAGAACCGTTTTGGTACAACTTGTTTAAATATCTTGGAAATTAAGATAATATTAGAAATAGGTATACGATGTTAAAAACTGTTTTTCTGTATAGAAGCAAGTGACTGGGTTTACATGCGCATGATTAAGACCGTCTTGAAATGTACCCGATGCATTTATGAGATTTATTAATGGGCTAAGCAATGAATGAAGACACATTTACTGCAGTGTCACTGGTAATTGAACGAGGACTTATTAGGTAAGAATATGATTATTTTCGACACTTCATCAATTACAGTGTTTGCTTAATGTCAACCTGCCACCGTGCTAATTACACGATGGGTGTGCCGTAGTGACGAGATAGAGAAGTTGCTGGTAAAAGATGAAATGAGGCAGATGCAATATAGAGGCACACTGGCAATCGGTGGATTCAAGCAAACTCATTCGTGGTACTATTTATTTTACCACCAAGAACAATGCTAGAGAGGGTTCGCGTTATTTCACACCGTACTCAAATTGGGCTTTCTGTTCAAAACACAGAGCGGTGGATGTTGGAGAGTTTTATTCCATTTATTGGAGTAAGACTGAATATGACTGAGGATGTCAAAAAAACGTTAGACGTACGACAATATATAGAATAGTTGATAATACAGCTTTAATGAGATTGCATAGCGATAATTATGAAGTTATCTAACAAGAATTCCGCTAATCTGTATTGCCCTCCTACGGCACATGGTTAACTACATTTCCAACGACAAACATAAATGTGGCGTATTTGGCGAGCCGAAGTGTTACGTTAACATTAGTCCAGCTGTTTTACGTAGCGGCTGCGGGCGGAGTGGGTACTGTCGACAGACGTGTCGTAAGTGCAACACGGACAAGGTACGTACATAATGTGTTAATTGCAACAAATCCTGTGTATATTTATACATAATTGGGCGGGGAATTATCGCACTGTGTTAGAGATGGTACGTCCACAACAGATTGCCGATTTACTTCCGTTTAGTGATTCCCTTTGAATACACACCAGGTCAAAAAGATTAACGGTTATTACTGACTCTTTCGAAAAACACATAAAAAGTTGGGAAAACGAAATTGTCCAAGTTTCGAAACAGTAGTAGTGGACTCGAACTCCGCTCCTATCGATTGACAGTCCGGCGCTCTAAGCGTTCTAATTGAGGTAATCCGCACAGACAACTTTATGAAGTTATGCTTCCTAAATCATTAAAACAGAGAGCATTCAATGACATCCATAAATACAATAGTTAAATCCTGACATTTTGTGAGTGAATCATCCTAATGTGGTCAACTAACGAGATGGTCAACACATTTATCACAGCCTCGTCGTGTAAGCTTCTGTTGTGGCACAGTTGGTGAGGCACTGAACTAGTTCGAGGGAGAAGAGAGGGGGGAGATAGACACTCACGCACGCACGTACACACGCACGCACGCACAGGGGGAGAGTGAAAGAGGGAGGGGGGTTAGAGAGAAAGGTAGTGTGAGACGGAGATGGAAACGGAGAGAGAGAGGTGGGAAGATGCATTGAGAGACAGAAAAATATATACCCATGTATAGAGATTGAGAAAAACTATTGAGATTGGAAACACGCATTTCTCCTCGTGAGTAAGCCATCAATTTTAATTAAACGCCAACTGGACTTCTCTACTCAAACATATATACTCGAACGACTCGGGCTTCGGGTGACGAGACCATATGGTTTGGTGATTGTGTTGGAAACTGAACTTCTGTCGCAGGTCAGTGACTTGGCAAACAGCAACGCGAGCCGCTATCGTGACATTCCACGGGTAGGTTGACCTTACCCACAGGATGGTGTTAACTGCGATTAATATAAGACTAGTGCACAAAAACTAGTCCAAATACCAGTCCTCTAACGGCATATATATCAGCCCTGGGCGTTCGCAAACGGACCACGTCACGTGACAGTTGTGGTTTGCTGAACCATGTCACACAGCGCTCACTATTCCATTAAACAGTGGTTATGGTAAGGTAAACCACCATTTATTCTGATCAAACTAAGGACTTTTTCCTTTTTGTTGCTATTACAAATAACAGTAATACGAACACTCCTCAAGAACAAATCTAGAATACAATGCTTTCTTGGCTGCGGTTGTGGGTACAGGCGTATTGGGCAAGATCAAAGACGAACTGGCAAATACGACGACTGGCCTTCTGTCTCTTGTGCCATTTGTTGGTTCAGTTATACCAAACTGACACAGTAAAACATCGTCATCGTGTTCATTGTGTGATAGATCTTTGTGAAAGGTGTTGTCTGGCTTGTCATGCGATCAAAAGTAGCCTATCGTGCGGCTCCGTCAGAGGCTGGTAATATGATTGCTTGTAAATTGATTTTGAAATGTAACGTTCTGTCCAAAATTATTGCTAAATTGAATGTAGTCAATGCTCATCCTCTTAAACAATATTTGTCTAACTCTTCATGAGACAAACTTTTCCTATACAACGTACCTATGATTACCACAGCTTAATAACTACCCCAGTGCACCAAGAAATATGTTGTCTGTCTAAATAAACAGTTATCCTAAAAACCTAGCTCCTGGAAATCAAACCAATGACTCCGTAACTTTGAGAAAGTAGAAATCAGCCACAGCGTGGCGTCGTCCAAGTTTTAAATTGTATTGCGTATCGTTGATGGAGTAGACATCCCACGCCGCCGTCAGATGGCCGAGCTGTGGGCGGACTAGGCCGGGGTAAGTAATAGTCTTTGTGCGTGTGTTGTGTTTCTGTGTTGTGTTGCGAATAAAAAAGATAACAGCACAGCTCATAATGCATAGTCCCGGATCCGGATCCGGGAACCGCCCAGGCAGCTTCGCCACTTGATCCCCGGGGTACATGTGTTCATTCGAACACTAAAACGACATTTATCGCAAGCACTCGGCCATCTTGTAACCAGTACACGAAAGCCACAGCCGGATAACAAAACAGATCTGGAGTTATTATATAGCAGCTTAATTTTGACCAATTACGAGCTGTCGTATTATGTGTTCCGTGACAGCCGGGGCGACTGTTTGTTGCATCTGTTAACCTGAACTGATGTGGCCGTGTGCGACATGCATGCACAACTTGATCATTTGAACGTCGTGAACTGCGCTTGAAGCAGTAAGTGTGCGCGTGTACTCTACCGCGCAGCCGGAATCACATCTAATCCTATTTCCGTTTCACAGAAGAGTTCTGCGGTAATTAGCCCAAGTGACGCTGCGTTAGTAAAGTGAAATGATGTCATCGTAATTTTTTTATTTCATATTCCAAATCGCAGGATACGTTTTGGCTGTCACGATACATTTCTCTTAGCTAGTGCCAGCGTGTACAAGCATTTAGCAGTCATCAACAACGTTGTTTAGAGCCCTTTTGTTGTCTGGGTTACGGGAATAAACTCAACACATTTATTGTCAACACAAACTGTTATGACACTACAAATCAAATGGCTATTTCATGCTTTTGACAGGGAGTTTAGCTAGCGAATAGTTGCTCCTCTCTCTCTCTCTCTCTCTCTCTCTCTCTCTCTCTCTCTCTCTCTCTCTCTCTCTCTCTCTCTCTCTCTCTCTCTCTCTCTCTCTCTCTCTCTCTCTCTCTCTCTCTCTCTCTC
>CM034531.1:75805540-75823444 GCA_020002185.1 Paraescarpia echinospica
TCTCCCTTCTCTCTCTCTCACTCTCCTCTCTCTCTCTCTCTCTCACTCCCTCTCTCACTCTCTCTCTCACTCTCTCTCTCTCTCTCTCTCTCTCTCTCTCTCTCTCTCTCTCTCTCTCTCTCTCTCTCTCTCTCTCTCTCTCTCTCTCTCTCTCTCTCTCTCTCTCTCTCTCTCTCTCTCTCTCTCTCTCTCTCTCTCTCTCTCTCTCTCTCTCTCTCTCTCTCTCTTACTCTCTTACTACTCTTCTCTTTGTCAACACTATTACTAATTATAGAGAATGTACCAGTCTCCGTAATATACAAGTACGGTTCTATAACTGTCTGCTACATAAACGAATGACTTAACTCCTCGTGCTAAATTTGAAACTAGCAGTCTCACCGATGCAACCAAAACAGCATCCACGTAAAATCCGGGTAATTAAATTCTTAAGGCTGAATAAATTCATGTGTAGGAATAAAATATGACGGCTCAATTATTTCCCCATCCATCGGCATCCATCTCTCTTCAGAGGCACGTGACAATCTGAAGTGCCAGTGCTGTGGTGTTCGAGCCGCATATTGGATGCTGCGTTGGACACCTGTGGATTAACGACGGCCGACCAAGGACAGTCTCATCGGTGCGTCAGTCTACCTGGCGTCACCTCGGCGGAGCGATCGGAACAGGTGTGAGAAGTCGCACTACTTGGGTCTTTGACAACGTGTCATGGTGATGTCGCCTTCTCAGCCGTCGTGCGATACATGCCTTGACAGAGTCATCGAATGAAGGCAACTGTCGCCGCATAGTGATTAGTGCAAGCCAATTTAAATTGTCAATAACGACGAAGAACGTGAACGAAGTCTGGTTTCTGGGGGTTTAGATGTAACATGTATTGTTGTTGTTTGAAGATGATGTTATTGTTGTTGTCCTTCTTCTCCTACTCCTTCTCATTCTTCATCTTCTCCGTTTTCTTCTTCTTCTTCAATTGGTGCTCGATAACTTGTTCAATCATAAAATTTGGCCAATCTCTACCTTTTAATGCTTATTTATGTAGCTGAGTGAATTGGTGAACACGACGTTTCGTAGGAAGTTTTTCATGGAAAAAAGAAAATCGGAACGATCTGTTGAAATTGGCAGACTACAAAATAATAAGACAACATCTGCCAACAGACAGGACCCTCAAAAGTAGATACGTCGATTTGCCGCCGAAATGCACCGTCTGTCAATCACGTGGCTATCACGTGACATTTAATGTGTGGCAGATGAACACACTTGTCTTACCACTGGCCAGAGACCAGCCGCGTAGTTCGTGGCAGCGCTGTGTGTGTTTACAAGCAGAAATGCACACGGCCTTGTGCACATTTAGCGACTGTTGACTGATTCTTTCGGCGCACGAGTTTAGTTGAGCGCGTTTTTATAAAGGAAAATCACCACACGGTTAGTTGCACCTGGCGAAAGACGTCACAGTGCGCCAGCGTCGAAGGACAAATCGAACCGAAACTGCTTTTTACGTCGGATAGAGACGAAGCGTTGAATACGAGCCGCCGTCTTCAGGCGCTGCAGACATCGATTATGTCACACATACACGCACACACGCACTCACGCGACAACATACGCGCACACGCGCGCTTGCACACCCACATAAAACACACACATACACGCGCGCACATACATACGCACACAGGCACACATACATTCACGCACACACACCCACTCATACATTCATGCGCCTGAACACACACGCGCACGCACGCACACACACACACACACACACACACACACACACGCGCGCGCTCGCGCATACACACACACTATAAAGGCTACACACGACCCCGATTATCATAACCGATAGCCGACGCGTTGCTTTCTGGGATATCGAAGCTGAACTGTTTTCTCTAGAGACTTGATTGCGTCATTCTGTTCGGCAGCGAAGAAAGAAGGGTGGTGGAGTTGCACTACGAAATAGAACAGCGTTTGACAACTTCCCTACGCGGGACTTGAAGAACTATGCCTGATGACTAATATGCTCGATTACTGTAGTTTTCAGCAGAAGTCGCCGGGAAGCCTACATTCCAATGGTGTGCAGACGCCAAAAACAAACCTCTTGAACTCTGAGGATTGACTTCCGATATCAGTCATTTGGAAATACCTGTAATTCAGCGTCTGCAATTACACAATTAACCATGCGCGCGGTGTATTGGATTCTCTCCAATACAGGACCGTCCAGGCAAGTCTATAACAAGATGTAACAAGTTTGCATGCCGCCAAAGCAACACACACCAGGTGACAAGTGGACAAGGGACCGCTTGTCTTTCAATAATATTTCATATATCCAATTTGCACTGTTATACTGCTATGGGCAGTTCCCTATTATTCCTTCTTTCTTTATGTTTGGAGAACATATTCGTATAACTATCTTTATAACCAGTAAATATCGTATACATGTAAACTGTTAGCTCAGCTACAGCGTGGAATATACTTGTTGGTCTTCTTACATTGCGGGGATGCAACTACTAAATGATTGAGCATCTATATTTAGTTCCCGTTATTGTAAAACCCACAGCGTAACGTTGTAACTGATTTATAAAACGGCATATTACGACACAGATCATACACAAACCGCTGCTATTTAACGGCAAAGCTCAAGATTTATGTTCTTTTTATATAATCGTGTGATTGATCGTGTTTTACCAAATTTATATATCGTGTTTATGAAATTTGAATACAACCCTTGTACAATATTGTATCATTTCTGTAACTGCATAACAGTAAAACTAATTTATTTTGTTTTATTTGAAACAAACGTTGTGATTGATTTCTAAATACGCAGAATTGTGTATATTCATTTGTATTTCCCCAGAGATGTAGCAGAGGGAATCTATTAATAAAAACATAATATCATGACGGTTCACGTAGAAAGTTGTTGTAACATGAGCAGAATGTAATTACATTTTGTGGAGATCGCCAGAAGTGGAACAGTGTATTTGCCCTACAGGTAATTACCACAACAAGATCTTACATGCATCAAGAGCCCCACGAGTGTTTGTCTTTCAGGCTTATGTCTAATGGGTTCCTCTTAGTACAGTGATCTCCACATTTGCCTATCTCGCTGCCGTCCTCCCGATCCAAGCCTGCGTCGCCTTTCAAGATGTCTATGTTTGCCAACTTTAACATTGTTGCCACACAGAGATAATTTACCCCAGGTGGAAAGTAGACAAGGAAGCGTTTGACCCATCTATAGTTCACAACATCTTTGCTTATGCGTATCCGGCCCTTCTGAGATAGGCCTGTTTGTCAATTTTTAAAACATATTCATTCATACTTAGTTAGATTAATTTATTTGTTATAGTCTCGCATAAGAATGAGTACCTTCTGATATATGATCTACGCTGCTCCACTGTTCTATCTTTCGAAACTGATACATTTTTTATATTATTATTATTATTTTCATAGCCAACCAATGTCTTAAAACTGCCATTTGATCTCCCCTCAATCTCTTCGTATCCTTTGTTGTTAGAGCACATCCATTAATACGTATTTTGTGACTAAGTTCTCCCAAAATGAATGCGGGTTTCTATGCATGCTTTCATCAGTGCATAGTTTGGGAGTCAGCGCAACAACACGAGAAAGACCCACGCATGACATTAAGATCACCTTCCCCATCAACGTATCCAGTACAGCCACACCATCGGCAAATGGAACAGTCTGTCATGAGAAGCGGTCTCTGCAACCCCGTGCACTCTTTTGACGACCTCAGCGCAATCTCCGAACACAAAAACTCGCATCTCCCATCCCCTTCTATCCATTTATACACCCCCTTACCCAATTAAATTGCACGGCGACGTGTATATTCTCTTTGTAGCTGTAAACGTTCACTGTTAATACGGTACAATCTTCAACAAAATAAAGTGGACTTTAAAACGGAAGAAGATGCAAGCATTCTCAGTTTTGGAGCAGTGTCCCGAGAAGCCCAGGGCCATCCTTTGCTCAATTATATCATCTGAGTGGTCAAGCCATGGTAGGTAGTAGTAACCCGCCACCGGGCAGTGATCAGTGATATTCCAGACGGCGAGATACGAATAAACTTTCCAGATAACCGAAACGGGTAGACATGACATGACACTTTATCAGCAAGCAATATGCTACATCTTTATCGCCAAAGAGATGGCAACCTACTTCCGTGGTCGATATGTGAATGTGCATATGAAGAACACTACATCAGACTGAATGCCAATGTATGGGGAGAAGGTTAATCAATGCGACGAGATAATGAACTGATCTGTTTATTATTTGGAAACGTAAGTGAGTGTTTTGTAGCGACAGTTATACAGTTTTCGTGGAATCCATACCGAAAAAGTACCTGCACTTTTGTTTAAAGACGAACTCTCTCCCTCTCGCTATCGCTCTCGTTCTCTCTCTGTCTCTGTCTGTCTCTGTCTGTCTCTGTCTGTCTATGTCTGTCTCTCTCTGTCTCTCTCTGTCTCTCTCTGTCTCTCTCTGTCTCTCTCTGTCTCTCTCTGTCTCTCTCTGTCTCTCTCTGTCTCTCTCTGTCTATGCCTATCTCTCTCTGTCTCTCCCTGTCTCTGTCTGTCTCTGTCTGTCTCTCTCTGTATCTCTCTGTCTAGGTCTGTTTCTCTCTGTCTCTGTATGTCTCTGTCTGTCTCCGTCTGTCTGTCTGTCTGTCGGTCGGTCTGTCTGTCTGTCTGTATGTATGTCTGTCTGTCTGTATGTCTGTCTGTCTGACTCTCTCTCTCTCTTTCTCTCCCACCCCCTCTCTTTCTCACAGTCCCCCTGTGTGTGTGTGTGTGTGTGTGTGTGTGTGTGTGTGTGTGTGTGTGTGTGTGTGTGTGTGTGTGTGTGTGAGTGTGCGTGCGAGCGCGTGTGCGTGTTCGCCTGTGTGTGAACGAGTGAGTGCGTGCGCGCTTTCTTACATGAATACATGTATCCGTGCGTGTGTGTGCTTGTGAGCGCGCGTTTGCGTTACACAACAATTGATATAAATTGCCGTGACAGTTGCGAACCGACGCAATGACCCACCATACGAAACATCGTGACTGCCCGTAGCATTAAGGCATTTTCATACTTACAATATTATATAACGCGGCCGGACATAGATGGCAAAGAACAGCTGCAACGCACAACGAGAAAACGCAGTAATTTGTGTTACAACAATCACGTATTGCATAATTTTATGAACGCCTATTTTACAGATACATGCACAGTTTGATCGCATTTATTATATATTCATATTATATAATATAATGCATTAGATGTGTTTGATAACGGATTTTTAAAGTGTCACAATTTATAAAAAAAAACAATAAATGTTGTCCGTTTTCTTTTTAACGAATATTATGTTAACATAATAGTTAGGGCAACCATTCAAATTAAACAGAAAACGGCCAAACGTAAAAAGAGGCTCGTGAAACCATATATTGGTTTTCAAGACGTTATAAAAGATGTAGTTTATATTGATGTAGCATGATGTTGTGTCATTCAAGTGATCAGACAATGGCCCCATAATAATGGAAGTCTGATTCGCCACGTTGCGATAAAACATCTGACGAACAAAGAATACACCCTTCATCTGACAGCTACAACGGGCAGGTCGCGTGTAGTCCAAAACCCACAGTTCCAAATAGAAATCAATGTTTTGTCCCGAGCGCTAATTTTATCCAAACAAGACACATCGTCTGTCTCCCAACATCAGCCCGTCGAAGGCTACACTTCCTACTCCTGTCACGAGGGCAGACCTCTCCTCTCCGAGTATTTCCCCTTTCGGTAAGCAGACTTGACTGACAAAGGAATGATCGGTGAACGTAAAACGATACGTTTCCGGTGGTGGTGCGCGAGTTCTCGTCGGTCCGCACACTTGCAACGTGTGGCGTCTTTAGGGGGCGTTGGACATTTGGCCGCTGTTCTGCAGTTTTCCTATATAGATATAACCTATTGTGCCATTATTCTTTAGCTCGGACGAATAGTGCACCACCAACGAGTTGTTTGTGTACATTTACTTATTATGTACATAGTAATTATCTGACCCCCCGAATTAGTACTTTAAAGTACAGTCGAACCACGCTTTACAGCCACCTCTGTAATACAACAACCTCGCAATTACGGTCACCATGGGGCAGTCCGAAATTTTTTCCACAGACAATAATGTACAGGAAATTAACCCCGCTGATACGGTCAACAACTCGCTATTACGATCACTGTTATCCAGTCCCGGGCGTGATCGTAACAGTAAGGTTCCATCGAGTATACACTTTTCCAGAGTAGTAAAGGTTATGACCAACCGTAACAAACCGTACTAATGTTTGCCATCATATATTTACAATCGCCATGGTTATGCAGTGCACAGAATTCTTACTAGTGTTCGGGCCTTGACCCCGTGCACGTGACATCCTATAGACTGGCCATTGGCCGCGCAGCTGACATTATTTTCCCTGCTGTGTTCCGATGACATCAGTATTCTAAACCGTTAGTTAGAGTTGTTTTTGCAGCAACTGATATTAACTTTTCGTACGTCTATTTGTGTCAGCATTACACTCAAGACGTCATTGTGCAGATATATTACTGTGCGAGAAGTATCTGGATTTGTGTATAAGAATTTAATAAATATCAGTGGAGTACACACGTCATGACAAGGATATATATGTATCACTCAAATTCTGGATCAAAAACCGGAAGCTGTTTCATTTAGATTTTGCAACGAAGATCACACATGTTGCCATCTACTATCAAACATGTCACCTTTGACTTTTCCTTCCGCACAAATAGGAAATTACAAGCGCCTAGACATGCAACCTGTCACACAAGACAAATCGGTTATGTATGGTCTGAACGTCGGACATAAAACACAGCACAGAATTATCTATATATTAATACGCTAACTTTGGCCCGTTATAACAATATCCCCTCCGAGATGCTGAGGTCAACTCGCCTCTGCCCCTGTTCATCCGCTTCCCCCGGACTATTCGTCTCCGATCTACCAGTTGGCGATCTGTTAAAAACGCAAATATAGGTAACGTGTTTTTAATAGCGTAATGCTTTCTAGAGGGCCTTTATCCCAAGTGAGAGAATAATTGAAAGGTGATCAGTTTTCCACGTGGCGCTACCGTAAAGGAACGGTGTGGCGCTCCACGGCAGGGAGTAAGCTGGTTTATAATAATGTATTAATAACAACGTGTACAATAATTATTAGTCCTAAGCTTTTGTTCGCTTCATTAATAATAATTTTTTAGAGTTTAGTATTAATATATGCCGTAGAATGTATTTATGTACGTTCCGTTTTTTAAGCTGCCGTGTGTTTTCTACATGCCGTTATGTTCTTGTTTATTGGCAGATGAAGTACGAATAAATTATACTGATGGATTTGTCAAAGTTTTCATCTTTTTATAAAGGCTAGTCTGAATTGTACGCGTGATATATTTGTTTTTCGTGCTGCAAAATAGCTCACATATTTAGATCGGTTCACATAAAGCCACTGTCGAATTATCTTTCTGGCATAGATTTTACAATCAATATTATTGTAGTTTACGACATAATAAGTATGATTTAATGCTCTAATTGTATGTTGACTGCATCAAGCTCGCGTGCAGTGATTTTATCTGAACAATTAATATGTAAAAGATTGACTGTCAACGTCCGCTTCACTTGACGGGACAGGTGTTACATAAACTGTTCCCCAGGACATGGGTCATGCAAAATGTGAACTCTATGTTATGATGTATGTTCCATATCATTGTTGTAATCCAGTTAATGGTTGTCGCTTTATTAATGAGGACATATATTCCAGGAACATATAGACACCGTTTGTATAGATCTATTGAATACACTGTATAGCGAGTGACCTTACAAAACATTACAGCTAGCTAGGGACATCCACCCGTCTACCCATCCAACCGTCCGTCCGTCCGTCCGTCCATCTGTCCACCCCTCCGTCCAACCGTCCGCCCTTCCAACCACTCATCCGTCCGTCCGTCCGTCCGTCCGTCCGTCCGTCCGGTCGTTCGTTTGTTAGTTCATTTTTAATTCCTTCGTTCCTTGAGTTATTAGTTCGTTCGTTCGTTAGTTCTTCAGTTAATTCGTTCGTTCGTTCGTTCGTTTATTCGTTCGGATATGTGGAAGCAATATAGATAATTACCACATAATCGTATTAGAAAGATTGTAAGCCTAACGGATAAATCCAGTAAGCCACATCAGCCTACGTTCGATAGTGCATCCAACGCCCTTGCTAAATCCCTTCCGCAAGTACTCATTAATACGTGTACCCGAGAGGACATGTCGATGTTTAGTAGGACTAACACAGGCTCCATTACACACTGTGCATCTGGAGAAGCTGTTTCATGTGAAGCATATTTCTTGTGACACCGTAGCAGCGGTGGCGTGACAGATCGAGCATATAAAACCTGGCAGGCCTGAGCCGACACATGCCACGGGGCAATCCTTCGAGACCGTTTTATACCAGTTCGATTTCGGCCGATGTCCTCTCTCTGCTTGCCGTCGGCATGGAAAACCGAGAGCATCAGTCGGCCCAGTGGTGCGTAAAATGTCAGCAGTAAATACGGACCGCAGTGCACTTGTCATTTTGTTCTAGGCGTTAAATTGCAAACAATTACAAAGGACGCGCTTTTGTTCTTACATAAATGCGAAGGACTGCTTCCACTGTTGTGATCTTTCCATCGGTTGTAGGTGTTGTAGCTTGATGCCAGTTGCTATTTTACATTTCGGTGCGCTGCAACTAAATTAAAATGAATTTCTTTTGACCAGCGACGCCAACGTTACCGATAACTGGTCTTTCTCGTGGTTCCTAGACTTAGATCCTACTACTACTGCACTGCCCTCTCTATAGTTGTCCCACTGCTCCCTATCAATCGCCCCCTGCTCCCTACCAATCGCCCCCCTGCTCCCTATCAATCGCTCCCCCTGCTCCCTATCAATCGCCCCCTGCTCCCTATCAATCGCCCCACCCCCTATACCTCCACCATTTATTTTCCTCTGTCTTTCTCAAATCCTTCTTCACACAATCATCACACCCCAGCACGCGGCCCTTGTGTTTCTCTCTGCACTCGTTGGGAATTACTGTGTTCATCCTCATCAAGTGACCAGCCCACAATCATCCAACTTCTTTCTAACTGTACCGCTATCTCTCCCCTCGGGTCATTCATCCTCGTCCATCGGTGCTCTTTGCTCCTGTAATTTTTCACGCCCTATTATTCTCACAAACTTGCAACTTCTGTCTTGTTGCTTTACCTGTGCCGCCGTCTCCAGACCACATGCAGGCATGCCGGTGTTAAACACGCTCTCGTCACTACCCCGGTGACTTTTTCAACATGTTGTCTGTGAAGACATACAGATTAAACCAACACATCAACGCAGCTGTCCTAAACATACGCAACAAACTGCTCTTTGGGAATTGTCTTGACCTTTGAAAGTGCCATTTGAGGAGAAGTCGATAGCACGTGGGAGCATTCACAAAACAATACCTTGGCGAGTTAGGAATGGGAGTCTACGTGATCTTTTTGGGTCTAGATAAAAGGCTTGTCGTTTATTTCTAGGGAAAGGTAAAGGATCCAGCCGAAACTTTTTCGGGGTAATTTGGAAACTTATAAAAATGCAATAAACACCCGCAGTAAACGCGTACTTTTATTCTGAAAGATTTGTTGTAGATTTGTTTATATCACTTATAGTTGCTTAACAAAAAGCAGGTACAAGTATATAGTTATATTTTTAAGATAAACCCCGTAACATCATATGATGGAGGCTGATTACGAACAATGTTAGACGACAAACGTACTCAATGTCCAATATTTGGAGCGCATTTCTTCTGCATCTTGATGACAGTGTGCATATTGTATGTCACGAAATAAGCCCACTTTAGCGAAATTAATGTGGTGATAACTGAACAGATTATGTTATTTATTCCTATGTAGATCCGCATCAAACAATGTGGTGTTGGTACTACTGGACATATGTCCTTACTGGGACGCATGCCTAGTGTTGGTCCGGCGTATCATAGCAGCAATGATTCGCGGTCCGCACTCAGCTGGCAGCGTCTGATGTTTCGCGAGTGCGTTGACTTCTGGCAGATAATCGATGCAGACTCTGTTAAACGAACTTCTTCTATTATTTTCCGAGTTCGACTCATTGCTTCTGATTAACGCTACCCGGTGCCATTGTGTCGTCTCTGCTCTATATGAACTAGCCACGGCGGTAGTGGACTCGAAGCCCCACCCAGCCGCTGAGTTAATTGCAACCGCAAGTGGCGCTGCTGCGGCGCAAGTTAACCCACCAGTGGCGCTGCTGCGGTAGTAGGGGTCAGGACACGGTTAGACTTCCAGCTTGGTTACACATATAAAATAACTCCACCTCCCCTTCTTCCTATTCTATCTTTCCTGAACATTACATAGCCTGTTAGTCCCAATTCGGCATCTGATATATCAGTGGTGGCCCATGATTCGGTTATACATATTATGTGAGGGTCAATATCTTCTACCATAATGTTTAGTTCACCTACTTTTTGTTTACTAAGCTCCTTGCATTTAAACAGATGCATTTATATCCTGATTCAGAACAGTTTTCCAAGCTGTTCTTTGCTGATTTATTTCTGCTGTCTTTATCTATGCCTCCAGTTCCAGGCTTCTCTGTGAATCCCCTCTGCGAATCTAGATTAAATAGAAGCAGCCTGTCCCACTGTCAACAAATTGCAGCAAGTTCTCTGAGAAAACTGCTGCCCCTTTCCACTTAGATCGAGGCCATCTCTCATGTACATATCTTCCCTCCCAACAAAGTATCCCCATAAATCTATTAATCCCACCCCCTTTTTTTACACATTTGCTCAACTAGTGCGTTGATCGCCATCCTCTTGCAGTTTCTATATGTTGGCCCCCCTTCCTCCCATTACTGGCAAAATTCCTGACAGAATAATCTGTTCGACTCTTGTCTTCTTTAACTTCCTCACTAACTGTCTGTACTTCTGCATTATCCCAGTTGTTCCCTCCTTGTCAGCATTATGTGTCCCTACGTGTACTAGTATAGACCCTCCCTTGCCATGCCCCAATACCTTATCTACCCTTTCAGTCACATGTTCTATCATAGCCCCCTGCAAACAAATAACGACGTCGTACCTTCGCTTAGTGTCTTATCCGTCTTTCTCAGAATAGGGTCGCCCATAAACACCCTCTCTTTTCTCAATGCCCCTCAATCACTGCCTCAGAGTAGCTCCTCCGGTTTGCATCTGTCTGGTTGTAGTCTTGTTCCCCTGTCTTCTGCTCTCCTGTCACAATCCCGTCCGTTCCATTCTTTCCTGACGCTGTTTCTCTTGTCACCTTTCCTCCTATCATCGTCCCTCCCAACTTCTCTTCTGTCACATTTACTCTCACTTCCTTTCTTCCTGTCATCTTTCCTCCCATTGCATTTCCTTATCTCCTCTCCCGTCTCTTTTCCCCTCCTACCTCTTTCTCTACGGTCATTTTCTCTCCTGTCACCTTCTCCTTGCTGATTCTCATCTCCATCCCCTTCATAATATCTACCAACCTAGCTACCTCCTTCTCCAGACATTTCGCCTTCCAACACCACACGCACTGAAAGGTGAATGCCTCTTCCTTGGTCTCTGCCCATGACTTCCCACAGCCTGATAGGGCAAAATCCACCCAACTATGGCAATCGTCGCACACCAAGTGTCTCTTTGCCTTGACTTACCACTTGCAAGACGCCATATCAGAATGTATTTAATAATACTAATCTAATTAGCTATTTAAAATAGTTTAGTCAACTATGTTTACACTATTCACCGTCTATGTAGTCTTTAAGAAGACTGTTTACTGTGCACACAAGTTACACTTTACGTAAGATTGCCTTGTTTATTTCGGTTACAGTTTTTGGTCATAGTCACAGCTGACTATCTATCCTATCAGAAATGCTAATGTTACCGGTAGTGACCTAATTTAAATACAGTCAATTACTTTACGCTAGACTGCCTTGTTTATGTAGGTTATACTGCGCGCCCTAGCGAATACGTCGGACACTAGCTACATAAACTTACTTCGCCCGGTTATCGCAAATGCTTAATTTTAACAACAAAGCTACCTAATCAAAATGTCGAGCAGGTACTGGCTTACACATATATTATCTGATGTAGGTAGTTTTATATTTGTTACTTTATCACCTATATATTCTACCACATAATCAGGTTTGTTAAATCTTGTTTACAAACTTATCGTAGGCTAACTTACCCTATTATCACTCACTAGAATAAAGTGTTCTAAAATATTTTATCTAACTAACTTTAAGCACAGCTACTACTCAATAGATGTTACTGCTACTTTATGAATAATATTAAAGCAAGAATAATACTTATCAATCAGTAATTCCACTTGTTTATCAACTTTTCTGCACCACCAATTTCTACGATCTATCTCCGCCAAATATAGCCTCGAGCCTTATAAGGGGGGTGGGGTGCGTATGCAACTAGTTAAGCCTCAATTTGAAAATATGTTTGAAAATGAACCAACGACATTACAGCAGGGTGATTCTTCAATCGTTTTTTGTTTACTTCAGCTAATTAAACACACGTGAAGCTGTTGATGACTTTTTGTTGATGTTTATCTTTGGAAATAAGGCACAAGGTCAACAAATCAATATAAATTTGAATGTAACGTAACAACTGGCTGTATTGAATTTTCTTATAAAACAGATATTGGACTTTCTGGAAAACTGTAACAGGAGTTCATAGTTCCACTTGAGAATGTTGTGCTGGATTACAAAATGTCCAACAGCGAAGTGCTGATTTTTCTGGTGCCTTGCCAAGTTTGGTGGCACCTTTGAAATGTGCATAAAACACAAACACCTGGAGGGATTACCAAAAAATAAAATTGCGTAGTGCTTGTAACATTTGTGCCTATAAAGTGTGCTGTTTTCAATATTTTCTCCAAAATCTCCATGTCTATTTGGGGTCAAGACACTGTTAGACTTCCTGATTGTTTACGAAAAAAAGTGCAATATATTTTTGAGAAATGATTTTTTACCAAATTCACCTGCTCTGATATAAGTGCATTTGAGTAGTCAGATTCCCTGATGTGCATGTAGAAGCTGTTGACAGTAAAATGTTGCATTCTTAGCTGATTTTACTACGCGGAAGGGTGTTTGGCAGCAATTTGGCTAGTTGACCCTGTAGCCGGATTACTGCCTGCATCCATTCGTAAATATTGACGGGTGTCACACATAGAGGCATTTTACGAGAGCTAGAAATATTAGATTTTGACTAAACTCGACCAGCATGTCAATGAGATGATAATAACAGCAGGTTGGTAGTTTAAGAAATGTTGTAGGTCATGTTTTCTTATAATCACACAAAACGTTAATATGGTCGCCAATGGGAAAACTAACTGTGTGGCGAGGCCAGTAGTTAGGCTGTCGCCGATTAGGGCGCTGTTGTGTTTGCAAGCTACTCGATTTCCGCAGGCGCGTGAATTCTAGTGGAACATTAGAAATGTGTTTCTGTGTAAAAGGAGGCAACTTGCTGTGAATCCACGTATCGCACTTTCTCAGACTCTGCTGGATGTATAAACGGTAGCAGAATGATACGGTTTAAAAACATAATTGACAAGCAATGCTGAACATTCTTCAGGATAGTTCTTTTTGAAATCAAAAACTTTAATTTTGCATACCCAATACGTATTTTACCTGGTAAAGGCTTTCGTCGAAAGTATCACGTTGACTTCATCAGTACCGATGACGCTGAATGACGACATCGTACACGTCCAAATCTCAGTCTGAAATGCCCGATAAATACAACGAATGGGAGGAGAATGGTTGACAAAGCCAGGAAGGACACGAATAAACAACAAATTGGACACGTTTAAAGAGAAGAAACTCGCCTTAGAAATAAAGATGTTTACTTCGTTGCCAAGGGAAGAACAACAAAACATAACGCGCCACATCGCTCATGTCAGCGAGAGTACGCACGAGAAAACAAAATGGCGACATCAACAAAAAAATCCAGCGCTTGGAAGCGAATAGAGACAGAACGAAAGAAGCTGATCTTACCGGAACCCAGCTGAAAAGGTGGGTAGTCAACCTGTCTAAACACAAACTGTCCGAGGACCAGAGTAGCGAAGAAGCTAAATAACGCGTTAACGCCAAATAAAGTACCGACCGAGGAGTTCGTTGCAGCGGCAGAACAAGGAGCCTATCACAACACAAAAAAGACAAACTACGTGCAGACATCGCGGGAGTTCTGAAGTTAGCAAAAGCAACAAAAACCGAACCGAACCGAACCAGACAGGAAAGAACAGCTGTAAAAGAGCTACTGAAGGAGATGTCGATCACCGTACTCCCTGCGGACACCGGAAAGGCCACATCATGGGAACGAAAGAGTACCATGAGAAAATTAAAGAAATACTAAGTGACCAAGCGACGTATGAGAAGTTAAAGAAGGATGGTAAATTCCCCGGAGAAGGAGGGGAAGATCACCAAAGATCAGTACTGGTACTTGTATCCCACGCTAGCACAACACCACACGGAAAATTCACATGAATTGGTGAAAGAAATAACAAAGCTGAGAGCGGAAGAAGGAGAATCATTTGTGTCATATGATGTTGTGTCACTGTTCACGAAGACTCCGATCAAAAAAGCGTGCGAAATCATAAGAAAAAGACTAGAGAATGACAAAACACTAAAGATGAAAACAAACCTAAACGTAGACGACATCATGGAGTTGTTGAATTTTTTCTTGTGGACTACGTACTTTAGATTTGGAGGAGAAATTTAGCAACAGAAGTTTTGGGGTAGCCATGGGCTGTCCGTTATCCCCCGTAGTTGTGAACTTGTACATGGGGTGATTGAAGCAGAAAATCATAGCCACAGCACCAGATGATTGTGAACCGAGAAACTGGAAGAGATATGTGGACGATGTAATTTGCCTGGTACACACGGGAAAGGCAAAGAAATCACAACAACACATGAACACTGTAGACCCCACAGGTAGCATCAGTTTCACGAGAGAAGACGAAGGGAACAACGGCATGCCCTTCTTGGATGCGAAGTTCCCCAGAAAGGAAGATGGCAGTGTGAAGTCCACAGTGTACAGGAAGAAGACGCACACTGACCAATACCTGAACTTTGCGTGCCACCACCCCAAACATCAGAAGTTAGGAGTTGTCAGAACCCTTATGAACAGGTGTGAGACGATAACTTCCGAGGAAGAGGACAAGAAGGAAGAGGTGGAGCACTTGAGAGGAGCGCTAAGGGTGTGTGGCTATCCGTCCTGGGCCTTGAAAAAGGTGACAGATAGCAGCAAGAGAAAAAGACCAACAAAAAGACAAAGGACAGAAACTACAGGAGCTAAGCAGTCATCCCGTAAGTGGAGGGGGGGGTCTCAGAGAGAGTATATCGAGTACTGTATGGAGTAGCAACAGTCATGCGTCCCCACACCACCCTCAGACGCATGTTGGTACATCCCAAGAACAAAGTAGAGCTAGAAGAACAGGGCGAACTGGTATACCAAATATCATGCAAGAACTGTGGTGCTGAGTACATTTGGGACACAGGAAGACTATTCAAAACACGACTGGAGGAACACAGAAAGGACGTAGACAACACGAAAAATGAGAAATACACAAGGAGCCGGAAAAATGTGATGTCTACCATCAATAAACCCGCCCTTACAGATCATGCGACAACTGAAAACTACCTCATACGGCGAAAAGAGGGGGCGAAAATTGTAGACAAGAAACCCAACCGAAGAATCCGGCACATCAAGGAAGCCATCTAGGTCAGGAAGACCAAAACACCCATCAATAGAGACTGCTTCACGTGTACGATGACGCCATTCAGCATCATCGGTACTAAGAAAGCCCTTACCAGCTAAAATACGTTTTGGATATGCAAAATGAAAGTATTTGATTTTATAATTGACAAACACTTGACTGGGTGGGCTGATCGTAGACTCTAAGATCTTCGATAACCCAATCCTTTTCTTGTCCACGAGCATCAGGTGAGTTGTATTCTAACCGGCTTGTGAAAGTCTCAAAATACTTTCTTGTTGCGATGTCAAATTATGGAATTACGAGGCAGTCAAAACCCCACGTAGTGATATATAACACAAAATATAAACAATTTAATTATTAACCAGAGTGTGCGCACTATATTGCGAACGGGTATGTCTTTATACTGGTGTACGTAATCCATTTAAATGTAAATAATTATAATAAGATAACTTTTATTGCGTCTAAATCCTTGGAAAACAAGCTCAGAGGTGCATCAAGACAAAAGGATTGGTCAATCTCAAAATCCATAAGCAGTATTCCAGTTGTCAACAGAAGGGGTCAAGGCGCTAGGGAGCTACGGTGGATAAGCAAGGTTGTAAAAGGTGCGATGCATGTTTGGTATAAACAAAACTCGAACACGCTATTAACGTGAGTAGATGATAACTTGTATAAAGGAGATATCGATCTCCGGCAAACTACTCTCGGCTATTTCCAGGGAGGTGGCGACCGAAGTGGCGAAGGTTGTAAATATCAACGCTTGTCAATTAAAATCAACATGACTTATATGAAAGTGATATGCTGTATGATCCACTGGCGTAAATATTGCGCGTTTGTCAGTGTTGCTGCGCCTATCGCAGTTTGTTGTTTTGTTGCCGGCGGATAAAAATGCAACAAATGCTACTGGCTTATTGAACGCATTTAGCGGGAACCATACATTCAACATATACATTGTAATAGTAAGAGCAATATATAATACACGCTAATCGTTTGAAGAACATACATCGCACCTGTAAAAGTCTCCCAATGATTATCATCCCCAACATTCGCTGTCTTGTTATTTTGTCTTGTCATTCGGGCATATAATCGAGGAAATTCACACATTCGGGTTGCTATAGTCTCGTAATGCGCAAGATCGAGAAAACACTGTCAGTACTTTCCAATAGGTTGTCAGTCAGTCGATTTATTAGTGTGCCACCTCGCCTCACTAAACATGTGAACATTAGGAATCACGGAAAATCAACAAACAATTTGTGCACAAAGCTCACCCACTAATACTGGTTCAGAATATATAGGGGAATAGCCACTACGTTTGAGAACCCAATGCGAAAGACAGATCAGGCGTCTAATACGAAACCAGCGTTTACTCCAAATGTGGTCCTAACGTAGTGTGAAAGAGCTTCACAAAAATTCACAATAATTAGTTAAGTTACATTATATTTATGACACATTAGACGAACGTTAATTACAGTTCGAAAAGGGGGAGGGAGAGGGAGAGCGAGAGCGAGAGCGAGAGAGAGAGAGAGAGAGAGAGAGAGAGAGAGAGAGAGAGAGATATCCCACTTATCTTTATGGCTAAACCTAAGCCAGTAATTTTTGCACTGGTCAGTGTTTTCCAGTAATCGATATAAGCGTTCGACAACGATCGACAAATAAAACGAATAAATACGGAGTGTCTGCCACTTCTATTTCCATAACCATCAACACAATAGTCGATAAGATTGCATCGCAGATAACATTGCACAGACACCAAAGTCAGGCTTTGATAACTGCCATCAATCATATCATCCGCTCTGCGTGTGCGTGAGTTTCTATGCGGCTGCTGTAGGGCGAGAAATGTCCTTGTACGTGCATCCGTGGATTCATTCAGCTGTATATACATACATTGTCAGGATACCACCCTTGAGACATAATCTAAGTTATAATGTGTATGTTTCTGTGTCCAGCTCACGTTAACGCACGCAGCGCATTTATGATATCAAACCACACTAATTCGGTAATCAAGGATATACAATTTGGCATCTCACAATGTTTTTATGATGAATAGTGGAAATTGAGGCTATGTGATTGCACATAATATGGGCTAAATGTCAATAGCGTTCTGCTAATGTACTAATCGAATATATTAGTAAACTCTATTTTACACGTTAAAGCCAATGTT
>CM034531.1:75824444-75994444 GCA_020002185.1 Paraescarpia echinospica
CTCTCTCTCTCTCTCTCTCTCTTCCCTATCTCAATTAAGTGTGTTTTTAACGTTTTTGTAGTATTTTGTGTATTTTGGAAATCCCGCACCATCCTTGAACAGGCCGGATTATGTCCAGGAAAATCATGCACAAGCCAGCTGCACAACCTGACAGAACGTATCGAAGATGATTTCCAAACCGGACTAATCACCGGAGCTGTGTCTTTGATCTGTCGGTGGCATATGAACCGTCAACCGCCGACCCCTCTACACCACCATACTTGAGGTGACCGGTCACCTGTAACGTGACGACCTACTGCGCAATATGCAATATGGTCGAGAACTTGCAGCTTGAAAGGACAATCAGATTATTGGGTTAATTATGAGAAATGTTGTGTATAAGGTAAACATAGTAATTATTCCTCAGCATAAAGTTGTAATTACACATCCCTTTGAATGCTGCAGGCAAGCTTGGACACCACATCGTAAGGTGGACATAGATGCGCAAGATAGAGTACGGAGAAGGGCAACTAAAATGTTTCCATAACATAGCATTTTCCAGGTTAAGAAGTATAGAAAAACTAGAAGACACGTACCTACAGGACACTGTGGAGTGTAGAGTTTAGGCACTATATCAGAACATATTCATTCTCACAATAAATTAATGACATACATTATCTGCTGATAGTGTAAATGCTAACAGACGTGGACATGCTTACAACGAAATCAACAATATCTCAGGCCCGGGTTCTATACAGGCACAACGTATGCAGGACGCTCGATAAGTTAACCTTTTCTTGTCCCCGTGCTCTCTGGCTGCTTTGCTCTGGATCGTGTGTATTCTTGTCGAATCAGACATGATGACACCAAACTGCCATCAGCAACAAGCGCTTATTGACATCAACTTCACATCGAAAAAACACTATAATTCAACTTGTACATTTATTCATAAAACCAAACTGGTGCTTAATGCGCAAAACAACATCATCCGCAAACAGTAAACCTCAAAATAAGGAAGCAGATCATCGACATTGATGTCCAGTTGCCTTGCTTTCTGCTGTTCTACTAATGAATACGCTTGTTATGTGCACGGGAAAATAACTTGAATAATGCTGTACATGGTTGCTGGCTAGTTACAAGTGGTAGCCTTCTCGCGTATGACGTGTTCATCAAATGGCCAAGTTCGTCTAGTCGAGCTACACGTCCTCTCTCTGGTCAATACTTGGCAGACGGGTCAGTCACCGCTGTTCAGTTGTTTGGGTTTCCTGAACCATACCACCATAGAGGGCACAGTCTACACTTACTGACTAGCTCCTCTGGACATCATTCGGTTGTCAATATCTTACAAAGATAACCGTCTAACGTCGCAGAACGGTTCTTGAACTCCACAAAGCAGCTGCACTCATCGTCCTGAAGCACTAGAATGCAGCAATGCAACGGGCATCAGTTAGATGCACCAACAGTTGTCAAAATGGGGTTAGAACTAGCTGAATCGATGTCGGGTCTCTGTTGGTAATCACTTAACCGTCATCGCACAAGAGTCGCAATGCAACCATCTGAAAAAGGGGCTTCGTCGATGAGAAGCTGTCAAAGAAAGGCGACAGCGGCGGACAGCAGACATGGTCCCATCACATCCACTGCTGACTAATACAGGACGATCCATGCATGCATACCGGAAACACCAGCATGCGCTAGAAAGTGTCGACACGTCGCGTGATGGACACAACAAGAAAAACTCAAACATATTTCTCCGATGTACAACGAAAATCGCTATTTTCAATAAACAAAATAAATGAACTATTAGCCTATTACCGTGGTCACGACATTTTTTTTTTCGCAAAAACAAAACAAAGCCAATACTTTTGTCTTTGTTCGTGTAATTGTGGAAAAGGCGACTGGTATGGTCTGCGTGTTATCTGTTTCTCTCCATGCTTTGAACAATGGGTTTAACTTATTGAATAACGAATTGAATAAAAAACAGCATGACGTAGTCGATACTAGATAATTTTAAATTGTTTTTGCAGACATAGCGACAGCTAATGAACCAGAGTCACCCAACATATGTAAGGCCTTCAGGGAAGATGCCCATCACCCAGCTCTTTTTCCTTCTGACTTTCTTTTCAGACAGGAATCGTCTTTCAATCTCCATCGCTCAGTGCCCCCATTTGCAAATTTCGTTAAAAGACTATGGATTAGATTCCACAACATGCATCCGCCGCCAGTGACCCCTTAAAGTTCACGCCTATGGCTACAGTTTTAATTAAACAAAACTCCACCTGGGTTTTAAATGCATTAATTGCTTTGGCTCACAGACTGTGGTCCCGCAATTTAGGCATCGCTCGGCTGAATACCCTCACAAGAGGCAGACCCTTTAGAAGGACAACGACGAAGAAGGATTCATTAGTTCTGACACAAATTTATATAAACTGTAGATGGTAGCGATCGTTAAAGCTACCGACTTGGTTGATGACGTCATATATGTTGCACGTTGCTGTCTATTCGAGGCGACGTGCCGCCACGATGATGTCATTACTACTTAATTAGACGACCACTACCCTCGCAACATGATTTGAGACAGAGCGTTGTCATACAAAACTGCCCCGTCCGTTCTGCTGTGTTGCGTATGTCTCTTGCGTATGTAGAAGGTTTCACGAGGATAGAGGGTAACCTTATAACGTGTCGTTCACGTAGAACGTTCTTAATCATTTGCGTTCAACGGCTGGCAAAGTGGTGCAAACGATTGGTATTCTAGGCAACACTATTGTCTTCTTTTTCTTCCATGCTTCCGCTTACCCTCTACGCACTGCGGATACAACCGGTGGTTGGTGGGCGAAGCAGGGACTATGCATTCATGTACAGAGGTTTTTTTAAGTAACACAACTAACATACAAATAACAGGAATACGTGTAGAAGAGTTTGGTGTCTAGATTGTTAGGTATGTCAATGACTATATATTCGTTTTGAATGCACCCAAGTTGTTTTTAATAATAATACACTTCTATAGTGCCTATATCTCCGGGAATCTGGACTCGGAGGCGCAACATACAGGAATTTAGTTTAGGTAACAGTGTGTTGAGGGAGGGAATTCCAAAGGCGAATGGTACTGGGGAAAAAGAATATAAATGGCAGTTACATCTGGAGTGAGGGATCTTGTTGTTGTTTGCGATTTGTTACGTCATTGCACCTGCGCACATGAATAACACAATATGGTATCAAACAAAACGTAATTTTTTTCAATAAAACATTACTGCTATTTAATATATAAATACAAATGAAATTTTGTCATTTCTTCGCCTTTGTTATTTATTATTTCTTACGCATAACAGTTGACAACTTGTATAAAGACTAAACCAAACAATGAACAAAGCAAAGAATAAACTAGTTATCTATAGAAAACTTATTGTGTCTCAAATAAAATTTAAACATAAAACACAACCAATAATTGCGTGCAATGATATTGAGAGATTTCTTGACAAAACATTAGTAGTTTCACGCATGCGTTCGGGCACCGTTGAGTACTATAGTCTGGTGTGGTCTAGTCTGGTCTGGCCTGTTCTGGTCTGGTCTGGTCTGGTCTGGTCAGGTCGGGCTAAAAGTGCCGATGTATCTCGGCCTTCAGGGACAAGAAAACTAAACCGATAGAAGTTTTTATCATACACGGAAGGTCGACTAGAACCCGTCGAAGGAATATCATGGAAATGTTGAAGGTGTCGTTCCAGTTCGAATATTTCGGGCGTATCTTTTTAATTAATTCATTGAAAAGCTAGTAAGGTACAATACTGACACACGTACACACGAAAGACAAAGTGGCGGCGGAAAAAATAACGAATGTATTTACATTATGTTATAAAGAGTCAGAAATAACATTTGGCAAACTGAAAAAAAACAGAGAATTCTAGAATTCTAGAATTAGCAAAGTGAAAATATTGAGAAAGGAGAGGAGAAAGAAAATATCACAGGAGGATTGAAATAGATCGGAAAGTTCCGACCACGAAGATAAGAACAGTCTTGTTATTATACAAGTGCAAGTCAAGTGATAATAGATAGTGGATTTTAGGACAAGATAAGTGAGAGATAATCCCAAACAATGAAGTGAGGTACAAACCATCCAGGTCCTCCAGGACGTATCTCGATTTACCCTGTCACCATAACTACAGCAGCACGTGACTGACTGTCGCAACGTCACCGGGTGCGATGCATTTTTGTGTGTGACTAAGAAACATGGTCCATGGTTAGAATGTCGTTTTTTTATCCCAAAACTTACGTCAATGTCAAATACGTATAACAGCAGCTGCCAGCGACAACGTCTCCATTCATTATGTTACACTGCACATACAAAACAGGATTAGTACACAGCATTGATTACATCGATCTGACGAATAAGAAAGTCGGTGCCTGGATGAACAACGAACAAAAAACACCCTTCTCTTTCACCGGGAAGCGCGTGTGTGCACAAGAATTGAAAATTAAACTGATTTTTATTTATTTGATATAAATAATACAAAAACTAAATTTGATTACAATTCGTGCCAGAACGCCAGCAATAAACAAACTAGTTGACGCAACTGGATATCTGCTACATTGGTTATTATGCACACATTTATAAGTTATCTAACTGTAATCGAGCCAGCGTAAATAATAGTAATATTATGCTTATATGTAGGCCTATGTAGCTATGTTAACGTTTTCCTCCTAGCCGCCTTGTACCTCTGGCACCAAGCCTTCAGGAAGTAATCTATGACCCCACGAGTATAACGTAACCCCTCTATGTGTTTTTGTTTTCAAAACACCACGTATGGCAAGGGTCTTAGCAGTGTTAGGGTAAATCAGTTTCTTCGCAACGTAAAACGTAAATTAGCAATCGCTAAAACCACGCTCGTGCGGAAATTACTCCGGGAAACCGGCACTACGAATATTATTGGACAATTCTACATTATCATTAGGAGGGCCTATCGATGGACGTGAACTTCACTTTCTCTCAAACAAGCGATATTTTGAACACACAACAAGTGTAGTAGCACGTGCATGGCGCGGTTGTTTCTTTTTATATAAGTTTAATATACGCCGAAGTCATCGCCTCGCCTACCTATTCGTTATGGTGTTTATGTAACGATGTTGTATGTTTCTTAACATTTGGTAAATTACTGGTATCATGGCTGTCACGTATGAACTACTCAATTATCCTGTCCGTAGACGGAAATTTTTGCTACCATATACAATAACATTATACAATTTAATGTTCTATGTATATTTTCTACCTACGAATACAGTTTTTAACAGGGAATTAACTATGTTGTCCATATACAGGACAAAATTAAAATATTATACAACCTGATACAAGAGGATATATAATTTCGAACGGTGTGCATAGTTGAATACACCAAGTGTACAAACTTATAAATATTATTGGTAAAATGGTATACTAGGGTAATAAGAATATACACTATTTTATTTGAGAAAAACTGAGCAGATGTTGAATGGAGAACCGTTTAGACACGAGGTCATGCCATTTACGAGTATGGATTGTGTGACAAGGTAAATGACTACCCTACGTGATTTGTTACAATTAAAAAAGTGCACGTGTACCTTGGACGTACACACGCGTGGGTCACTATCCGGGCGGCCAACCAACAGAGGCCGACACAAAGATATTTCAGCGGCTTTTCTCACGTCGTAGTGAGACGAAAACTGCAGCAGTCTAGTCTAGTTTTCGCCCTTTCTGGTTCCAATTAGCCACAAATTAACCGCGCAAAAGCGCAGTTCAATGAGTAGCAAAACCTGCGTCCTTTCTACGCGCGTTAATCTTAATCAGGGGCCGACAGATGGTTATCCTTGATAAAGGTACATAATGTTACTTTTTATACTAGACCCGACAATTCGTAGTACAACCGGCAGCCGCGGTCATGACAATGACGCTAATATACGTCACAGGCTGCGACCCAAGATATATGATTATATAACATTACGGTACACATTCTGATATGTCGTAAGTTCGTGTTAAATAGCACTCGTTCTAAAACACTAACTGCTCAAGCGTGCCTCCTTCAGCTTCGGCTTCTCTAACATACAATCACTATCATTCGATTTATTAACTTGAATGTTTTTCAGATGAATATAATATTTACATTGTATACTGGGGGACGGTAATTTTACGAATGTAAATGGTATGTTCATAACGTAAACAGGTGAACATCATATATTCACTTTTCACTGAGACAATTAAGTCATAAGAAACATCCATCATTTTACAGAATATCGGTGCCGCCGCCGTATAACAGAGGACAACATTTCCGTGACACATGTGTCCCGGTGTCGCGTCCTGGTGTTGACAGGTTTTATAATACCAAAACGTAGCCGATTTTACAGAGCAAAATCGGGCTTATGAGCTGATAAGAATGTTCGTGAAACGGTCCCATGACCCCGCAAACTTTGTTCAGAAGTACTGGAAATTGCAGACATCTCCTTGAAAATGTACCGAACGGTAAATCAATTACTCATAAACAGATGACGGTCGAATTATTTTGTTTTAATCGTTGGTAGCTAAAACAAATGTGTGCGGTGGTTGGGTAATTGGGCGAACAGATGGATACATGTATTTGGTGGATGGGTGGATGGATGGATTGATGGATGGGTGGGTGGGTGGATGGATGGATGGATGGATGGATGGATGGATGGATGGATGGATGGGTGGGTGGATGGATGGATGGATCATAGGTGTCAAGAAATTACCACCTTCGAGCGAGACTTACCGCATTTATTCCTTAATCCCTAATTCCTGCTTTTTATTAAATATCCAGCTTTTGGTAATTCTAAAAAACAAACCGTATTCACAATGAAACCGATATATTTGCTGCATCTTACAAACGATGACATACCTTAGGCGCATGCTTTTTGGTCTTCGTTGTTTGTACATTCTGTAACGAATGCGTTACTCACAGAACTCAGAACTCAGAACTCAGAATCAATTTATTTGACTTATAAATACGATACATATACAACGAATAATTATAATACGTGTTACGAATTACAAATAAAGCAATTATGGATACGACAAGTGGATAACATTTAAAATAAAACGTTTTTGTGTATGTTGAAAAACTATATAGACTGTGGGTGTAAATTTTATTAATGATAATACTTGGTATATTGTTAACTGTCTCTACTATGTTGTGTCTAATGCATTTTTTTCATGTTTGAATCTGGACATATACAGATTATTTCTTTCACGTGTGCAGTGTTGATGAATATCATAGATGTGTGTTTGGAAAAACATTGAAGTAGTAGGATAAGAGATTGTTAATTAATTTGTAGTAAAATTTTAATTGTTGGATTTTATAAATGTCATCCAACTTTAGCAACTGAAGTCTTTTAAAAATAGGACTTTTGTGAGCATTGTAGTTACTTAAGGATATTATTCGTATTGCTTTTTTCTGTCATTTGAAAATTCGATGTGCCTGATGACACCATAAACGTATGCCAGTCGCAAACGAGAACGGAACAGAAATGACGACCCATTAGACACAGCAAGTTAAAAACGACACCAAAAAAACGCAAGACAAGACGAAATTTGAGAAGC
This sequence comes from Paraescarpia echinospica, assembly GCA_020002185.1. Lineage (NCBI taxonomy): Eukaryota > Metazoa > Annelida > Polychaeta > Sabellida > Siboglinidae > Paraescarpia > Paraescarpia echinospica. The sequence goes on from CM034531.1 coordinate 75,832,000, forward strand.
GAAGGATGTTTCCGCTTTTTCAAAAAGGTCTCACGACTGGGATGCAGCCACAGAAGGTTAAGAACGGCTGTATATATGCACACAAATGCAATGATCAACGTGGCTATTTTCGGGCAGCCGTTGACCAAGTGAGAGACCCAGAACTTGATTACGCGCGCACGCTCGGGGAGTACGCTCACCCATGACTCCCAGGTGTGCAGTATTCAGCGCCCGCCCTGATTAGACCGCCTTTGAAGGCACACCTAGGTCCGGGTCCCGCTCAACACCAGCCGGGGAGGATCACCCAGGAAGTCTCGTGGGACGCACGTCCCTCGCTCCACCTCACCTTCACCCCGTCTTGCACCCCGATCCCCTAACTAGGGCACGGGTGTGATGACAAAGGAGGCGGCGTGGGTTCAATGACGGAAACCGGATGATGGGGGGTTTTCAGTTTCACCCCAAAAGGTTTGAAGTTTGATGTTTTTTTTAAAATGAACATGTATGTAATAAAATGTAAATAGACGATGGTTATGCAAACGTGATCAGTTCTAGAATTAATATGTTCTATATCCATATTTAAGTGGTATCATTAAACCTGGTATACATTCTCAGTTCATGTTCGACATAGAGCTCCACCCATACCCACGCACCAACACCCCCCACACACTCGCGCACACACACACGCTCTCACAAATACTTCCATATACATACGCATACACGTGACACATAAGCATACTCATCCGTACACATAACATCCATACATCTCATAATGTCATCACCGTTATTTATCTTTTCAGACAATAAGATTTACATTTGAATCATCTCCAGTATCGGTGAGAGAGAAAAACGAGGTTCCGGGTGGTCTCGCATATGTCGATTTTCCATACGTAACATCCACAAACCAGGTTGGATTGTCATGTATATTTCGGAGATAATTTATCAGGGGATAATAGCAAAACATTATTCACAGTAATCGAAAATCGCGCGCGATAATATCGCCTCACCGGGCAGTAGATGGATAGCACGTCCCTGTTATCCCCGAATTCCGTATATCAGCCATCAGGTCGGGGACAGAACCAGAGCGGACGACAACTGCAATTCGTCATCCGTGACCCGCGAACGAGACGCTGAGTCTAGTATCACGTTCATGTCGGAACAAAGAATCACGTGTCATTAAACAAGGTGCTTGAGTTATTCCGCGCAGGACCTTGACACGTTTTCGCGAGAACTCTGTGGTCGTGAAGTACATGATCGTGGTAAAATTCGAGATGCGTTTGTCTACTAACAAGGTGGCGGGTAAATTTCTATTTACCTTCACTTGGAAACACTGGCTTAAGTTTGAATCCTAAACAATCATGTTTATTTTGAGGAAACTATTCACTGCAATACACGCTTTCATTTCTGACATTTCCAGCACAGTAATCACCTCCTAAATCTTTTACGTGCTACCTCTGCAGTAACGGACGGACGGACGGACGGACGGACCGACAGACAGACAGGCATACGTGCTTACATACATACATACATGCATGCATGTATCCATACATACATACATACATACATACACACATACACACCCACAAACACACACACACACAAACACACACACACACACACACACACACACACACACACACACACACACACACACACACACACACACACACACACACACACACACACACACACACACATAGAGAGAGAAACGGAAACAGGCTGAGGCAGAGACAGGTTCAGAAACAGAGATATAGAAACAGACCCCGAGGTAAAGAGAAAACACGCAGGCACACATACACATGCGTACAGATGCAGAGCTGTTAACGTTCGTGCTATGTGTATGATGCCACGAATTAGGTCCCTCTTTTCCACATTACACTGACGTGCTAGTGGCGCTACATTTTCTGTGCAGTCGCCGGTGAATATTTGATGAGGGTCCACGAAACGGCGTTCCTGTTCCCTCGACCGCTAGTTCGATAACTCCGTCATTCTCGAGCTCTAAATGGTAACAATATGGAAAATTAACTGATTGCATATCGCCACTTTAGCTATAACGTAGGAATACATTTTAACAATAGGTTTACATATACCAATCTAAATTGCTTAGAATATTTGCAATTCGTTCAACTTGAATTCAACAGTTTTTTCAGTATTTAGACAGATGTGTGACAAGCTAAATCGGTTTGTAATAATTCTCGCCAGATTTAAATAAAAACACTACTTTTAGCTATCAGCATATTACGTGGGAAACGCCTAATGAATGATATGCTTCTATTTACATGCAGTTAAGATACGGCGACATTATGTACGATATAATAATTCTCTACTGGTAATGCTCTTAACTGTGAATGAGGTGGCAACAACCATTTGTGTTGTCAGTTCGAGTCGAACACAAATGTATAAATGACCCAGCTGCCAAACAATTAAGTACTTGCAAATTTATGCAAATGGCATAACAACGCACTCTCACTTTTGCTCGCTCGCTAGTTCTCTCTCGCTCTCTCTCTCTCTCTCTCTCTCTCTCTCTCTCTCTCTCTCTCCCTCCCTCTCTCTCCCTCCCTCCCTCCCTCCCTCCCTCTCTCTCCCTCCCTCCCTCCCTCCCTCCCTCTTTCTCGCTTTCTCTAACCAACTAACTAATAACCTGTATATTAGGTACGCTAACAACGTCGCCAAGAATGGAAATAAGTTTAAATGTATATTTCAATATATAGTGTTCCATTGAGCATGTGTGCCAGGGAATGAAATACGACACCACCACCTTGAGGGCAAAGCGAACGCCATCTAAGAACCGTAACGGTATTGATCATCTGACATAAAATATCATATTAATATTTGATGTAATTATGCTTCAGTATGTTCGTCGCTGCTGCATGCATTTGGTTTAATTAACCGAACATGGTAAAATTGCCGTTTTAAAGCGTCATCTACGAGCTGTCCGACCGGAAATGAGCGTAAACGAGGGGAATGGCGCCGAACCAAGACCTGTAACCTAACGCGATTAACCGGCGGCACAAGACGGTGCACGTTTCGTCCGGTTTAGATTACTCGCCCACTGACATCAATAAGTCATGACGTTCTCTCCTTTGGAGAACTAGCAGCTTCACTACGGCAGGAAGACGCTCCATCCACGTCGAAAACGGGCCGGGGCTTTCGTTTTTATGAACTGTCCCATAAAGGCCTAATAGGGATTGTGAGGAGATTGTGTGTGTGTGTGTGTGTGTGTGTGTGTGTGTGTGTGTGTGTGTGTGTGTGTGTGTGTGTGTGTGTGCGGGTGTACGTGGGTGCGTGCGTGCGTGTGTTCGTATTAGCTTGAGTAGTTTTTTGGGTGATTGACTGCAAATGAATTACACAAACAACTAACTAATATTGAAAAGCTAGTAAGGAATAATACTGATATTAAATACGTACAGACGAAAGAAAACGTGGCGGCGGAAAAATAACGAATGTATTCACATCTATTTCATCAAGAGTCAGAAATAACATTTGGCAAAGTGAAAAAACCCAGAGAATATTGGAATTAGCAAGGTGAAAATATTAATCAGAGACTGAGGAGAAAGAAAGCATCACATGAAGATTGGAATAAATCGGAAATTACTGATCACGAAGATAAGAACAGTCTCGTTATGCAAGAGAAGTGATAATAGATAATTAATTTCCCCGTGGGAACGAATGTGACAGTATTAATAAGTGTCTCTAATACTGTTGTACAACCTAATTATCGATTGACATAAATAGTTATATTATTCTTAATAAAAAACAACATAAACATTTATAATATTCTGAATAAAAAACACAACATGCGTGTATGTGTATATATGTACATAGGAATTTAACAATTGTTTCGACCATATGCCGCTATGAAGCAGTGCATTTATAACGCATATTCTCTCTGCCACTTTTATAATCATTAGAGAATTCGTGAAAATAAAATGGATGTCTTCTCACATCTAACATCCACTGCTCTTTTATACGCTACTTCGTGTCCTTAGTTAAGTTATTATCCTAAGGTATCGTCTCTATTTCTTGATGTACCATTAGTAGTACTGTATGTCAATATGTCACTCACACTTAGCATCTGCTACTGGCGGTGAACCAATATCCGCTATGTTAAAGACAACTTGAGGTACACATTTAGATATCTACCGTTACAAACTAGAACCTTTAATTTACTCTTTTTTATAGCTCTGCATATTTGTACTGCAATGTTTTAAATGTCATGCCAATAATAAATAAATGTAATAAATAAATAATTTATTTGGGGGTTAATATCAGTTGTAGTAGTTGTAATAAGTGGCTCTTTGTAATCGCGTCGTCTTCTTGTTTTCCAGAGTCCTAACGCGCTTGTTATCTTCCACATGTTTCTAATGTTTTTATTCGATAGGTGTTTTGTCTGGATCGTTTCTTTTGTTTGCATTTGAAAGAATCTATAAAGTATGCCCTCAATCTCGTACTCAAACGTATCCCAGTATTCTGTTGTTGTCTCGCTCGTCTATGTGTTATTCAATGTATCTTAACTTCATTTAATACTATTCTCATCTCTTTGTGTTTGCTTTATATGTGTTTCGTTCTTTACTTTTTACTCTAATTAACTTTTTATGTTAGCACATATTTGAATTATTGTCGTTGCTACCCAATGGTGCGTGATTTTGTTTGTCATTATCAACTAATACATTAAAACAAAATTACAGTGCAGTCGTAAATTGTCTTTCCATTTGTATGTAAATAAAGAAGAACTAACGTCCATACAAGCATGCAGTTCACATTATATTGAAGACAATACCAACGAATTTATATATACATTTTGCATTTGCTTGCTTTTCAAGTCACCGCCGCCGTCCTCCTAAACACCACCAATTGCAGTCTAGCGTTGACGGTCTACGTTGCAATGTATGTCCGAGATTGACCATGCATATTCTGCGGTTTCACCGTTGTCCGTGTTGCACTTCTCAAACAAATAATAAACTTTTGCAATTGCGTTAGGTAATCCAATTTAGGTGTAACCTTAATTTGCCTTGTGGTGTAACTATTTGATGAATTTGCGCCCACACTTGACCGTTACCTTCGTGTACTTCTTCCGCAGTAACTCGTCTAAACAATTGATGAGGCCAAGTGATTGACCGCGCAGCAATTCGTCTCCATTCTCGGTCATGGCGAGTCGCAAGCTACGTCTAAGGGGACATAGCCCCCTTTTTTCAGACGCGACCTAAGGCCAGTAAACATGTCATGGTCAAACTATCGATGGACAGCGTCTGGAATAACACGGTAATGAACGACAGCTGACAACAAAATATCTCTCTCTGTCTCTCTCTGTCTGTCTGTCTCTCTCTCTCTCTCTCTCTCTCTCTCTCTCTCTCTCTCTCTCTCTCTCTCTCTCTCTCTCTCTCTCTCTCTCTCTCTCTCTCTCTCTCTCTCATCTCTAATAATTGTCAAAATTGTGAAATCTAACCAGGGCAGAGCGCTGCCTCACCGCGCCTCCGTGTCTTCCACAACCGACGTCTGATGCAGCTGATCTATAAACGTCGACACCTATCATCGACATTGGCGTTGACAGAGACAGCTGTCCGAATGTAGGTCATAGCGCACCTCAGATTGCTTTCAGTCGATGCAATTCTTTTCCCCCCCCATACACAATCATTGTTCGTGTATAAAGACGACGCCAAGGAGAAGCCTGATATTTGCCAATAATAATATTGTTTCTGTGTTTATAATTGCGCGTGTCACGTACAATGATTCGAATACTACTGCTCATTGCCAGAAATACCGAGACAAACGAACAACGCATGCGTCACCGCTGCACCCTTCACGCGCGCGGCGGCAATATTACTTTCGATTACACGCCCAACACAAATGCGCGTGGCACGCCGGGAAACCATCCCACCACAATTGCCGACCCCACATCTGATCCGTAGGTATCTTCTGCATACTGTGAAGATACTTACGTTTGCAATATAAAATGGCAACAAAAAAAGGTCGAATATCTTAAGGAAATAGCACGTTCAAAATCCTGTATAGGAAATTCTTGCGCAGACCGGTCACTTGCCGACACTGCATCTGGTCCCTATGTATCTTCAGCATATACTGTGAAAATATCATCGAAATCGGAGGAAATTTTTTTGTTAACACCCTGTACTTGAATGATTAGTCCTATGTTTGCAATGTAAGTTGCAGCAAAAGAACGGATATCTAGGAAATGGCACGTTCAAAAGCCTATATATGACATGCTGCCGCAGACTGGTCATTTGCCGACCCGGCAATCAATCTGTAGGTATCTGTGGCATATATACTGTGAAAATATAGTCCCTACCGTTGATGTGTTTGGTTCCCGCGGTCTTTACACACACGACATGACAGGTCGTGCAGAGCCAGACGTCCCTATCGTTGATGTGTTTGGTTCCCACGGTCTTTACACACACGACATGGCAAGTCTTGCAGAGCCAGACGTCTCTACCGTCGATGTGTTTGGTTCCCACGGTCTTTACACACACGACATGGCAAGTCTTGCAGAGCCAGACGTCTCTACCGTTGATGTATTTGGTTCCCACGGTCTTTACATACACGACATGACAGGTCTTGCAGAGCCAGCCGTCCCTATCGTTGATGTGTTTGGTTCCCACGGTCTTTACACACACGACATGGCAGGTCTTGCTGAGCCAGACGTCCCTACCGTTGATGTGTTTGGTTCCCACGGTCTTTACACACACGACATGACAGGTCGTGCAGAGCCAGACGTCCCTACCGTTGATGTATTTGGTTCCCATGGTCTTTACACGCACGACATGACAGGTATTGCAGAGCCAGACGTCCATACCGTTGATGTGTTTGGTTCCCACGGTCTTTACACACACGACATGGCAGGTCTTGCAGAGTCACACGTCCCTACCGTTGATGTGTTTGGTTCCCACGGTCTTTACGCACACGACGTGGCAGGTCTTGCAGAGACAGACGTCCCTGTCGTTGATGTGTTAGGTTCCCACGGTCTTTACACACACGACATGACAGGTCTTGCAGAGCCAGACGTCCCTACCGTTGATGTGCTTGGTTCACACGGTCTTTACACACACGACATGGCAGGTTTTGCAGAGCCAGACGTCTCTACCGTTGAGGTGTTTGGTACCCACGGTCTTTACACACATGACATGGCAGGTTTTGCAGAGCCAGACGTCCCTACCGTTGATGTGCTTGGTTCACACGGTCTTTACACACACGACATGGCAGGTTTTGCAGAGCCAGACGTCCCTACCTTTGATGTGCTTTGTTCCCACGGTCTTTACACACACGACATGGCAGGTCTTGCAGAGCCACACGTCCCTACCGTTGATGTGTTTGGTTCCCACGGTCTTTACATACACGACATGGCAGGTTTTGCTGAGCCAGACGTCCCTATCGTTGATGTGTTTGGTTCCCACGGTATTTACACACACGACATGGCAGGTCTTGCAGAGCCAGACGACCCTACCGTTGATGTGTTTGGTTCCTACGGTCCTTGCACACACGACATGACAGGTCTTGCTAATAAGTATATATTATAATGACTATTAACCGGTAACTGACCCTGGGAAAAAGGTATACGACGTACCTTTAAATGTTCCGGTGCTTCAAAGACTGAGAGTTAATAAATTAGTTCTCCTCTGACTTATGTTACAACATTGGAGCTTAAATTTGCTCTACAAAATGACTACTATACAGCATCACGTTTGTAAAATCATGGGAATACATTTAAATTATATAAGTAGTTTAATTGTGTGTTTATTTATTGCAATCATAAATGGAGAATATTAACAACAGCAAATTTGTAAAAAATAATATATTCACATTCAAATTACATTGATGTTCATAATACGTATTCGTTTTTTGTCCATTTAAAAAAAAGAAACGTGTCCTCGTCAAAGCACATAACTTAAAAAATCCTAACTTGGAAATATCTTTATTGGTGTTACTCTGTAATTTACTCTGCTATTTTCACTAGATATTTAGAAAAAAATATGGATTGTACATGGCTGTGAAATATTATCAACTAATTCATTTTGGATTAAAGAAAAACATATAAGTACCATAAGTATAACATATTCCACTAATTCCAGTATCTCAAAGCAACCGTAAGGATTATATTACTCATGTCTGGTGTAGTAGTAAATTCAGATGCAAACTTATTGTAAGCGCGTGCGATGAATATATGACTTAAAGGGAATAAAAACATCTATTGCTCGAATTCATGTTATATTAGATCCTGCTATCTATTTCCACGTCCACCAAGCCAAAAAAAAAAAAAATTCAATGAATTAGAAACTCCACATTTTATGGTGTGCATCCGGACATTTTCGAATATGCATATTATTGGCGCGCTTTTCGGGATGCCGAGATGTGACGTCATTTATGACTCAAACTCGCATCAGGCCGACCCTTTCCATGCATTCAGAGCATGTTTAGAAGTATAGCTTTTGGGTCGAAACGAGCGTCAGAACGAGTTATTGTGCAATATTCCGACGTAATACAAACACTAGTCATCATAGAGGAACAAGCAGTTATCTTACGGTTCCACATGAATCGAATTTTATTCAAAACAACGAATGCGAATGGGCCTACAAGTCGACTAGGTTTCGCCGAGCTTGGGCTCGTTTTCAGAATAATTATATCGAATGCAACCAACGGAAGATGATCTACACCAATAAACATACATAGCAAACATATATTGTATCCAACTACATAAAGTAACGTGTATAATCTCATAATATTACTAGAATATCGATATATGAAGGAGTACAATTGATCATAACAACGTAAATCAGACAAAGCGCTTCCCTTAGTCCCGCTAGCTCAGTGGGTAGGTGCGTTGGTTACTTGTCATTTGCTTTACAATCGGGCGACGCCGGTTCAATCCTGACAGCATGCAAATCTTTGATTTTATTTACGCTTTTTTTGTTTATGTTTTCACGAAGTAATATAAACTAAATCATTTTATACTATAATGCGCTGTTTGTAAATATTTTTTTAATTTTTGTAGTAATTATTTATTCGCCACAAAAATTAAAATATGGTCATTATATAACGATGTTTCTAAATTTTATTTATCCAAACAAATATAATGTAATGGATATATAATTTATTAATTGTAAATATATTGTACGGTAATATATTGTAATTATAATGTGAAAACAGATTGAGATCTGTCTGGATAAATACAATTTAGAAACATCGTTATATATAATGACCATATTTTCATTTTTGTGGCGGATAAATAATTACTACAAAAATTTAAAAAATATTTACAAACAGCGCATTATAGTATAAAATGATTTTGTTTATATTACTTCGTGAAAACATAAACAAAAAAAGTGCAAATAAAATCAAAGGTTTGCATGCTGTCAGGATTGAACCGGCGTCGCCCGATTGTAAAATAAATGACAAGTAACTAACGCACCTACCCACAGAGCTAGCGGGACTAACGGCAGCTCTCTGTCTGATTTACGTTGTTATGATCAATTGTACAATTCCTTCATATATCGATATTCTAGTAATATAATGAGATTATACACGTTACTTTATGTAGTTGGATACAATATATGTTTGCTATGTATGTTTATTGGTGTAGACCATCTTCCGTTGGTTGCATTCGATATAATTATTCTGAAAACGAGCCCAAGCTCGGCGAAACTTAGTCGACTTGTAGGCCCATTCGCATTCGTTGTTTTGAATAAAATTCGATTCATGTGGAACCGTAAGATAAATGTTTGTTCCTCTCTGATGACTAGTGTTTGTATTTCGTCGGAATATTGCACAATAACTCATTCTGACGCTCGTTTCGACCCAAAAGCTATCCTTGTAAACATGCTCTGAATGCATGGAAAGGGTCGGCCTGATTCGAGTGTGTGTCATAAGTGAGGTCACGATACCACGTGATCGCCTAGCTCATTAAAATTTAATTTTCCGCGGGAATCGCTTCACAGACGGGCTTAAAATCGAATTTATGCTACACAAGTATTTTTCTCTATTTGTTTAATGTTGTCAAATGTTACATACAATGTTAAACTTTGTGTACACATGGAAAAAGGATTTTAGCTAATGCCTTATTTTTATTTCCTTTAAATGTGTCTTTTACGCGTGTACCGATCGTACGATGTGCCGGCGATGCTTAAATAGTCTACGTGTTGCCACAAAAAAACAATTAGTTCGTTGCGCTGCGACAAAAACAATTAGATCTGTCATTTAACGCGGGAGATTGGCACGAACATAGCGTCTACGAAAGCTCGGTATTTCTGGTAATGTGCCGTTTCGATGTTTGGGCGTTTGTGTTCACGCCAATATACTCCAGTTCCTTGAGCTATATAAAATGCTTGGCTTTAAAATGTGGTTGATATAAAATATAAATGAATGAGTAGTCTTCGCGCAGCAATTACTACGTGGCTGAATGCTTCCTAGATATATCGTTCTTAAAGTTAAGTCTAGGTTAGTCCATTTTAGGGACTATTTTCGCGTTGGCGGGTTAACTCATCTCTTGCAATAATTGAAATCTTGGCATCATTGACCTGTCGCACATGTCTCAAGTAATATGTAGCAAGATAATTCCCCTCGCCTGGCATATGCTTTAGAAAATTCATAGGGATATACTTCGGGAAGAGCCCCTTGGTGGTAATGTAAAACACATGCATGACATTTGCAATTTCTGTGCGACATGCGTGACACTTGCATTTTCGTTGCGATTATTGCGTTGACAGTCAGTTCACTAATGACATGCAAATGTCAATGTTGCGTTTTTCCAGTCTAAACTAGTCGGTAAGCTTTTTTTCCGGATACACTTTTAATATTCAACGTTTTATTCCAAAAAATTAACCTGTACATAGTACTCGTTGTAAATGGAATGTCATTTGTATTCAAACAGGGAAACAAGGAGTGACGTCGACAAGGTCCGTAAACAAACTTGCTCACACACTGGTTTGTCTGTATTAGTTTTGCAATTAAATTATGTGTAGACATTATACGCATTTTGGTAAGACAATGTTTCCATTTATGAAGACGTCGTGCGTTGGATGTCTCACATTTGTTTCGTGAGATACAAATGTGAGAATACATTGTACATTGTAAGAATAACACGTAAGAATATATTATTCTTGGCAGATTATTTCACGTGTTCTTTCTGCCGTTGTTGCTGCTGCTGCTACTGCTGCTGCTGTTGCTACTGCTGCTGCTGTTGCTACTGCTGCTGCTGTTGCTACTGCTGCTGCTGTTGCTACTGCTGCTGCTGTTGCTACTGCTGCTGCTGTTGCTACTGCTGCTACTGCTGCTACTGCTGCTGCTGTTGCTACTGCTGCTGCTGCTGCTGCTGCTGCTACTGCTGCTGCTGTTGCTACTGCTGCTACTGCTGCTGCTGTTGCTACTGCTGCTGCTGTTGCTACTGCTGCTACTGCTGCTGCTGTTGCTACTGCTGCTGCTGTTGCTACTGCTGCTGCTGCTGCTACTGCTGCTGCTGTTGCTACTGCTGCTACTGCTGCTGCTGTTGCTACTGCTGCTGCTGTTGCTACTGCTGCTGCTACTGCTGCTGCTGTTGCTACTGCTGCTGCTGTTGCTACTGCTGCTGGTTCCAAGGAACGGCTAAGAACGTTCTTAACGCTAAGATGATTGTCTTAGTAAATGACGTGATTTGTTTAATAAAAGTAATTGCGTAACTTTAAGTACGCTTCATGAAACCGGCCCCTGCTGTTGTTGATTGTTTGCCGGTGTCGTGTATAATCAAAACGATCGCCATCATTCACATTAAATTTAATTTATTGTAACTGATTACAATGTATACAAATACATTTAAGACAAACCATATATAATAACGTTCTAATAACTATACATTATCGAAATTATAACTGAATTGACCTATCGGCGCCTTTGCGTCACGTTGGGATGCTCCCGAAGAGAGAATTAATTAGTATAAATAATTAAAGCTGGTCATCTATAAGAATGAGCCGCGAAGAAATGTAAGGAAAATGTCGCACATTGGCCCGTAACTACAACACTGTTTACAGAGTGAGTTAAACTGATGGTGATATTTAAACACACAAAACACATATTGCATTTACATTATTTCCAATGTGTAAATACTCCCAAACTAGCAATGGGGTAAATAGCATTAATTTTTATTTCAATTAACTTGACGCTTAAATGTCACGTGTTGGCCCCGATTACGCTCGCTGTGCATCCGTAAAAAATGCGCGGAATAAACGGACCCGAAAGGTGAACGGTTGCTGATGGAAACTTGCCGCGCCACCTGGTGAGCGTGTCTGCCCAGTTGCGAGAGATGGTTTTATTTTAAACAATGTCCATGCTTGTTTGAAGCGTTGCCAGCACAACGTATTCGGTGCAATTGCCTTTTTGCCACCACCAAGGTGAAACGTGTTACCCATGAGGTCACTACTTTTTGGCGATGATCCACGAACATTCTACGGAAAACGCGCGAGATGGCGCAGCTGTAGCGGGCACCCAGACGACGAATAAAGCAGTAGCGTGTTACGCATGTTACGTCAGCGAGCTGTCAGTTTGACGCCAATTGAAATAATTGCATCCTGCTCAATGCTGTTTTAATTTTTATGAAGGCATCGCACTAATCGATGTGATTCAATGACGCACAATTGTGGCATGAATTTTGGTTAAAAACATTACGGTTTTTGTCGGAAGTGAGATCGGCGCGGAGTAACGTGTGTGGTCCGACACTACGGAGGAGTCAACAAGTACCTAAGCTCAACACTGAAGTATCTCGTACAACCATTAGTATTATATGACTTGCATACATACATGCGTACGTACATAAATACACACGCACGGACTAACCCACCCACACACGCATGCCGCACACACACTCGCACACGTACGCACGCACACACACACACGCATAGACATTCGCGAACTCGTGCATTCGGTCACATGCCCATGCGCACGCATGCATGCACACACAGACACACACACACACACACACACACACACACACACACACACACACACACACACACACACACACACACACACACACCAAAACGTGTAGGCCGTAATAATAAAATCACCTAGAATGTGCAGTTTGAAGAATATCAATAAAATGCAATCACCTCGTTCAGGAGATTTCGGTAAACAAATCCAAGGTTATTGCGTTTGTCGTTTCAACTGTTTCTTGGACGGGCGACCCGATTAAACGCCACTTACGCCCTTCTACATATTTCCAAAGTTGTACTCCGACTCGTCGACTTATTTGGAAGTACATTCGACAGTTGTGGCTTTCACATGCAATAACTGCAATAACGCGTCTACCACTGAAATTCAACTCACGTATTTCAATAGAGAAGTACACTAGCTGTTCGTCCAATTTCCGCCGTGAATGACATTTTCCAGCAGTTATTGCTTTCTATGAGCTGCCTGTACATGCTTCGTTTCCACCAATTCTGTCGGAATTTGCGTGGCTGTAATATTTGCACGATTAAGTCACGAGCACTTTTTGCTGCGTCTTAGAAATATGTTTAAAACTCGACAGGGATGACAAAGTACGTTCATATTTGGCGAGGTTGTGACGCGAGTAGACCGTTCGCTGACAGTCCCGCGCACAAAGAGGTACATTTATCTAGCGTGATTCCGCGCAGCTTGACGTCGAACTGTTTGCGAAAATAAACTCACCGCTGGCGTGTTTTTTGCATCGGGACCGTTTAATTAAGACTATAAATGACGGCATTGCCCACAGGGAATCATTCAGACGACTTCTGCGTTGAGCTGCAGACGAGGATCCAGAGACAGCTGTAGCATTTATAGCGAGATTTGTACGATTCACGCAAACTGTTAACGGTGCGTTTTCCTTTGGTCGGAGATTATTTCGTGTACATTGTAACGGTGTGCCATATATATAGTTATCATACGTCATCCACTTTTAAATATTTATACAACTCTTTATAATTCTTCATTTGAGCTGTAATTTTGTATTATTTGTGATCTATACTGTTTACTTGTTGGAAATAAAATGTTGATTGATTGATTGATTTATTTATTTTATCCTTTCAACCAGGGTCAAATGGCTCATAGTATAATGTGTCAGGTTCCACCAAGCACAATCATCATTGCTAGAGGTCTCCAACTCCAACAACAGCTTTGTGACAATGTTATTAAGTGGACACGTGCATTATTATTTTAAGCATGGATCGATTACAACTGATACAAAAAATACTCGTCTATCGCGTAATGAAACACGGACCCGCTAGCATTGGCGCATTTCTGACAAGAGAACGGAAACAGGCGGGTTACGAAAGATGCCAGTAAGACAGTCGACAAGGTGTGATAAACAGACTATGTCCATTCAATGACCGGCGTGTTATATCTTGTTCAGAATCACCATTTCATTTATTCTCCTTTTGCGTAACAACGGCATCAACATAGATGGCGCAGCATCTGCTGTGGGGATACGCTGGTAACATGCGTAGCACCTGCTACGACTGTGTCCACGGCACTGGCTTAAATTGAGTATGCACAAAAGCATGATCGTATACATACGTACGTATATATATAAATTATGTGTGCATATGCGTGCGTGTGTATATGCGTGCGTGCGTAGAACTTTAGAACTGCTTTCTTGAAAAGAAGTTTAGAGAGCACGACGAATCAAACAATTAAGCGCTTGAAACGATGCACTAGCAAAACCTTCTCCATGCATGCATTATGACATATATCATACACAGAGACCTCTCAAATCATTTATCATGTCGCCACACGCAAACGTTCAACATATCCAGTGGTGGGTACTACGAAGACAATGGGAAGATGAAGACAAGCCAGAGCAAGACAGGTCGGATTTTGTGCCACACAGCAATAAGGTAACGAGGCAGCGAACTGGCAGGTAACGCGCTTAGGTAATTGCTTACTCGGCTCCGAAAGGCAGCGGCGATCTGTACACGAGTCGGCCTAATGCCAGAGCATCGTTTCATCTCGTCCTTTCATCTGTGAGTAGACAGGGTGTGCTGCAGCAGCCACGGCTATATAAGACTAGAACCGTCGGTTATATCAGCCGCTTCACACATTGTGATTCTAACTAAAATCAATGTGTAGGAATTGGTGTTGGAATGTAACCAGTCGTGTATGTAAGAGCTGTTCGTTATCATTTGGCTTCGCCTCGCGCGCACCCACACACACACACGCACATGCACACACGCATGTGAGCATTAAAAATCAGTGCATCCGCCGTCGTTCAAACGACATTAATAATGCACATATCAAGCAATCTCTATTTTTCACTGCAATGATTGCGCTGCGTCTCTGCTGCAACCGATACTGCGATTTTATTAGCGCAATTGAAATAACAACTGAGATAAACTACGACACTGTGGAAGGTGCAACGATTTATCGTCACCGGATGTTTGATATGGTTATTGTGAGTGCCCGCACGTCTCCTTTGCCAATGTTTCGGTGCATATTTTGCAACGTCCCGATGTGTAACTAACACGTGGTCTTAATGGCGTCGTTTCCTTTCTAAGCGACAGTTGCAAAAACAGTGTCACGTGTTCTTTAAATTGTACTCGAATGTTATATATCGGCTACGAAATTCCTTTGTTGTATTCTGATATTACAGCCGTGACTGTGACAATGGCCACATTTTGCCGTTTATAATTCCACAGTTAATTACTGTATCACGTGGATATATGCAACGCGTAGGAACCCACACAAGCTGAATTGGCAACTATCTGCAGGGACGGACCTTAACACCCACTCCTGGACACATTGTAGATATCGGTTGTTGATCACCTGTGTTCGTTGTGTGCACTGTGTAGATGTAACAACGCTGGAATCATGGTGGCCAATATTTTATCTAGTAAAATGTTATCTGTGATGTGTTGAATTGGATGTTAGTCTTGTTTGAAACAGGCTATTTTTAACGTCGGGCCTGCACGCATAATTGACAACAACGTATATCTAAATTGGCCGCAATTATCCCAAGAAAATCTTTAATTCATAGATGTTAATTGTGTCGTGATCATCATGTTAGGTTATACCATATGGCTTACACGACAGTAGAAATCAATATGATTAAGTAAGTATGGCAAGGTCCAGTGTCCTGGCAAAAACACGATGAGAAGCAAGAGAACGACAGGTAAACAGAGAAAGGATAATTGGAACGAGAGAAGGGACAGGTTTCTATAATTGCGGCATATGAAATATTGTTACGGGTTGTGATTGATTTAGGGCCAGGCACGAGGCAGGCAGATATATCAGAATTAAACACAGTTATGTTCAATAAGTGTTATATACAGTTAGGGAATTTTGGCCCTATTGTTATGCTGTTCAATCGCTTGGTTGTTGGACAGGACATTGGGAGTTCGTCGTGGACAACGATGTTTTGTAACATAACATAATTCTGAGACAAAGAGTTGAACTGTGCAAGACAACTATAATAGCGGCAGATGTCAGTTATTGTGAAATCTCCCTTCTCCGATTAATGTCCTTGTTGACTTAAAACCATGTAAAGATATTAGATTCGTGACGTTCCTAATGGCCGGATGGTTGGTTAATCAAGAACTGAAGATGACGAGAGTCACTAACGAGAAGCCTGGTGTTGTGTGCCTAGATGTCCGACCAGTGAGTCTGACGACCCACTTGCTTATACACATATTAAACAACATCTCGCGATAAAGTCTAAGATCCGCAGTTATTTGGAAGAGGGACTTTGCAAGTAGTGAAATTTCCTCGACGCCTGGACCCGTTTCTTGACACTGATTGCGCCGTCCCATTGAAATACCGCACGTGTATAACATTCAACATCATGCACGTACTGCCTGAAGCGAGGCGACTGTCGTGTACCATTCTGATTGGTCGATGGCAAGCACAGCATGATGTCTGTACTGGCAGTTATACGTCGTGAATACATGGCACATGAATGTCCAGGGCATCGTATTCGCCAGGTCAAGGTTATGTTTTGATGGAGGGAACTGCGGACGAAACGATTACCGTATCAGTCGGTGAAGAGAAGACAACATGAGGGTGGATGACTTCTTAGTGGCATGGTGTCATGTTAATTAAATGCACATTTTACTATTCTAATTAGAGTTTCTTATCAGTGGCACACACAGGCAGCGTAAAAAATAATGCGCTTTTTCCTGTAGCCATCCTAAGCCAGTATAGTATACCTGCACTGTCAACAGGAAATATAGTAGCTATCTTTGATGACAATTTCCTACAGTATATCAAATATTACTTGTCAGACTTGACCTTGATATTATTACATTGCTAGTATTATTATCATCATAGTTGTGATTTACGACGTATTAGTCGGTATTTGTATCTTTCTGTTGCAAAACCTATTGCAACCGCACTTGTTACTAGTTGACTTGATTATTGTAATTTTTTTCCACATACAAATTGCCTAGCTTCGATGATCTAGTTCTGATTTACTTGTTCCTAGAGTTAATAGTAACATTGGAACTTGGGCTTTTTCTGTTGCTACACTAAATCTTAGCATATTATGGTCATTTTAAAATCACACACCTTTAAAATATTGTTGATCTACCTCAGATCTTTCGCGTAACTATTCATATGTGGACAACCATAATACTACTTATCGATTTTGTGGTTCACCAACGCATTTATTTTTATGCTCCTCTGCGAGTTGTTTCCGCGGATTTAGGCACAGAAGAAATTGCCTTATTATTATTAATAATATAGTTATTATTGATTTCATTAATGTAATGTGATTCTTCATTTTAACTACGGTATCTTGATAGGACGCATTAACGAGTTGTAACTGTTTTAATTGTTATTTGTAATGTAGTTATTGTGACTGCCATTCTTGATTTGCATTTAAACATGTTTGTTTTCGAATATATTTTAAGCATTACCTTCGTATGTGTGTGTGTGTATGTGTGCGTGTGTGTGTGTGTGTGTGTGTGTGTGTGTGTGTGTGTGTGTGTGTGTGTGTGTGTATCAGCGTTCGACATTTACCTTAAAATGGTGCTGGTCAGCCGGACCAGAAACTTTAAAGTGTTGCTGGTCCGGCAGCACAGATGCTGGTCCGCGTTTTACCAATAGCCTGCTAAACGATTTTGAAAGAAATGCACAGTTGTACTGCCAGCTGTAAAATCCTTTACATATGCCAGACAGGTGTTTTCCTGATCATATGTACACATACAACCCGATTATAGGTATCAGCAGACTGGTAATGTTTAGGTAACTGGTTTCAGATTTATTTCTGCAATAGCTTTTTTAAATAACTACAAAAACAACGATTTGGGAAATTTTCCTTAATTTTATTTAATTGAGACAGGCGACAGACACTGGCAGCCAACCATTCATGAGCCATCTTTTTGCAAAGGTCATTAAGAATCGCAGTCAAGGCCAGTGGCAACAGCAATGATACTGCAAGATCTTAGACATTAGTTATGAATCTTCTGGCTCGAGCCACAAGATTCACAATTGATGTCCAACAGATCAGAGTCGCTGTCATCAGCGCGACCGTCTGCGTCAACGTCATCATTTGGGCCAACAGCCGTGGCTTCCAACTGGTCCATGTCTTCCTCTCCTTGGTTCTCACTACCATCAGCTTATGCTTCAAACAGAACCAGAAGAGCCATACTCTTCTGGGTCCTGGTCATACGCGACTTCTTACATAAAGTCTTCCATTCATGAATTATGCAACCACAGAAATTGGGCCAGCCAGGTGTCTCGGAAATGTCAGAGACACTTGTCAGTATCGTAGGCCAGATCTTGTTCGCATTTTTCTAACAGTTTTTCCCAAGCAGATTCTGGCAATGGCGGCTTTTCTCAAACATATTCGAAAGGTATAGCCCGTGTGAATACAATGATGGCGGCGCCAGTGATGGTGCCTGGTTTTGATTGACCAAAATGAGTAAATTACTGTACGTTCGTTTCGGGTGCTTTTTTGACCATAACAACCATTGTAACGTTCGCTCCGTGGGCATTGCGTTTCACGTTAACATAAATTGAGCAATATCGAGCATAAAACATATTTTTGTAAACAGCGTCTTCAAGTGACAATAGGCTTATGCGTACTGCTGTAGAACGTTAAATAATAATCCCCCCAAAAGTAGTCGGTCACACGGACCAGTAATTCAAAAAAGTTACTGACCCGACGGCATAGTAGGTGGTCAGTGACCACCGGGTCAGCGTGTATTTCGAACGCTGATATATATATATATATATATATATATATATATATATATATATATCAATCCGCCGTGGTTTTCCACACAACACAATTCCCAGTAATACGCACATGTACTAAAGATGGCGTTCCAACCATTGATGTACTTCGCGAGAACATACGGTGGTGTTGCTAGAAATGATGTCTGCCGGTCGCTCAGTGACACTTGATCTTCTAAGCTGGTACAATCACTTGCTAAGCGGTACTCGGTGGCCCCACGTGCGCTTCGCTAAACCCACATAGCCCCGGGGAATACGTCCATTCAACGGACAACGACATAAACGGTCGTGTTTGTCCAGCGACAGTCACCCATGTAACGATTAATGGAAACCCGAGCTGGTGAAGATGTTCTGGGAGTTGATTCTTTCCCACAAAATGCGAGAGCAATACGACAGGGACGATGTGAAGACGGAGCAAGGACGGGGGGAGAATGATAATAAGTTGATCAAACATTAGGGCAACTACTGCTACTGCTATTCTTAAGACGAATACTAAGAATTTGTATAGTAATGTTTAAAGGTAATTCTAAATTGTTGCCATATAACATGCAACAATTCATCAATGATAGATAATTGTTTTGATTAAATACATGTTGCATGCGGAAGTAGACCTGATACCTGAAACAAAATATATGCACAAACAAGTCTGCCATTTACGTCCGTATGTGTGTACGGTGTGAAACTTGAATTCTTCGAATGAAATATGATTAGTTCAGTCGCTAATACGAAACCAAAGAAATTAATTAAATAGTTATGTCTATGAAAATGATAAACTGATAACTAGTGTTAAAGAGTAGAGTGAGATGATAGGATTGAAATTAAATGTAAAGAAGACTAAGATTGTGGATGTGAAGGGATGTCGAGAACCATCAGAAGTCATAGCAGATGGCGAGGAAATAGAAAGAGTGGACAATTTTGAATATCTGGGGACACTGATAGATGAGGATGGAGATGGGACGGAAGAGATCAAGCGGAGGTTGGCAATGGCGAGTAAAAAGTTGACGTATGGATGCGAAACCTAGACTCTTAATAAGAACATTACTAAACGTATAAATGCATTTGAAAACAAGTGTTATAGAAAGATATTACGAGTTTCGTGGACTGAACGTAGAACAAACCAATCCATCGCAGAAGAGCTCGGTGTTATACCCGGGACTTTATTGAACTTTGTAAAGAAACAGAAACTAAGATATTTCGGCCATGTGAAACGGCATCAATCTCTAGAAAAATTAATAATGGAAGGAAAAGTGGAAGGCAGCAGAAGCAGAGGAAGACCTAGGAGACAACGGGAGAAGGACATAGAGGAATGGGTGGGAGCCGACGTCTGGCGAGTGGGGAGACTGGCAAACGAAAGAGCTGTCTATAGACAATCCATGAAGGCTGCAACGTCCGGAAATGGATAAGCAAACCCAACCAACTATGAAAATGTCAAGCACACAACTAGTATGATGCAATAGAGTAAGTGTATTATTGGGGTTTATTTTGTTTTATAATGATAATGTAAATGTATTGGTAGAAAGTGTTCAAACACTATTGCACTTCACATTTCCCCTTTCCCATTACTTCACGTTGGTGTCTTATGTTGTATTTTGTATTTTCATTCGGACATAAACTGTGATTGGTTGACTGCAACGATGGCGCAATGTATTGAAGCTTACTTCGTCACAGGTGGGCCGTTTCACTAAAATTCTCATGAGTTCATAAGCCCGACTGTTTTCTTTCAAAACTGATCTCTTTAACACTGATCTTTTAAGTTGTGTCCTGAAAACTGTCACAACCAGGACGCGTCAGCGGGACACTTCCGCCGGTGTGTCACGGAAATAGTCCTCGGAGAAAAAGAAGTTATTGGCGCGCTCTCATATCAAGCCTTGTACATAGCCTTGTCTTGCCGGCAGATCGATACTGTTGCCTGATGGAAAGCTGTCTGTGAGAACATTCGCACCGTTTCCATCACATTGGCCACACACAGGGGTTATATTACTCATTAGTGCTCCGCGACTGCACGAGATGAGTGAATTGGGATGTATCCTTCTAACATATAAATGCGTCACATTATAGCGATGGGTATTTCACATGATAAATTATAATCATAATATCAATAGATCTCTATAGTGCCTATAAGTATTAAACACAATTATGAACGTGAGCTCGGAGGTGTAACAAACAAGAATCGTTAAGCAAAATCATTAACAGGAATGTACACCAGTCATCATTAGATATAAAGAATGCTCTGGCTGCAGACTAGTGTATTCCAATTATTCGACTCCCTTCTCTATCGCGATCGCGTCACGCGCTCGGTTCAATTGTCCAACAATCGAACCGAGCGCGTGGCGCCATCGGGATTGGGAAGGGAGTCGAAACCAGGACGCTTGAAAACATTTTCTTATATTAGTACATCTGCGATCCTTTCGTTTCTTTGTTTAAACTGAGGCTGTTTGTTCGTTAACAACCAACGTTTTATGACTCTACAATAACTATGCTTTGCTTCTTGCCAAATTGCGTTTAATAAGCTAGAAACAGAGTTCGCAATTTGAACGTTGCGTATGGTACATGTATTAACACGAACACGCATACGCACGCACAACACACACAACACACACAACACGCAAACACACACACAACACACGCAACGCACCCGCGCACACACTCCCGTTGTAGTTAACAACATGCAACAATAAGCAGGCTGTTTTCTGTTTTGACGGACTATTTTCAACCGGAAATAGTTCACGCGAATGCATCCATTACTCAAGAGTCGGCCAAGCAGGCGGGGTCGACGTGTGTCGGTCGGCAGCTTGGTGCGTTAACAGTTCCCGGGTCGTTTACTGTGTCACGTATTCATAGACGGGTGCAACACTCCGAGTACTTCTTATTGCACCATCACAAAAAAAATTTTTTTTTAAGTATTGCGACACAACTGAAAATATTATATTTAATTTGCAATACATTTTCGAGTATTTTTTCTCGAAATAATGCTTCTGATATTGTATGATCTGTTTGGTTAATTGTTTCATTAGCCATACAAAATAAATTGATATATTTTGTTTCCCTGTAAATCCCAAATAACACAATTTCTCTTCACACCTTTTCAATTACGGAATTCGTCTGCAGTGTTCGGGTGTTACAGTTGTTCCGAACCTTGGTCAAGTCCATTCACTCTATGTTACTTCGGTTCACTCAGCAGTGTCAATTAGCACATGTCTGGCGATAGACAATTATGGATATCTATGTAAGGATTGTCTAAACGTAGTAATTGCACAGTGGCTGAAAATTTCCCAAAGAAGCTGAGATGGTGTTCGATTGAACAGATCTTCCAGGGAGTAAAGTGTAAAACGCTTTGACCAATCCAAAGGACTGGATACCGCGTTAGATAAGAACTTACCTTTTATTCCTTATCCTTGTTTCTCCATACAGTGTTTTTGAAAACCTGCAAATCATGGCAGCGCGTAGTGTTCAGAAAGGGAACGGACGTCAGTTAGAAGACATTCTCTCACAAAGATATATAACTGTTATAGTCATTCTACGAAAAAATTACCATACGTTGAAATCACGTTGGACCTTATGTTAGGTCTGCTCGTTGGATGTACCGATACATGGGATATATAACGGGCAAAGAAAGTTTTAATACTAGCTTGTATGTCATTATCGCAACTTTTCTGACAATTGTATTCACTCAATGAAATAACTGTCAGTGACTTAAAATATCGATTCGTTGCGCAAACATCTCTTCATATTATTCATTCGCCTATTCTATTAAGTATCCTGAAACATGTAGAAAGCCTTAAAGGAAAACAAAAGGCAACGTTGTGGTGTTAAGCACCTAAAAGTGTTAACACAGACTAACCATTTGTATCTACAATCAAAATTTTCAGTTCAGTGGTTTACTCGGAATGTAGTCTTAAAGTGGAAGATTCGAACGAAATCTGCGATAACATGTAGACTGCCATCTTAGTGATGACGCGTTCATTTGGCCGAAAGCAACCAATAACCGAGCAGCATTATTTTTGCCGTGTACGTCTTGTGTAGTTGCATTATTTTTGTCGTGTACGTCTTGTGTAGTTCGCGTAGTTGGTTCAGCTGTGGACGGGCTGGATGGAAGCCTTCGAAATACAACGCACTATGTAGTATGTTCAGATCATGAAGAAACGTGCTTCGAAGGAAATCTATATCGTCAGTTAATGACACAAAATCCGACAAAACGTCGCTGACGTCGATGTTTGAAGCCAGGTGCAGTGCCTACGATATTTAGTCACGGACCTCAGCCGTCGAAGCGACGCATATTTTTGGTCAAACGCGCCAAGAAATCAGATCGCAAGAAGGTTAGTAGATTTAACAAGATTTAACAAGATTGCCATCCAGAGAATTAACTCTAGATGGCAGGTGGACAAGGAAGCCCTTTGGCTTATCGAGAGTCCAACCTTTTTATCTACATATATCCAGCCCTTCTGAGGTATGTGTCGATTTTATTTTTAAACATATTCACACTACTAGCACCCACACAATCATCAGATAATCTGTTCCATACATTCACAGTCCTTTGTGAAAATGAAAACTTTCTTACGTCTGTTCCTTTACTAATGTAACTTCATGTCCTCTAGTCTTTCTATCTTTCTTAACTGAAAAAAACATATTTCTATCAATATTTTCATAACCATTCAATATTTTAAACACTTCTATCTGATCTCCTCTCAATCTCCTGGTCTCTAGTGTTGTTAAACCACATTCTTTTAGGCGTTTTTCATAACTAAGATCCCTCAGTTTTTGTATCATTTTAGTCGCTCTCCTCTCCACGCTTGTATACACTATTCTAAATGAGGCCTAACTATTGTTTTGTACAGCGGTATTATTAGTTCTTTTTCTTTATATGCTATATTTCGCCTAATCAATCCAAGGATTTGATTTCCTTTTGAAGCTGCAATTCCACACTGCTCTGAAACCTTCATGTCAGCACTAATTGTCAGCCCTAAGTCTTTTTCTTTTACAGTAGTATTTAGTACAGTTCCCCCCATTGTATATTCTACATATTCGTTCCCATGTCCTGTGTGAAGACATTTACATTTCCCCAAATTGAACAACATTTGCCACTTTTCAGACCATTTAATCAACCTGTCAAGATCATCCTGTAAATGATGTCTATCTCCATCACTTTTAATCCTTCTAAACACATTTGTATCATCTGCAAATTTCAACACCTTGCTAGCTATATCATCGTCCAAATCGTTTATATATATTAAGAATAATATAGGTCCCAGTACTGATCCCTGTGGAACCCCACTCAAAACTGATTTCCAGTTTGAAACCTCCCCATCAACAACTACCCGTAGTCTTCCGTCAATCAGCCATTTTTCTATCCAGTTAATTATACCATTTCCTATGCCATGGGCCTTTAGTTTAAGCAGTAATCTCTGATGTGGCACTTTGTCGAAAGCTTTTTCAAAATCTGAGTAGATGATATCTACTGGTGATCCATCATTTACCCAATTAGTGATATCTTCCAAAAAACATAACATATTTGTTAAGCATTACCTCGCTTTTAGAAACCCATATTGAGATGGGTTTATCAAGTTATGTTTCACAAGAAAATCCACCATGTGATCTTTAATTAGTCTTTCTTTAATTAGTGATCTAATAATTTGTCTAATAACCCTTGTGTGTGTCCATTATTTGGGTTTATTTATGTTTATCGATTAGTCCTAATTTTTGAACTGGTCACTTGTTTCTCGAACCTTTTTTGAATCACGGTATAAGTTTGCTTCTTTCCATTCTAAAGGAACCACTCCCTCTTCTAATGACAAGTTGAAAACTGTTGCAAGCGGTATGCTAATTTGTTCTACAATTTCCAATAGTAGTTTGGGTGGAATACCATCCACTCCAGGTGATTTATTATCCTTCATAGCCCTGATTTTCTTAGCTACCATTTTCTGGTCTGATTCTGCCCCCTTGAACTTAGCCTCTGGTACTGGCAGTGAACTAGTGTCTTCTCTGGTAAACACTGAACTAAAATACTCATTCAGGTCTTCTGCCATTAAGAATCCTTCTGATATTACATTTCCAGCACTATCTTCTAGAGGACCGACCTTATCCTGAACTTTCTGTTTGCTTCGAATATACGCATAAAAACTCTTGCTGTCATGTTTTATATTACAAGCTAATTTATGTTCATAGCTTCTCTTTGAATTTCTAATTTCAGCTGTAGCTTGGTTTAGTGCTTCTTTATAAATGCTGTATAGTCTTCGTCATTTCCAGTACGTCTATATGACTTCCACATCATTTGTTTATACTTAATTTTTCTAATGGCTTCTTTCGATAAGTGTTTCTTTTTGGACCGTTTCCCGTGTTTTTTTAAGGGAACAAATTTGACGATGATGCATTCAATTTCACTCGTTAAGATATTCCAGCATTCTGTTGCTGTTTTATTCTTCAGTGTGTTATTCCAGTCTATCTTTGCTAAATATTTCCTTATGTCGTTATATTTTCCTTTGTGGAAATTTCTCCTGTACTGGTTTTTACTATTCCTTTCTGATTTTACTTTGATGGTAAAATGTATCTGGTTGTGATCACTATTCCCCAGTGGCTCACATACCATGACATTGTCAACTAATTCATTCTGTGAGGACAAAACTATGTCTAACACATTCTCTCCCCTGGTTGGTTCTAGCACATGTTGAGATAGGAAACTATCTTGTACTAAAACTAAAAACTTGTGGTCCTCACTACCCATACTCTGTAGAGATTTCCATTTTATATGCCCATGGTTAAAATCCCCCATAATAACACAGTCCCGTTTGCTCACTTCCCTTATAGCGTTTTGTATTTTTTCATTCTCTTCTATGCTTATGTTTGGACTTCAATAAACTAATCCAACCGTTAACGTTGACTTTCCTGTAACTATGTTACACCAAACAGCTTCTTCGCAATCTGCTTCTCTGTCTAATTTTATTTCATAAGCCTGGATAGATTCTTTAATATATAAAATAACTCCACCTCCCCTTCTTCCTATTCTATCTTTCCTAAACATTACATATCCTGTCAGTCCCAATTCGGCATCTGATACATCGGTGGTTGCCCATGATTCGGTTATACCTATTATGTGAGGGTCAATAACTTCTACCTTAATGTTTAGTTCATTTCTTTTGTTTACTATACTTCTTGCATTTAAATCCAGCTTCAGAAAAACTGTTCTTTGCTTAATTATTTTTGCTGTCTTTATCTATGCCTCCAGTTTCAGGCTTCTCTGCGAGTCCCCCCTGCGAATTTAGTTTAAATAGATGCAACCTGTCCCACTGTCAACAGATCTCAGCAGATTCTCTGAGAATACTGCTGCCCCCTTGTTTAATAACATACCATGTGCACACGTCTTCACTAACTTGTTTTGTGCACACTAATAGCAAAAAGAGGTTACAGCTGTTGTGAAAATATCTTGAATTTGAATCAAAAATATAAATAATTGTAATTTGCAATTCAGCTCGATCACCAACATGATGTGGCACATGGGGAAAGGCATCAACCGCAAGTTTACTGCGAAGCCCCGAGGCAAGGGATGTGAGGACCTCCTTCATTGGATACAGAATGTATCAAACCATCTTTGGTGGTGTTGTGTAACATGCAACAGTGACGCACAGTTGCTGGAGTAAGTACCAAACTTGATATGTATTCAGTTTATACCTGAGGCATGTCCAAAGCAACCCTTAGATTTGCAATCAGTAGATGATGAGTAGGGACCACGACCCAAGTAGTGATTAATGTTGTAAGGTGAATTCCAGTCACCGACTTGAATGCCAAATACACTAAATCAGCTCCTATGCATAACTAACATTATAATAAGTTTTCGAAATTACTGCATTTCATAGGCATCCAACTCGTTTTTTTCAGGATGGCTACTCAAAAGTACCACCCAGCATGATTACTACCTTATCAGTAAATGTGTTTATTCAGACTTCCAAAACTGATAATGTAAATGCTGTTTACATGTTATGTGTTAATATGTGGATCACCGACTTATGTATGGGACCAAAAATGTTACGTAATCAAAGTTCCTGATGACCAACTTTTCAGTAGTTCAGTTACTCAGATGTGAACGGGCGAATACTCCACAGATGGATAGTTCCCATTCTGCATCACCCTACCTATTCCTTGTAATCAGTTGCTGTGTACATTTATGAGTACAGTTACTTGAATGTAATACATTACATCTCCGTGTAATAATTATATTCCAGAATGCAATTGTCTTGTAATGAAATAAATAAGAGCACTTGTGTCATTATCACCAATTTTATTAAAGAAATATAAAATCCAAACATGATATCAAAATACAGTGACTGTATATACAGTAGATACAGAAATTAAGAAGAAAAAACAAGTTATAATAAATTATGTGAAGGAATGTTATGATGGAATGCCTTATTTGTAAGGATCAGTATCATTTTATTAATGTACCAGTATGATTACCATGATTGGCCGTTGTATTGTTACTAAAAACAACCAACACTTTACACAGGTAAATAACAGCAGCTTACTAACAACATGTAGACTGGTATGTTACACCAGTTGTTTGCAGACATTTTATTAGAATGCTGCATGCACTATTCTTCACTGTAGGAATGAAAGCTAGATTGATGCTGTCTACTCTGGCATGGAACTACCGACCACGTCCCAGTCCAGACAAACCTGTTGAGACTGGTGTCATGTGGTCCAAAAGACGCAAGCAATGGGTGCTGCATAACAGACCACAGCAGGTGAACCCACGTACCCACCTACCAATGCTCACAGATCGAGTGACAGATGTGTTTATAAGAAATATCACACTGCATCCGAACACAGTCACTGGAGCAGATGTCCCAAAACCAGAGAAGGAGGATCTGCTGGCAGTAAGAGTAAGTCAATTTGTAAAGAAACAGTAAATACTGCCACCACCCACCTACAGCGTCATAGGTCACATGTACATTGTCTAGTTTTGTTTTCAAGTCCAGAGTGGTATCCCTCGTGTTGTTCCCCATCTTAATTCATGGCTGGCGCATACTGGTAGAACTCTCGTACCCTTCGTCCCAGCTTGCCATGGATCTATCAGGTAAACTGTCTGTATGCAGCCCACCTGAGAGACCTGAAATAAATAGGCTCAAATAAACATCTGACATTGTAAATAAATGACATATAAAAATTGGTTCTATAATGATACTATTCCTTTATATAAATGGTTTACCATTAAACATGTGTTCATCTGGAATAAGGCAAATATTGATAATTTTGCAATACAGAACAAATTATGATGATTCAACAAACATTGTATCTATAAGTTATGACTTATAATGGTTCACTTAAGTGGAACCATTATAATTTGTTCTGTAGTGGGAGAGTATCACTTTATTCATACAGTACAAAACAATAAAATGTGAAACGATAACTCAAGTACATGTGTGAATACAGTAAACAGCTATGTATAGTAGTATATTGTAGCAGGCTAAGGTAAACAATGACTAACGGTTAAAGTAAGTCATACTGAAAATGAACACATTTATGTATAGGATTACTGGCTGTTGAGGGGAATTTTATTTTGTAATTATTGTCATATTAGGGTGATTGTCAATATATTTAAATTAGTCTTGGGTCAAACCATTGTGGTTCATATTTACATTTAGAAAGGGTGAATGGCATTAGCAGGACTAGTTTAGACAATCATTCGTTTGAATTAGTTGTTTTGTTGTTGGTTTTATTCCAAGAGATTTTAAGGAGGTTGTCAGTCTTATATTTGTTGGGTTCAGATACATAGCCTCTACAACCTATTTCAATGCATGTTAATTCAGATTTTATTCCGTTATTGTTTACATCATGATCTTTCTTGATGTTAGTTTCAAATAGTAGTCACTTCAATGGTGTGAATTTGTTTAGCATGTGGATGGTAGATGACGTATGGTAAGTCCATTAAGTAATTTCCCTGGACGATTGCTAATAATTTGGGCATCAGGCATGAGATTGTTGACAAAATTATCTATATATATTTGTATTGCTAGTGCTACTATGATGTTGTATTGTGTTCATTATTAATACATTTCAATAAATATTTAACAACACATTTCACTGGTCTTGTAACAATGCATGCACATATATACGTACTTGTTTGTTGGACGGTTCAATTCCCATTCTGCAGCATCACCTGCTCCAAACAAAGAATTTTAAATCCCTGCTGTTTGTAATGCACAGCAGTCCACCTGTAACAAAGAATGAAGCATTTAAATAATAGTTTTACACGAATGTTAAGTAAACATGGATTATTATTTTGAACAAATTTCACAAAGAATGCATCACGATCCTCTAACTGTATTCATCCCAGTATTATACCTGGGTCCATAGAAATATCATGCAGATTAAGAAAGGCCGTTTTGAAATGTGTCAATATTTGCATAAAACGGTGGTCATTTTCTTCGTCACCAAAACAAATGGGGGCTCTGGCTGAAAAAAGTTCAATGTATATTTTATTCATAAGACCCATTGTAAACTTTGGGCAGAAAAATTGCAGTATGCATAAAGTTTAAAATAATCTATCTACCTGCCATGTGTTTAAAAAGTAGTACTGCCACATATTGTTCATACATGCATAGCCATCACTGCGAATGTGAAGAGTGTAGACGGGGATAGAACAAAAGGGGAGTTAATTCCTGTTTATTTTCCGTCATAGCTCTGCCTCTGCGCTTTACAATTTTGGTTCACATGAATCATGGAACCATTCAACTACATTTCTTTAAAAAAATGAGGGTACAGCTTTGAGTGGTATTCGAAAATGGACATGTCAAAGTTCAAACAGTGAGTGCAGTGGCACCGAGTCTGAGATCTAACGAAGTTAAAAGTCAACCAATCCCAAGTGTAAGACAAGTGACGTGTCCCGGCCCGAGCGATCATCTCTCGCTGTTGATACGCAGCCCGGAACTTAGGCTCATCGGTTATTTAAACGTCTCAATTTGGGACGTAAAAGAACCACCGAGGACGACAAGCAACTTGGCAGTGACCACCATCAGTGCCAGCATAGAAAGGTCGGCTTGGCGATAATGTTCTGAAAAAGGCTGACTAGTTGAATGAGACCTCATAAGATCATAACATTTTAACCACAATAATACAGACTAGTCAGTTAATAGAACGTTGCCGAGTGCTGGAAACAACTAGAACTAGAATAAACTAAACAGATTAACAATAACCTTCACCAACACCGTTGTTGTCGAGTCGCAACCGCCTCGCAGATATATTCAGACAGTTCTTGTTCTTAGCTGCGGCATTTTCCACACCGACACCAGTAAATTTCATCTCGGCATGCTATGCGCCTCGACATTTCCACTGCTCGTGGGCCTTCCTGTTCGTGTCTACCGACACGCGCCTCTGCCCTATCTTCCGACACAGGCCCTTGTTTTTGTGGTTCAAACCGGTAACCAGGTGCTTCGAAATCTATTTGGTTTTCGTTGTCTTCAGAAGAACGGAAAGCCATCTTATTTACACAGTCACAGCGCATGCGCGCATAGTTTAATTGGTAAACTTACCATAGCGCCACCTAACGGAATTTGGAACAAATAGTACGCAGAAAATTTACGAAGTGAGTTACGACAGTGTGACGTCACTTTCTTCTAACAATGGCGTAGTCCATAGAAATTCGGTAGTTGTGTGTTCAAAAATGTTTTCCTGGTAAACAGATATGCTAGAAAGAGTACAGAGGAGAGCGACTAAAATGATACCAAATCTGAGGGATCTTAGTTACGAAATACGCCTAAAAGAATGTGGTTTAACAACATTAGAGACCAGGAGATTGAGAGGAGATCACATAGAAGTGTTTAAAATATTGAATGGTTATGAAAATATTGATAGAAACATTTTTTTCTCAGTTAAGAAAAATAGAAGGACCAGAGGCTACATTAGTAAAGGAGCAGTGTAGATTAGATATAAGAAAGTTCTCATTCTCACAAAGGACTGTAAATGAATGGAACAGATTATCCCCTGATTGTGTTGGTGCTAGTAGCGTGAATATATTTAAAAATAAAATCGACACACACCTTAAAAAGGCGGGATACATGTAGATAAAAAGTATTGGACTCTCGATAAGCCAAAAGGCTTCCTTGTCCACCTGCCATCCAGAGTAATTTTCTGGATGGCAATCTTGTTAAATCTTGTTAAATAAGTGCTGTGAATAAATTTGTTCATGGAGTCTATTTGCAACAACCTTTTCCCATACATTCGACAGAAAACTAAGATAAGAGATAGGACGGTAATTGTTAAGGTTATTTTGCAGACTTTGTTTTTTAATAAGAGGAGCTTGCTTGAACAACAATATCCTGCATTGACATATTTATAATATTTGTAATAGGATAAATAACAAAAACAACAAAACCAACAGAAACAAAAAATAAGTCCTGCAGCACAGCGTCCTACCAGGTCTATAGTAAGAAGGACAGAAGTGAAGCGCAGTGCACAAAAGGACAAACGCGAATTGATTATTGCAATCTTTTGATTCAGCATCGGATAAACAGCGACTCTCCTGCCACAAACTTATTACTTCCTCTGCTACATCGAAATGCCAAGTGGTGCTCGCAAAACTTGCTATATTTTATTCGTCTTTTACTTTTAAAGGTACAGTCTCGTGACATGTCTGGTTAACACTTCGGATACGACAGGTCCTGGGTTCATATCCCGGACGAGGCCGTATTTTATTTGCAAAATTGTTATGGTTATACAGGCTCTGTATATTTATATTCACTGTGTACGTATTGTATGTTTCACATGATTCTGCTGGGTAGTAAATGGCCGCAGTTCCAGCCGCTACCAACATAATCGAGGCTATATTTGGCGGAGATAGATCGTTGAAATTGGTGGTGTATCAAAGTTCATAAGCAAGTGGAATTACTGATTGATAAGTATTATTCTTGCCTTAATATCATTCATAAAGTAGCAGTAAACGTATATTGAGTAGCAGTTGTGCTTAAAGTTAGTTAGATAAAGTATTTTAGGACACTTTAGTCTAGTGAGTGATAATAGGGTACGTTAGCTT
This sequence comes from Paraescarpia echinospica, assembly GCA_020002185.1. NCBI lineage: Eukaryota > Metazoa > Annelida > Polychaeta > Sabellida > Siboglinidae > Paraescarpia > Paraescarpia echinospica. Next base: position 75,864,152 of record CM034531.1, read on the forward strand.
ACGGCTACGATAAGTTTGTAAACAAGATTTAACAAACCTCGTTATGTGGTAGAATATATAGGTGATAAAGTAACAACCATAAACTACCTACATAAGATAATATCTGTGTAAGTCAGTACCTGCTAGACATTTTGATAAGGTAGCTTTGTTGTTAAAATTAAGCATTTGCGATAATCGGGCGAACTAAGTTTATGTAGCTAGTGTCTCTCTTATTCGCTAGGGCGCTGTATAACCTAAATAAATAAGGCAGTCTAGCGTACGCAATCTTACGTAAAGTGTAACATTTGTGCACAGAAAACAGTCTTCTTAAAGACTACATAGACAGTGAATAGTGTAAACACAGTTGACAAAACTATTTTAAATAGCTAATTAGATTATTATTATTATTAAATAAATTCTGATATGGCGCCTTGCAAGCGGCAAGTCAAGGCAAAGAGACACTTGGTGTGCGACGACTGCCACAGTTGGGTAGATTTTGCCTTATCCGGCTGTACGAAGTCATGGACAGAAACCAAGGAAGAGGGATTCACCTTTCAGTGCGTGGGGTGTTGGAAGGTGAAATGTCTGGAGAAAGAGGTAGCTAGGTTGGTAGATATTGTGAGGGGATGAGAGATGAGAAGGAACACTGTGAAACTGAAGGAGCAGAGTAGTGGCAACAAGACCGAGGAAAGGAGACTGAGAGGAGGGAAGGTGATCGGAGGGGAAGAAAGTGGAGGATCGACGGCAGGAAATGTGACAGGGACGATGACAGGAAGAGAAAAACAAGAGAAACAGCGTCAGGAAAGAATGGAAAGGACGAGATTGTGAGAAAGAGCAGAAGACAGGGGAACAAGATTAAACCAGACAGATGCAAACCGTAGAAAGAGCTACACTGAGGCAGTGATTGAGCAATGAGGAAAGAGAAGACAACTCTAAGCGAGGGGGACGTCGTTGTTTGTCTACGGGGGCTAGGATAGAACATGTAACTGAAAGGGTAGAGAAGGTACTGGGGCATGGCAAGGGAGGGTCTATACTAGTACATGTAGGGACAAATAACGCAGAGAGGGAGGGAACAACTGGGATAGTTCAGAAGTACAGACAGTTAGTGAAGAAGTTAAAGAAGACAAGAGTAGAACAGATTATCCTCTCAGGAATTTTGCCAGTAATGGGAGGAAGGGGGCCGACATATAGAAACTGCAAGAGGATGGCGATCAACGCACTAGTTGAGCAGATGTGTAAAGAAGAGGGGGTGGGATTCGTAGATTTATGGGGATACTTTGTTGGGAGGGAAGATATGTACATGAGAGATGGCCTACATCTAAGTGGAAAGGGGGCAGCAGTTTTCTCAGAGAACTTGCTGCAATCTGTTGACAGTGGGACAGGCTGCATCTATTTAAACTAGATTCGCAGGGGGGATTCACAGAGAAGCCTGAAACTGGAGGCATAGATAAAGACAGCAGAAATAAATCGGCAAAGAACAGCCTGGAAAACTGTTCTGAATCAGGATATAAATGCATTTGTTTAAATGCAAGGAGCATAGTAAACAAAAGAAGTGAACTAAACATTATGGTAGAAGATATTGACCCTCACATAATAGGTATAACCGAATCGTGGCCACCACTGATATATCAGATGCCGAATTGGGACTAACAGGATATGTAATGTTTAGGAAAGATAGAATAGGAAGAAAGGGAGGTGGAGTTATTTTATATATTAAAGAATCTGTCCAGGCTTATGAAATAAAATTAGAAAGAGAAGCAGATTGTGAAGAAGCTGTTTGGTGTAACATAGTTACAGGAAACTCAACGTTAACAGTTGGGTTAGTTTATCGAAGTCCAAACATAAGCATAGAAGAGAATGAAAAAATACAAAACGCTATAAGGGAAGTAAGCAAACGGAACTGTATTATTATGGGGGACTTTAACCATGGGCATATACAATGGAAATCTCTACAGAGTATGGGGAGTGAGGACCACAAGTTTTTAGTTTTAGTACAAGATAGTTTCCTTTCTCAACATGTGCTAGAACCAACCAGGGGAGAGAATGTGTTAAACTTAGTTTTGTCCTCACAGAAAGAATTAGTTGACAATGTCAAGATATGTGAGCCACTGGGGAGTAGTGATCACAACCAGATACATTTCACCATCAAAGTAAAATCAGAAAGGAATAGTAAAAAGCAGTATAGGAGAAATTTCCACAAAGGAAGGTATAAGGACATGAGGAAATATTTAGCAAAGATAGACTGGAATAACACACTGAAGAATAAGACAGCAACCGAATGCTGAATATCTTAAATAGTGAAATTAAGTGCATAGTCGATAAATTTGTACCTTTCAAAAAACAAGGGAAACGGTCTAAAAAGAAACACTTATCGAAAGAAGCCATTAGAAAAATTAAGTATAAACAAATGATGTGGAAGTCATATAGATGTACTGGAAATGATGAAGACTACAATATTTATAAAGAAGCACTTAATCAAGCTACAGCTGAAATTAGAAATTCAAAGAGAAGCTATGAAAAAAAATTAGCTAGTAATATAAAACATGACAGTAAGAGTTTTTATGCGTATATTCGAAGCAAACAGAAAGTTCAGGATAAGGTCGGTCCTCTAGAAGATAGTGCTGGAAATACAATATCAGAGGGATTCTTAATGGCAGAAGACCTGAATGAGTATTTTAGTTCAGTGTTTAACAGGGAAGATATTAGTTCACTGCCAGTACCAGAGGCTAAGTTCAAGGGGGCAGATTCAGACTATTTAGGACAGTTAGTTGTAACCTCGGAAATGGTAGCTAAGAAAATAAGGGCTAAGAAGGATAATAAATCACCTCGAGTGGACGGGATTCCGCCCAAACTACTATTGGAAATTGTAGAACAAATTAGCGTACCGCTTGCAACAGTTTTCAATTTGTCATTAGAAGAGGGAGTGGTTCCTTTAGAATGGAAAGAGGCAAACATTATACCGTTATTTAAAAAAGGTTCGAGAAACAAGTCAGAGAACTATAGACCAGTGAGTTTAACATCAGTGATTTGCAAATTATTAGAAAGACTAATTAAAGATCACATGGTGGATTTTCTTGTTAAACATAACTTGATAAACCCATCTCAACATGGGTTTTAAAAGCGAGGTCATGCTTAACAAATATGTTATGTTTTTGGGAAGACATCACTAGGTGGGTAGATGAGGGATCACCAGTAGATATCATCTATTTAGATTTTCAAAAAGCTTTCGACAAAGTACCACATCAAAGATTACTCCTTAAGCTAAAGGCCCATGGCATAAGAAATGGTATAATAAACTGGATAGAAAAATGGCTGAATGACAGAAGACAACGTGTAGTAGTTGATGGGGAGGCTTCAAACTGGAAATCGGTATTGAGTGGGGTACCACAGGGATCAGTACTAGGACCTATATTCTTAATATATATCAACGATTTGGACGATGATATAACAAGCAAGGTGTTAAAATTTGCGGATGATACAAAAGTGTTTAGAAGGATTAAAAGTGATGGAGACAGACAGCATTTACAAGATGATCTTGATAAGTTGATCAAATGGTCTGAAAAGTGGCAAATGCTGTTCAATTTTGGGAAATGTAAAAGCCTCCACACAGGTCATGGGAATGAAGAGGTAAAATATAAAATGGGGGGTACTGTTCTAAGTACTACTGTAAAAGAAAAGGACTTGGGGTTAACCATTAGTGCTGATATGAAGGTTTCAGAGCAGTGCGGAATTGCAGCGTCAAAGGGAAATCAAATCCTTGGATTAATTAGGCGAAATATAGCGTATAAGAAAAAGAATTAATAGTACCGCTGTACAAAACAATAGTGAGGCCTCATTTAGAATATTGTATACAAGCATGGAGGCCATATCGCAAGAAGGACATAGATATGCTAGAAAGAGTACAGAGGAGAGCGACTAAAATGATACCAAATCTGAGGGATCTTAGTTACGAAATACGCCTAAAAGAATGTGGTTTAACAACACTAGAGACCAGGAGATTGAGAGGAGATCACATAGAAGTGTCTAAAATATTGAATGGTTATGAAAATATTGATAGAAACATTTTTTTCTCAGTTAAGAAAAATAGAAGGACCAGAGGACATGAAGCTACATTAGTAAAGGAGCAGTGTAGATTAGATATAAGAAAGTTCTCATTCTCACAAAGGACTGTAAATGAATGGAACAGATTATCTCCTGATTGTGTTGGTGCTAGTAGCGTGAATATGTTTAAAAATAAAATCGACACACACCTTAAAAAGGCGGGATACATGTAGATAAAAAGTATTGGACTCTCGATAAGCCAAAAGGCTTCCTTGTCCACCTGCCATCCAGAGTAATTTTCTGGATGGCAATCTTGTTAAACCGCTGATGTTAAAATGTTGCTTGTAGTTGGACATTGTTAGTTTGTATTAACACTTTTAGATGCTTAAAACCAAAACGTTGCCTTTTGTTTTCCTTTAAGCAACGAGACATCTTGAAATAAATAAAGGAGACTGAATATCATCAGTGGGGAACTTCCGGTGGTGAATTGGTTTGAATTTGGTGCAGCAAACTTGCGAAAATATAAGGATATTTGATCAAGATAAGTGACATTATTGAGTGTATAGCATACATAACGTAATTATATATATATATTAAGCAATAGTTTTTTTTTAAAGTTAGCTAGAGGGAGTAATCTAGGGTAGATTAAAAGTAGGCGATTTGCGAGCGATAATTGGGGACGTTAATGTAATCGGAACGTTGTTTACAAAGTAGGTCACTGGCGAAGTTAACGTAACGTGATCGACAATAGAATAGCGTTATTTGAGATAATCGATGTAGTTAGATGAGTAACTAAAACCTGAAATAACAACCTTTTAAAGTGTATATTAGTACACAGGAAATAGTCTTTGTAAAGACTACCTTGTATCTAAGCCTAACTTGAATACATAGTCATCGACATCGTAACTAGGTAAGGCACGGTGTGTCACTGTGTGTTAACAAATATAACTAACTATAACCTAAACAATCTGGTGTAAATTGTACACAGAAAAGTCTTTTCAAAGACTATATAAAAACTATTTTGAACATAAATAAATTATGATACTGACTCTGGACAAAACGACACTTAGTTTGCAACGACTGCCAGAGCTGGGTGGATTTTGCGTTGTCTGGCTGTCCAAAATCATGTGCAGAGAGCAAGGATGACGGATTCACCTTTCGGTGTATGGGGTGTTTGAGGGTGGAATGTCTGATGAAGGAGGTGTGTAAGTTGACGGATATAGTGAAGGAGATGGAGGTGAGACTCAACATAGAAATAGATGGAGCAGAGATGGATGACGCGGAGAGAGTTGAGAATTCTACAACACAGAAGGAGCAGAGTTGTGACACGGAGACTGAAGAAAGGAGACTGAGAGAAGGGAAGGTGACCGGTGTGAAGGAACAAGAAATTGAGAAGACAGAGGGGTGGAGGAAAAGTGTTCGGCAGAGGAAAAGAAAAAGGGTCAGTGGGGATAGATCAACAGGTAGTCAGACTGTAGAGAACGAGCAGAGACGCGACAGCGATACAGGTGGTGAAGAGGTAGATACCACAGAGGCAGTTGGTAAGACTGTGAGACAGAAGACTGATGGAAGAAGACAGAGCATTCAACAAAAAACAGAACACATGACAGGCGTGAAGGTGAGAGGGGAGAACCGTAGTGAAGGAGGTAGCCGGGGAAAAGGGACGGGAGAGGAGAGAAGAAAATGTGATGGGAGGAAAGATGAAGGGACGAAAGGAAGTGAGAGTAAATGTGCTAGAAGAGAAGATGACAGGAGGAAAGGGGACAAGAGAAAACGCGACAGGAAAGAAGGGAATGGAAGAGAATATGATAGGAGAGAAGACGGCAAGAGGAAAAGACAACAACCAGACATATACAAACCGGAGGAGCTACTCCGAGGCAGTGATTGAGGGGGCAAGGAGAGAAGAGAGAGTGTTTATGGGCGATTCAATTCTGAGAAAAACAGACAAGACTATATGCGAGGGGAAGGACGTTGTTGTATGTCTACCGGGGGCTAGGATAGAGCATGTGACCGAAAGGGTAGAGAAGGTATTGGGGCATGGCAAGGGAGGGTTTATACTAGTACACGTAGTGACAAACAATGTAGACAAGGAGGGAACAACTGGGATAGATCAGAAGTACAGACATCTAGTGAGGAAGCTAAAGAAGACAAGAGTGGAACAGGTTGTTCTCTCAGGAATTTTGCCAGTAATGGGAGGAAGGGGGGCAACATACAGAAACTGTAAGAGGATGGCGATCAACGAACTAGTTGAGCAGATGTGTGAAGAAGAGGGCGTGGGATTCATAGATTTATGGGGATACTTTGTTGGGAGAGAAGATATGTACATGAGAGATGGCCTTCATCTAAGTGGTAAGGGGGCAGCACTATTCTCAGAGAATCTGCTGCCATCTGTTGAGAGTGGGACAGGTTGCATCTATTTAAACTAAATTCGCAGGGTGGACTCACAGAGAAGCCTGAAACTGGAGGCATAGATAAAGACAGCAACAATTATTCAGCAAAAAACAGTCTAAAAAACTGTTCTGAAGCTGGGTATAAATGTGTTTGTTTAAATGCAAGGAGTATAGTAAACAAAAGAAATGAACTAAACATTATGGTAGAAGATATTGACCCTCACATAATAGGTATAACCGAATCATGGGCAACCACCAATATATCAGATGACGAATTGGGACTGACAGGATATGTAATGTTTAGAAAAGATAGAATAGGAAGAAAGGGAGGTGGAGTTATTTTATATATTAAAGAATCTATCCAGGCTTATGAAATAAAATTAGACAGAGAAGCTGATTGCGAAGAAGCTGTTTGGTGTAACATAGATACAGGAAACTCAACGTTAACGGTTGGATTAGTTTATCGAAGTCCAAACATAAGCATAGAAGAGAATGAAAAAATACAAAACGCTATAAGGGAAGTGAGCAAACGGGACTGTGTTATTATGGGGGATTTTAACCATGGGCATATAAAACGGAAATCTCTACAGAATATGGGTAGTGAGGACCACAAGTTTTTAGTTTTAGTACAAGATAGTTTCCTTTCTCAACATGTGCTAGAACCAACCAGGGGAGAGAATGTGTTAGACATAGTTTTGTCCCCACAGAATGAATTAGTTGACAATGTCAGGATATGTAAGCCACTGGGGAATAGTGATCACAACCAGATACATTTTACCATCAAAGTAAAATCGGAAAGGAATAGTAAAAAGCAGTACAGGAGAAATTTCCACAAAAGAAAATATAAGGACATAAGGAAACATGTATCAAAGATAGACTGGAATAGCACACTGAAGAATAAGACAGCAACAGAATGCTGGAATATCTTAACGAGTGAAATTGAATGGATCATCGTCAAATTTGTTCCCTTAAAAAACACGGGAGACGGTCCAAAAAGAAACATTTATCGAAAGAAGACATTACAAAAATTAAGTATAAACAAATGATGTGGAAGTCATATAGACGTACTGGGAATGACGAAGACTACAACATTTATAAAGAAGCACTAAACCAAGCTACAGCTGAAATTAGAAATTCAAAGAAAAGCTATGAACATAAATTAGCTTGTAATATAAAACGTGACAGCAAGAGTTTTTATGCGTATGTTCGAAGCAAACAGAAAGTTCAGGATAAGGTCGGTCCTCTAGAAGATAGTGCTGGAAATATAATATCAGAAGGATTCTTAATGGCGGAAGACCTAAATGAGTATTTTAGTTCAGTGTTTACCAGAGAAGACACCAGTTCACTGCCAGTACCAGAGGCTAAGTTCAAGGGGGCAGAATCAGACTATTTAAGACAGTTAATTGTAACCCCAGAAATGGTAGCTAAGAAAATTACGGCTATGGAGGATAATAAATCACCTGGAGTGGATGGTATTCCACCCAAACTACTATTGGAAATTGTAGAACAAATTAGCATACCGCTTGCAACAGTTTTCAACTTGTCATTAGAAGAGGGAGTGGTTCCTTTAGAATGGAAAGAAACAAACATTATACCGTTATTTAAAAAAGGTTCCATAAACAAGTCAAATAATTATAGACCAGTTAGTTCAACATCGGTGATTTGTAAATTATTAGAAAGACTAATTAAAGATCACATGGTAAATTTTCTTGTTAAACATAACTTGGTAAACCCATCTCAACATGGGTTTCTAAAAGCGAGGTCTTGCTTAACAAATATGTTATGTTTTTGGGAAGATATCACTAAGTGGGTAGATGATGGATCCCCAGTAGATATCATCTACTTAGATTTTCAAAAAGCTTTCGACAAAGTGCCACATCAAAGATTACTGCTTAAACTAAAGGCCCATGGCATAGGAAATGGTATAATTAACTGGATAGTAAAATGGCTGATTGACGGAAGACTACGGGTAGTTGTTGATGGGGAGGCTTCAAACTGGAAATCAGTTTTGAGTGGGGTTCCACAGGGATCAGTACTGGGACCTATATTATTCTTAATATATATAAACGATTTGGACGATGATATAGCTAGCAAGGTGTTGATATTTGCAGATGATACAAAAGTGTTTAGAAGGATTAAAAGTGATGGAGATAGACAACATTTACAAGATGATCTTGACAGGTTGATCAAATGGTCTGAAAAGTGGCAAATGTTGTTCAATTTGGGGAAATGTAAATGCCTTCACACAGGACATGGGAACGGATATGTAGAATATACAATGGGGGGAACTATACTAAGTACTATTGTAAAAGAAAAAGACTTAGGGCTGACAATTAGTGCTGATATGAAGGTTTCAGAGCAGTGTGGAATTGCAGCTTCAAAAGGAAATCAAATCCTTGGATTGATTAGGCGAAATATAGCATATAAAGAAAAAGAACTAATAATACTGCTGTACAAAACAATAGTTAGGCTTCATTTAGAATATTGTATACAAGCGTGGAGACCATACCGCAAGAAGGACATAGATATGCTAGAAAGAGTACAGAGGAGAGCGATTAAAATGATACCAAAACTGAGGGATCTTAGTTATGAAAAACGCCTAAAAGAATGTGGTTTAACAACACTAGAGACCAGGAGATTGAGAGGAGATCAGATTGAAGTGTTTAAAATATTGAATGGTTATGAAAATATTGATAGAAATAAGTTTTTTTCAGTTAAGAAAGACAGAAAGAATAGAGGACATGAAGTTACATCAGTTAAGGAGCAGTGTAGATTAGACGTAAGAAAGTTCTCATTTTCACTAAGGACTGTGAATGAATGGAACAGATTATCTGATGATTGTGTGGGTGCTAGTAGTGTGAATATGTTTAAAAATAAAATCGACACATACCTCAGAAGGGCTGGATATTTGTAGATAAAAAGGTTGGACTCTCGATAAACCAAAGGGCTTCCTTGTCCACCTGTCATCTAGAGTTAATTCTCTGGATGGCAATCTTGTTAAATCTTGTCTTGTTAAATCTTGTTATTTCTCTTCCTGGGGTCGTAGACAAACCCAAAATATTTAGCGCCAGAGGTGTAAACCATGAGGGAAAACTATCAAACACACGCACACACGCACGCACGCACGCATACACGCACACACATTAAATTATGCCTCAAGCAGTATATACAAATTAGGTACATAACTTCATGAAACAGTTGGTTCGTTTTTCAGTCTGTTAATTCAATTTGCATTGCACATGTTATGCATGTAGAGTTTTGTGAATGTGAAGAACTTCAGAATTCTATGCAACCATATGTCACATATATGCTGATGATGATGATGAAGTATTCGCGTTATAGCTTGTTGGCTGGTTCTTCGTACGCATGCATGCATACATGCGAGCAGCTATCTGTTTTATAACTGACACGCTTTAATCTTAGGCCACGTACAATCATTTCCGGTTTCTCATCAGCGCGCGCATTTAAAAGTAGGTGCTGCCAAACTTTATTTTCTATTTCTTAAATACAATTAATCATCTGAATATATGTTCCGACGCAATAATTGAAAACTATTCTTCGTATCTGGCCACACGAATTTGTTAACGGGTTTATAGTTTGTAACTTGGTATACATCTTAAGATGTTCACTGTTGATAATAATTTATTTATTCAATGTAGTTCGGCTGTTGACAAGTGAAGAGTGCATTGGGGATCCTCTAGGTCAATGATCCGACGGGTGCTAGCCAGGCACACTTGGGCGTTTTTGTATAAACACATTGATATGCAATTTATTTATCGCCATTAAAATATATACTACTTTTCAGAATATCTCGAATTGTAAACATTCAAACAATCAAAATTCACTTACACCAAGCCATGTTATACACTTATGTACACCTGTATATTGTGTCCCCATCAAAATTATTAGCATGGAATTATAAAGTGGTGTGAAGGTTGAGTGTGGAGTGAAGGTTGAACAGGGTCACCATCAAAATATTTCGAAATTGTGCCATTCCGCATGTTGTAGGCCAGCCAACAGTGATGTTAAATTTTAGCGGCATTTTTGCATCACCCATGGGATGAGAAATATATGTGAATTGATACCACCCTCAATTGTGAATTTTAATGTCATTTTGAGGGTCACAAACTCAAACGTGTGTCAAAATATTGTTATTAATTAATTTATATAGTCTTGTGAACATGAGAGCCTCTTCACGTCCCATGTCCACCCTAGCCATCTGGAATGGGCGTCTGCTGATGAGCCAGTGGACTGGTCAACCAAATAAAAGCTTGGTATGCTGTGCGCTCTGAATACTGTTACAGGGCATCCTGTGTTGTTTGAATATCTTAATGATATTATTCCTTTGGCAGAATATCTCTCTCATTGCCCCGATAACGGAAACCACGCACGTGGCAACTCTAGTCAAAGAGGACAATGGTGATGCGGTCCAGGAGTTGAAGGGTGGCGAATCCTGATCCAAATACATGTATGAATGCTGTGATTCCTTCATGGTATGAAGTTTAGGTTTCCCATGCTATTGACAACTGGCAAGGACATGGACTGGTTGTTTCCCAGAGCATGACGGATGCCGTTGCCATTAAGATGATTAACGTTACTGCCTGTCCCAAACGTTATCGAAATATATGCAGCTGGACATAACATTAACAAGCGCTTAACTACTAACGATCGGAAACACAAGGGCACACGTGTCCACATTGCGTATCAAGCATGGTTTTGATCCCTTTTCCACAAAACATTTTGCACAAGGATCAACAGTTGCGTGCCAGGTTCTTCATGGTCATACTAGATGTAGCATGTCATAGCAGCACCTACTCACGACAGCTGAGATGTCTGAAGTGTCAAACACCTCCTTTCAACCTGGAGCTCCGCAACTTTTATGGAGAGAAATGCAACCTTCACTTTCAACCTTCATTCCACAGGTAGACCACCACTTTACAACTCTATGCCATGCCTCATTTTGACGGGGATATAGCACACATATGTGTATAACATGACCTGGTGTAGATAGACAAAGTAGATATGCAAACATTGTAAATGTACAACGTTTGCGGAATGGCGCAGTTTTGAACATTCATAATTTGGTGGTGTCCTTGCTTGACCTTCACTTCACACTTAACAGGTAACGTCCATATGAGGCACCATTGGTTTTGTATAACGTTTTCGGGATGGCACAATTTCGAACATTTATCACTTCACGGTGATACTGTTTGATCATCGCTCCACACAAACTCCATCAACTGGTATCCTCAAGTGATATACCATTGTGATGAGAAGACGTTGGTCTTTCATGCTGTATATGATGTGTCCATAGAACTGAAGTAAACACATAGTCATTGTAACTTTATCATGCTCGCGGTTGTGCGAAGAAGGTCACACAAATGAAATAAAAAACATCGTGCGGACCCTTATGCACGGTACACCTTCAAAGGGGCATTTGACAGCCGGACTATCTGTCGCATGCGGACGGAGCTACTGGTACTACGGTCATTGATGCTGCCATCTAGCGATCGACCACATATACAGTCAGCAGGATAGGCCATGATCTGCAGAAACACGCGAAGATAGTGAAGATTAATGCACATTTTATTCTTCGACACCCCGTGTATTTTAGTTTTAATATAGGTGCTTCATATATTTTATAAATACATCAAAAAACATTGTGCGGTGTTCGAAAATTATGTAAGAATAACAGAGTGCTGATTACACAGCCTCACTATTATGTAGACAGGCTTACTCTATCCGTTGAGCAACAAAACCAAAGCCAGCAGTGATTGCCATCAGTGTTTTCAACATGTGGCGCCACCTGAAGAATGCAGGACCACTCAATTTGTCGACTACAAAGTAAACTACTCGGAATATCTACTTTTTAAATGCATTGCCAATCGGTAGATCAATGGTCAATGATTGGAGGACCCGGATGAACACCGAAAGAGACCAGTGGGCGTCGACAACGTAAGTGACATGGCCATGCGTGCCAGGTTCTTCATGGTCATACTGGATGTAGCATGTCATAGTAGCACCTACTCACGACAGCTGAGATGTCTGAAGTGTCAAACACCTCCTTTCAACCTGGAGCTGTATAACTGTTATGGAGAGAATGCAAATAACTCCTGTTTGTTGGTAACATCGCGGTGAAAGTATTTCCAGTTTAATGGCACCTTGTTGTCCCATGTTAGCTTCCTCAGAGTCCCGTTACCACGCTTCTCTCTTGTGGATTATTTGATCCTGTTGAAGAGGAACGTGTCCCGGATAATGTCAATGTTGTTGGAGTTAACTAAGTGCTTCATGATGTGAGGAACAACAAAAGTGTCTGCATACTCATCGAACGTGGTGATGTTGGTTGATGCTCCTTTTGATGGTGACCTTGTTCAACCTTCACTTTCAACCTTCATTCCACAGGTAGACCACCACTTTACAATTCTATGCCATGCCTCATTTTGACGGGGATACAGCACAATCTTTCGAATGGCGGCTTGACTACCCGCCGAGTTAGCGTGTCCCCCACCAATAATTACATCAATGAAAATTACATAAACATGGATAGTCTTTATTCAACCAGCGAATTACGAATTGTTACAGGTGTATGCAACGAGTATAACATTGATTTCACCAAACCATACGCATTATCTGTATCAAAGTTTTCATAATGCCTTCTTGTTTGTGCACGAGCATTTATAACTACTTAACTGTACACCCCCAAGTACATTCATTTAGAGAAAAACGTATAATCTTTGTACACTCGATGTATATAAACCATTTGGAGAGATGCATTATGGACGATATCGAGATCTAATGATCCATTGGGGCCGACCCCAAAATGACATCACTGATTGAAGTCATGTATCTTTTAATCAGTGTTTTGATGTAACTTCGATGAGGTGACCGGCGATCTATCACTGCGGTCTTATAACAGCTACACGGGCTCCCAGTGAGAAAGCGCATCGAGTACAAGTTACTCATGGTTGTACACACGGCACTGTATGCAGGCACGCCAATGTATCTCGCGTCACTGTTACATCGTCACTCGCCACGCAGGACCCTACGCTCTGGTGGTGGTCTGCTTCTGGACGTTCCACGCGTGAACCATGGAACATTATTGTCGCCGAGCGTTTGCTTGTGCTGGGCCGAAAGCATGGAACTCTCTACTAATGGAACTACGCATACAGGACGACATACTGCTTTCTCTGGATAACAAGAAGAGCGAGATCTCAGTGCCGCTTTTGATACTGTCGACAACCATTTACTGTTCTATCAATTGCACAGAATTGGCGTGCGTGGCCTCAGGGTAGCGTGCTCGGACCTCTTCTGTTCACGATCTACTGCCTTAGACTCAAACATGTTTTTGAACATCATCAGCTGCGCTATCATATGTACGCTGATGATACGCAATTATATGTAGACTTTCCCCGTGATCAGCCACATACAATGGACACCGACCGAATATATCGTTGTACCACCTATGTGAAAGCGTGGATGTCTTACCATAATCTCCTGCTTCACGAGAACAAAACCGAGGTGATCGCCATATCTGCAGTGGACAATCGGAAACTTGTTCACCCGCCTGTTGATCAAGTCATTGATGTATGTGACTGCGCTGTTTCGCCGAAGCCGGTTATCCGCGACATCCGCGTTCTACTCGACAACACTATGTCGATGACGAATCAAGTGCGTCGTGTTTGCCAGATGGCATATTGTCACCTCCGAAGCATCGCGTTGATTAGCAAATGTCTTACCACTAATGCCTGCAGAACCATTGTGAACGTCTTAGTCATGTCACGTATTGATTACGGCAACGCAGTATTATATACATTTCATCACTCGTGAAATCCTATACGCCGACCAGATCACTTAGATTGGCCGAACAAGGTCTGCTGACTGTTCCGAGATATCACCTTGAACATTATGGCCGTCGTTCCTTCTCGGTGGCTGGTCCGATCCTGTGAAATGCGTTGCCTCATGCAGTCAGGCATGCAAACTGCGTTGCCACTTTCAAATCATTCTTAAAGACATACTTATTTCGACAGGCCTTTAAAGAACTTTGCAGTCGCACCAAATACATTTGTGCAATGTTGACATTCGGTTATGTACTTAGGATGCAGTTATTTATTTGTTTATTTATTATTATTATTTTTTAATTAGCATATTATATGCATTTATTTTATTTTATTTAAGCACATTATTTATTTTAGGTATTTAAACGGCTAATTCATTTAACTTATATATATAATATATACACTTGTAAATATACATATATACATTTATTTTTATTCAGGTTTATCTAACTGACATTTAATGTAATTTTTATCTGCTACGTTTAAAAATAATTTTATTTTACCTTTCTATATAATGTGTAATATGTTTTAGATCATTTAATGTATTTTTATTTATATTCAGCGCCTTTGAATTAAATCACTTACCCCTGTGGTATCCCACTCAAAACTGATTTCCCCTTTCAAGCCTCCCCATCAACTACTACCCGTTGTTTTCTGTCAATTAGCCATTTTTTTATCAAGTTAATTATACCTTTTCCTATGCCATGGGCCTTTAGTTTAAGTAGTAATCTTTGATGTGGCACTTTGTCGAAAGCTTTCTGAAAATCTAAGTAGATGATATCTAGTGGTTATCCCTTATCTACCCACTAAGTGATATCTTCCAAAACAACGTAACATATTTGTTAAGCACGACCTCGCTTTTAGAAACCCATGTTGAGATGGGTTTATCAAGTTATGTTTAACAAGAAAATCCACCATGTGATCTTTAATGAGTCGCACTAATAATTTGCAAATCACCGACGACTCATTGGTTTGTAGTTTTCTGACTTGTTTCTCGGACCTTTTTTAAATAATAGTATATTGTTTGCTTCTTTCCATTCTAAAGGAATCACAATTACGACGGGGTGGGTGCGTATGGTGTTATTGAGTGTTTGAGCCGCAGGTTAGGCAACTGAAATCGTTTATGGTCTCAGCCTGGACCTGCGACTCGTTTAGTTTATTCCAGTCTACTATTGTATTTACAAAGTATTAGTTTTTGAATTAGTCGGTGTGGGATGCAGGTACTGTATAGCACTTGGTGTTATTGGTTGTTAGGTGTTGTACAAAGTTTGAGGATACGTGATCTGGGAAATGTTTGTGTTGGATGCGTCTTTTATTTATTTTGTACATGAATTTAAGTCGTAGGTCCCGACGTCTGCTTTGTAGGGTATTGAGTTTTAGGTCTATTAATAAGTTTGTGATCGATCCTTCGTGTATGGAGTGGTAGTCGCCGGCAATGAAGCGAGCAGCACGGTGTTGTATACGTTCTAGTTTATCTATGTCCCCCTAATGGTATGGGTCCCACACTATGGCTCCGTACTCTAAAGCAGCGCGCACAAGGGCAATATGTGCGGTCCGTTTGCTGTTTACAGGACAGTGTCGTATGTTACGCCTTAGGAAACCTACTGTGGAGTTTGCTTTTTTAGATACTGTTGCGATGTGGGAGTGCCATTTAAGGTCGTCGGAGATAGAGATACTAAGATAGGGATTGCAGTTTACACGTTCTAGGGTGGTGTCATTTAAGGTGTAGAAATAGTCAGTTTTATGTTTTACACTGAGGATGTAGCATTTGTTTGTATTGAAGTTCATACCCAAGTCCTTTGCCCATTTTTGGAGTTATTTTAGGTCGTGTTGTAGTGCAATGTGATCGTTGAGTGTTTTTATTTCTCTGTATAGTAGGCAGTCATCTACAAATAGGCGGACTTTGGATTTTACTTATGCTGGTAGGTCGTTTGTATGACAGAGGAATAGTAGGGGGCAAGTACAGTGCTTTGCGGGACGTCGGATTTGACGGGTACTTCTCTCGAGGTTTCTAGCACAACTTTTATAGATCTGTCAGTGAGGACATTTTCTAGCCACTTGAGCGTGGTTCCGGTTATGCCATAGTGGGATAGTTTATGGAGGAGTTTTGTGTGGGGGACTGTGTCGAAAGCCTTGCTAAAGTCTAATATTGCTATGTCTACTTGAGTTCCAGAGTCGAAAGAAGAGAATAGGTCATGCGTGGTGGTTAGGAGTTGTGTTTCACAGGAGAAGCCTGCTCTGAAGCCATGGTTTAGGTGTGTTAAGATATTGTGCTCTTCTAGGTAGGTCATGATGTGGCGGTAGATTATGTGTTTGAGAATTTTGCATGGGACCGATGTCAGGGAGGTGGGGCGGTAGGTTTCTGGTAGGTGCTTATCACCTTTTTAAAATACAGCTGACACATTTGCTGTGCGCCAGTCTGACGATAGGTTGCCTGTGTCTATGGATCTCTGGAAGATGTCTCGGAGTGCAGGGGATAGGGTGTCGGCACAATTCTTAAGGACAGCATTGGGGATCTGGTCAGGGCAACATGCTTTATGCGGTTTAATGGACTTGAGTAATTTACATACTCCGATGGTGTCAATTTTAATGTCACATATATTGGGGTGTTGTAGGGGATCAAGGTGTGGGGGGGGGCGGATCTGTCTTCTTTCGTGAAGACACTCTGGAACGGATCCGAGAGGATCTCAGCCTTTTCCTTACTGTTACACACCAGTGATCCATTCTTTTTTAGGGAAGCTACTCCGATGTTGTCTTGTTTTCTACTTTTGATATAGCGCCAGAATGGCTTTGAGTTTTTTGTTTGGAGGCCTGTGGTGATGGTGTTATTAATAAAGTCCCATTCTGCTTTACGCAAACTTCGTCTACATGTTTTTTGTATGAATTTGTAATTTTCCCAGTTGTTTGGTTTCTTAGCTTTATTGTACAGTCTTCTCTTTCGCTTTAATAGTCTTTGTAGCTTTCTGTTTAGCCATGGGAGATTGCACCGACTGGAGCTGAGCTTTGATGAGATATGTTTGTTGATAGATTTCGCTAGTGCGTTTTTGAAGATTGTCCAAAGAGCTTCTGTGCATGCATCTAATGTGTATTGGGTCTTTATTTCATTAGACAGGGTGATGAAATCAGCATCTAGATTATTCCAGTCAGCGCGAGCAAATTGGTAAATTTTCCTTCGTTGTTTGTTTTGGTGTTGGACTCTTATATCAAAGTCTGTGACGATGATGTCGTGGTCTGATATCCCTGGCAGAGAAGCAGAGTTTGTCACTACTGTGGGATTTGTTGTAAAGATTAGGTCTAGTAGATTGCCCTCTCTAGTGGAGCTAGTGTGAATTGGTGTAAGCTGCGCACTTTCTGTTGTGTCAATGAGGGCTTGTTGAACGGATCGCTCTGGTGCGCACGTTTTCACAGTGCTTGTTTCCCATAGTATATCGGGACGGTTGAAATCTCCACAGAGGATTATTTGTTTTTGCTTCGAGTTTGATGTGATTTTTGTCAGGGATTTATTTAGTTCACGTATGGTTTTGTCGCAGCGTTGCGGCATGTAGAATGAGCCTATTAGTAGGTTCTTTTTGTTTTGGAGTTACACATTGACCCACATGATTTCGCAGTCGCTATTCAGATCTAGTTCAGTAGAGGATACGAGGTATTTTTGTGATAGCACAAAGACACCGCCTCCTACTGCGTTGCGGTCTTTCCTGTAGGTGGTGTAGTTATCTGGGAACACTTCATTGGACTTTATGTTGTTAATGTTACGGACGTAATGTATGTGTGTGGCGCCCTCTGTAGGAGTTGAGTTAATTCTCTGCAGCGTCATTTAGTTGCACTATTTCACTAATTAGTATACATATTTTCGATTGTGTTGCTATATGATATTCGTTAACTTTACTACAAGACGCTTATGTTACTTTTCTTAGACTATAATTATGTTGTTTATAGTCAGTAATTTACTATATTGCAGATTGTACCTCGCGACACGCCACACTGTCACTACGCTATTGAAATAAACAGCGAGCTTTGAACCAATAAGTAATGGCTTGTCTTGAAATCGCGACAACAGTCAACACAGCAATCCGCCACTAACAGTTACTAAGCCGGGACTCACAGCCACAGATAACGTCTGGTTTTATGTAGGTTATGGATGCTTCCAGGTCGGCTCTTTTGTTAATTATGCTACGACAGTTTATGGTCATGACACGTAGGTTTTTTTCTCTGCGGAAGATCAAATACTGATGAACTTCCTCTGGAATTTGTCGATTTTGCTTTCTTTGAAGAGTGTGAGGAGCTATTGGGTCTTCTTGCTGGGTTGTCTGATATTTGTTGGTTCGACTTGGGGCTGCTGGTGAAGAGGGGGTTGAAGGTTGGGGAGAGCGATTCAAGGGTAATATTTTCATTTGTAATGGGTTCATAGAAACTTGGGGAAATTTCGAAGCTTCTGAAGGTGAAGCTTGATACATTAAGTGTTTGACACTTACAGCATAACCACTGTACGTTTGAGCGTTGCATCAGGCTGTAGTCTTTAGTACACATTTCTAGGCATGACCCGTGGTACCATATGCTGCATTCATCGCAGCATACGGCTTCTTCATTGGGTGACCATGACACAGCAAGCTCACAGAAGTTGTCTTGGGCCTGGGTTTGTTTGTATGTATTTCTAGTGTAGAAGCTGATGATTTCTAATGCCTTTTAACTCACATATTTCCAACATGTATAAACGCACAGGTTATTATATTATAACAAATAAATGTCCTCAGATCGTCTGGGTGATGTGGAAGTTGCATCCATGGAGAGTTGTTCCTGGGAGTATCTGAAAATAATAAGTAACTTGTTATGTTATGCATGTTGGAATATATTGAAAGGACGTTAATGTATTAGTAATTAAAATAAGGTCAACCACTATATTCTTTATAATAATCATAAACTGTACTTTGCAAAGGTATACCCTCTCAGTTCCAAATCTACATCTTACAGCCCTTTGTTTGTCCATAATTAATTTACACGAATTATGTGAGACTCGGTAATATATTTTATCACACATAATTAAATTATGTATTTTCTTTTTTCGCAATGGTTTTGCCAATGTTTACCAAATCCAGTGCAGCCCACATTGCTGGCTCAAAGTCTATCACGAAGACTCATGAGCAGACTTGATAACGGCAGGAGATAATGTCACATCCATGTCTGTAATGTTCTGAAACAAAACAAATCACATTTTCATCATAATCACAAATTTTTAAATTACTATTTACTTTATCAATCCCCATCAATCTTCCTCGTAGCTCATTCTGACCAATCATCATAATGACACACGTCGTTCTTGTGACGACCCTTATCGATCTGGGGCTTTACCGATCTGGGCCCATGCAATTAGTTGGAATTAGCCGCTAAACTGATTACCTCTCACAGATCACCTCTCGCGTCGACAACCTCAAAGTGAGGCCTTTCAATACAACTGATGCACAGTGCTTTTTTGCTATGCATTTTATGCAATGGGCAGTTGTGAATAACATACGTAATTCCCCATTCCTAACAACGGTCACAGCGATCCAGGCTTTTCTCCTTATGAAAAAAATACTGTATATGGCAGTCGTAATGGTTTTTAATGTACATAAAAGTGACGTTGTCTCCTTTCCTCAATTGTCATCGATGGACTTTGAGGAAATTATGTATTTCCATCACCATCCCCGCAAATTATAAACATGTCGAACGACGGATGAATGAAATACAAAAAACTACATAACATAGTTTGTGTATGTTTATAATAAGTGTGGATGGTATGTATACAAATACCTATACAACCGCATCCTTTATTCAGACATCGAGTAGTTTACAATTGTAACTATGTCATTTACATCATGGCTGGCTCGTGCGTAAATGTCTTATTTTTTAAATAACAATGTAACAAGAACAAGTTGTTCAGAGCCCGGTCTGTTCACAGTAAGTTGTTGTTGTTCCAAAGCTATATGCTATTGGGGTCTAAATCTCCATTTCATAACACTGATTCAATAATTTCAATAGAAAACGTTAGAAATGAAGGTTAATCCCTAATCAGTAAAGTGGCTCATGTCTGCTTTTGCCCTTTTAATAATAGTATAAACGAGCAACTGAGTAGATCTAGCGTGTTATTTCGCTGCAGGTTGGATTTGTTAATTTAAGTACGAGTTAGTATATTAATATTTTAATATTAACATTAGTATTCGCATTAAAATATAAATGTTAGTCTGAAACCAAATAAACTGAAATTATAAAAATAGCTTCAACTTCTGTATTTCAGCTAAATGTAATTTCTATTTTTTTTATTTGAATAAACGTATAAATAATATAAATATATCGTCATTTAAAGACATAGTCAAAACGTCAACGACAAAACCAAACCAAAGTCAGAACAGAGCAACATTGTTATGTGTAGTTTCAGTTTAGATTACTTCTGTTAAATATGTAATCCATCAAGTAGTTCGATATAATTTGATCATAATTTATTTATTGGCCTCAAAACATTTCATAAAAGTAATTCGCCGAGTCGACCAAAATTCATCATATTTTCCGCGTCGGAACCGATACCACTTCTGAACATGACGCCGACGCGACCAAATTCACCCATTTTGGTCGCGGTCGGCAACGTTACCACTTCGACAAGGGTACAAGTTCGGCGAAATTCCTTCTGAAAACGCCACCGACGCGACCAAATTCACCGCTGTTGCGTCCAAAATGTCCTGCCGACGGGTCCAAGATTCACTAGCCGAGGTGGTTATACTGCCGACGCGTCCCAGAACCGTTCCAACAATAGCGAAAGCAAAGCTGACAGGAAGTCGAACCGTGGCTCGCACACTGGGTGAAACCCGTATGGCGGTATGGCACAGGTCCCTTGCGTATGTCAGCCGTACCAGCCTTAATTTCAGAGTGACTAGTCGAAATGGATCCTTCGTCTTTCGTATCCATTTCTCAAGGAAAATTCTTCAGGAAGTTTAATAAGTCTCTACCTTTGTCAACAAAACAAAAATAGTCCAGCTGACCCCTTCTGGATTCGTGTATATACCATTGTACCGGTCTGGAAGTAAGTTCCGGTCTGAAATGCAACTCCGGGTAACTCGGCTATTTGTTAATAATAAATTTATGGGAATGAGTCGTGTAATAACGAATTACATAAGTAAAAATGTACTACCATGTCAACGTGTATAATCATGTGTGACATTACAGTTCAAATATTACGTATTATTGAATACAATAGAAAATGCAAAAACGTCATTCATTGACACAGATTAAAACCACGTAGTCCTTTGTATAATACTGCAATGCTTACAACAAAACATTTATACAAATATGGTTTATTATGACATTTAATTAGACAAGTGATCAAATCCAATTATTCAGCTCTGGTCAATATAAAAAAACGGAACCGGAACATACTTTCAGACTGGAACTTACTTCCAGATCGGTACTCCGTCTATTCTTTTTTCGTTTTGAAATTTGCGAACAACAAAGGAAAACGCAAACAATGTTCGTTTTTCGTTTTCGTATTTGAATAAGAAAAACGAATACAATCTACCTTTTGTAGGTATTTGTAATACATGTTAGAACAACAAAAATAACAATAAAACAAACCTTTTTTCGTTTTCACTGCATCAGAAAGGAAAACGAAATACAACTGCAGCACAATCACGGTACCGTTATTTACGAAACCGTTTTGAAAATACATAATGAAAATCGGAAAACGAGCCATTTTCCTTTTTTTTCTCATTTCAAATGGGTAAACGGTAAAAGAGCAATCAAACCCTTTTCCATTTCCACTTTTGCAAAATGAAAATAAGTTAACGATAAAACGGTAAATCAACCGTTTTCCTATTTCTGCTTTGTTCACCACAAAAATGAAAAACAGAAAACCGAGTGCTGCACTATTAGGCATGCGCAATGGAAGTGGGTGT
Source organism: Paraescarpia echinospica (assembly GCA_020002185.1). Lineage (NCBI taxonomy): Eukaryota > Metazoa > Annelida > Polychaeta > Sabellida > Siboglinidae > Paraescarpia > Paraescarpia echinospica. The sequence continues at coordinate 75,886,316 of CM034531.1, forward strand.
TTCGTAAATTACCCGTAGTCCTTAGCCACCGGGCGCGGCGCTGTACAAAAATGGCCTCGCCGCAGGGCATTTGGACTACTGGTCAGTTACAAAGTAACCCCTGGACTCCACCTGTGACAGTGTCATAGCTGTCGTGGGTCAAATATAACACCCATGCCCCTCCAGTGAACTGTCTGCTGTGTTAAGAATTCATGAGACATGAAATATAGTGATCTCATGGCCGTTATGCGTGAGTCAAATGCTCTATTAGTCCTGCAAAATGTTAAAGCTAAGGTAAAAACACACGTGTACCAATTTAAATTAACAATTTATCAGAAATACACTTTGGTTTAAAAAACTTCAAGCCACACAGAAAACATTTTGATTTGTGTTATATTAACCACTACCTTAATGATTCCGCTTCTACGCCTAAAAAATATACCAATCACTACCGAATTAACAGTCGGCTAAAATTGTCATCATATTCTACATAGACAGGCTCAAGTATTACAGGAAAATAAAGTGTATGACTGTTTTTAGTACCCGGGTAATTCAGAACACCACCTTTTTGACACCAGTAATTTCAGACACATAAGGTTCATACAATAAGCACATCTCTTTACAGTACTAACATACGTATACACCCTGTACTTAACTTTGATCAGAACAGATTATTTACACGCTTATTGTAAGCATATATAGCTTCAGGGATCAGACCAATCTGATCTGCCAGGTATGTGGTACGTTATGATGTATGTATGATGTAGCCATACCTCACTTCTATAATCATGTATTAGTATTCTCACATGCCGTTAAACGATGTCAACTGTGTTGCCAGGAGTGTATCACGTATTGGATAACATATGGGGTCCTGTGCGTGTAAATTTACCTTGTTTGATCTTTAATCAACGAATAATTTCGCATTATCCTAACCACAATAAAGCTGAGCCCTGGAAATACTAACATAGTGAAACAATATTAAATTGAACGCAGCAGGTATTTATTAATACCATGATGCAGTAAACCTCGCCTAAGTCGGATTCAATCGGACCGAGCGATTTAATCCGAGTTATGCGAAAATCCAACTTAACCGAAGATGATAAGTCCCAGCGCTAACACCAAAGGCAGCCATCGGCCCTCAGAAACCCTTTAGGTACCTGTGAATAACGCTTGAACATGACTATATACTGCGGTAATTGTACATAAGGTGATGTCCACAAGCAACACACAACATTACGCACTACTAAAAAGTTCTGTGCGTCATTTTAGTACGAATCTCTAACGGTATTGCCGATTGTTCGATATTTTAGGACACATTTTTAAAGATTGGATGGTAGTAAATAGATTTGTATCATCTGCATTATTATGGTTTGTAAATGTCAGTCACCTTGCACTGCGTAAGTCTTTGTTGCGATTGTCTCATTAAAATGGCCTCATATTTCGTTGCCAAACGTCAAACCGTAATGTCTCAGCGTCCGAAAAGCAGCATGTTTGTCGCAGAGTTTTGTTATCTTATGTTCAGACACTGAGACTTCGTAGCCCTCATCATCGCTCAGTAAACGTTCTGCGTCCGGTTGCATTGATGTGCTCGTCACTTACAGTAGCCGAAGTTTCTGCTGTGTCGTCCACACCAACATAGTCGTTCGTTGTACATACAGCATCTCCATGCACCTCGCTGAGCTTGTTCCATACGTTTTTGAATGAAGCAGCTGCTTCGTCGGCGGCATAGATTTGACGTTCAAAAATTTCGACGAATCCGGCTTTTTAATAGCAGTTTAGAAGTGTTGCTAGTTTCATTTTGTCCCATGCTTACTTCAGAGCAATGACGGCGTCCAAAATAGTCTCACATCTTGAGAAAATGGTGCGACTCCTTCTGACGCCTCTAGTCTCCTGGTGGCTAGGGTGTACCGGTAATGGAACATCATGTTCTTGTAATACCAGCGTCCATTGGCTGGGTGACGCTAGTTGTATTAGATGAGTGAAGACGTGACGCCTACGTATGTTATTGTGGCTTTCTGGGTCATTTTCATGGAATAGCCGTTTCACATTTTAGTTCTTCCGGTACCTGTACCAAATGAACTAAAAAGAGATCATGTGGTTTTCCTCGTGTAAGTCGGATCGTAGTATTCGACAAACATTACTTGGTTGCTTATAGTACCTGTACTTCAAGCAACCAAGTAATTTTATTGAATACTACGATCCGACTGAAGCGAGGAAAACCACATTATCTCTGATCAAATGGACCGACTCAGTTAGTCCGAGTTAGGCGAAGATCCGACTTACAAAATCCGACTTAGACGAAGATTTGTTATAGGAAATACATTACAAATCAACCGTTCTTCTGGATGTTTTCCGAGTTGAGCGAAGACCCGACTTAAGCGAATCCGACTTAGACGAGGTTTACTGTATCTCAACAAAAATAACATGGTTTGACGCAACAGAATCCATGACCAATGGACATAGCAGTAAATGTCACAGTGTGAAGAAAACAGGAATAGGCAGTAATAAGGCATTGTGATTCCTCCGAATGTTTACCTGCGTTTTAATGTGGCACGCGCACACATAATATATAATAACTTTTTAATTAATTATTCGACATAAGTAGCACCCACACAAGTCCAGCCTACCGGCCCGACCATCCTCGCTGCGGCACTTGGGACATTGCGGGTTGGTCGCCCACCAGATGTTCAAACTGTACTTACATCCACTTTGCGACTGGCAGCAACAGATATATTTATTTAAATAGTATTGGATGCTACTAAGGTGTCTCTACCTTGAAAACAAATAAGACAGATGGGTGTGAAAAACCCAAGTTTATATATAGTCGCCAATTAATGTGTGACTGGAAGTGGTCCTACGTATATAACGCACATTTCCCTGTGATTACGCTGTCCAGTTACTGTTTAAAAAATGGAAGTTTGCAAGTGTATCACACTTAAAATAACAGCTACGCAATCCTAAAATGTGTACAATTAGTAACAGTCGTGATTTTTGTTTCTCACACATGAATTATAAAGTCAGGCTAATGAAACTTTCACCACAAATTGGTCTCACTGAGACCTTTCAGGACATATTTATATAAGTTTGCTCGCCTTGTTATTTTTTTAATGAGAAAAACTGGGCGCAAGGAGCCCAAAACTGCCAAAATGACATATCCAATTGACGGTTCCAAAGCTAGAAGCGCTACCATACAAATCAGTACTGTATTTTTTATTTCTGAGTTCATAGTGCAAATGAGGTATGTTTTGAAAGTGTACAGAAAAAAAAATCAAGTTTAAAAATTAGAAAAAATGACATGTATTTTCTATAAAGGCCACTTGTTGCGTGTCCAACATCATCGATATTGATTGGTTCACTACATTAATTTATTTTTGGCAGTACAAATATCATAATGAAAACTTAAAAAATACCGCTCAAAGCGCCTTGATCCATTAATATGGTCAATGCATCAGAGTCAGACGCCTTCATGTAGATAAACCTTTTCCGACTCTTAGACGATACATGATGCGAGCATTGAACCGATGTTTACTCAATTTAGAGGAAATTGTACCAGAAACGACCAGAAACGAATGTGAATACGGTAAATAAAAAAACGTTATACTATTTACAATGACATTAGTCTCATAAATTATGTGTGAACACATTAATAAGCAATAACAATGAAGTTGATATACACGAGTAAATTGTCCTGCGAGAAACTCAGATGTCTATGGACAAGCCAAATTGACCAAAGGTCATTACAAATACATATATATGCTCCGGCACCTGAACTGATGTGTTAGGAACAGGTTGCTCGTCTTATGAATAAAGACAATTCACACACAGTCTTCTAAGAAAGTTAATGTTTGCAAACAATGTGTTGTGACATGGAAATTTGCTGGTTACTGTCAAATGACTAATGCACTTTATGTAAGAGCTCGCAGTTTACAACAGGAAAAGAAGATAAAAAGCTAGCATACTAGTAGAATGTAATTTGGGCGAATTTGATACACATGTTTGGAGAAATATAAACATTACACTTGGTGGTGACACTAGACACGTGATGACGCTGAATATGCAGTTTTCCTGCATGCAATAATATTAATAACTGTAACAAATAGTCATTATCTCTACATTATACTAAACTATCACATACCATTTATGAGGCGTCAGAACCGGGGGGGGGGTAGTGGGGTTGAACCGCCCAACATTTTTGGTGGGGCTCGAGATCGGATTAGCCCCCAATATTTGGGGAATGGGTGCTTTTTGTTGTATTGATGAGTGTCAAGGCGACTGCTGTTTGAGTATTTGATGAGCGTCAATTCAAAGGAGGGTGGTGGAATTGGAAGTTTGAAGAACCTCGAAGGGGGGTGATATTGGAGGTTTTTGGTGAGCCCCAAAGGGGGTGCATTTGGACGTTTTTGCTGAGCCTCAAAGGGGGTGCAGTTGGAGGTTTTTGGTGACCCCGCCAATGCATTTGTGGACCGTAACTTCAAGGCCATTATGTTACACGGCTTATCCTTCATAATCTATGCTATCAGTACTTACAGGTTGCATTCATAGCCATTCGTTATATAGTTATGTGAAAATGTAATTATGAAGAAAATCGCACTACAAATACATCAACAAGTTGCACAAGAATTATGAGCCGTAGCAACCAACTGTGCCATTGCACCATCTGCTGAACACTTTCCCGGGAACAATGAAGTCATCTACCTACACGCAGGTCACTGCTATGGGGAAGAAGATGGAGAAGCGGCGACAATGTGCGTGGGCCTTGGAGAAACAGCTACCGTGCAAGACTAGCAATCTGATTGAAGGAGCAGGATGTTTTTTCTATAAATTACATGCCTTCCACAATCAACGTTCTACCAAACGCTAATACGCTTACGCCGTGCTTACGTTATTCTGACGAATGACGCACCAATCCCTTAAAAGCATGAAATGAGAAAGGCCCACCCAGCCCTTGCATGTAGCACTTTTTAGCGGAATAAAACAAATCCGTCAATACAAAGCGGATACTGTTCTTCGGACGGTTTCACCTTCGGACGTCACTTGAAAAGGAGTCAGACAAGGAACATGATCGCTAAGAAGTTGCAGCTGAACCACTACAAGCAGCATCTCGCAGGACGAAAAACAAACCGTAGGACGGTCGTTTACAGTTAAAAATGAGATATAAAGAATCAGTTTCCAATTTCAGTTCCTACCAGGAAGACGTTTGCGGTGACTAATGATACGAAGAAGAAATTGAAGAAGAGAAATACATGTAATCTTCAATACCTGCATGCTAAATTGTGTGAGAAAATTCCAAATACCAAAATCATACCCTGCTTGTTTTGCAGCCAATACCGAACCATGTTGTTACGGTACGCTTCAAAAGCAATAACATCTACTTACGCAACGTACAACAGGACGATCCTTTGAAACTAAGATCGAGCAGACTGGCTGGTATTCTTACAAATCCAGACGTGTTGTGTACTCATGCGTATCAGGAAGAGTTTATATAGATGGTTACTAGAACACAACTACAGCTATGTTGTCGAGTAGCGACGAATTGCCATTGTCCTGTTAGATGGAAAGTACATAAAGCGGGTACAGCAAGTGTGCTTGAGGTAGTTCTACAAACCCTTCACCGGGGATATGGTTATATTACGTGAACATGTGACACGTGTGAAAACACAATGTCAACAAACTCTAGGCTTACACACACGCACGCACTCACGCACGCACGCACACACTCACACACACACACACATATATATATATCAAGTCAGAATTTCACAATATACAGTAGTTCAGCCCAGTTAGTCCACATGGGCCATTTAACAAAATCTCTACAATTGTACATACATTTGATTATGTAATTGTCGATGTTAAGAATAGGTTTTCTAAAACTATAAACATTTTGTGCAATAGGGTAATATACAAATGTTTCCAATATATATGGCATGTATTCTAGATGAGTAAAAAAAAGTTTCCCATTTAAATGTAATTTATTTTAAATGCTCAGATTGTATGTAGTATAATAATTTTTCGTTCATGATACTGGACACGCAATGAAAATCAACTTTGAATTCAAGTAATTGTCATAACAAAAGTAACACATATTACATTGAACAATTTATGGAAAATATGCCACTTTGTATGTATAATAAGAAAATATAACTTAATTGTTTACAATCAAACATTTATTTTTGGTCCTGCTACAAACCCATTTGTATCCTATTTGGAACATTCGACCTCAAGTTGGCCAATATGTTCCACGCATAACGTTAAAACATTTTCAATACGATTGATCTGATCCCTGAAGCAATATACGTATAATAAACATGAAGGTAAACTGTTCTGATCAAAGCTATGTACCTGTATTTTAGTTCTGTAAACAGTTATGCAGGTTGTGTGAGCCTTATTGTGTCTGAAATTACTGGTGCCAAAAAGGTGGTGTTCTGAATTAGGCCTACCCAAGTACTAAAAACAGTCATACAATTTATTTGCTCATTTAAAATTACGTATGATGTGGAGCTGTTACCTGGTATCGTAAGTGGGGAGCTAAGGTCAAACAAGGTCACCTCTCAAGCTATGAATATTTTAACACTTTTGCAATTCTGTGAACGTCATAAAGTTACAATGACTGTGCATCTACTTTATTTCTATGTACCTGTCATACATTGCGAGGAAGAACAATTTATGCTGGTCATCGTGAGATACGACATGGAGCTGTCAGGTGATGCAGTGTGTGTGGAGCGACGTTTAACAGAGTCACCGTCAACTGATATATATATATATATTCCCACAAACGTTATGCAATATCAACGGTTGCCTATCTACGGTAATTAGCTACCCATGCCCATGTCATATTCCATTGGAAAGCCTACTGTCTCCCCGTTAAAACGAGATATAAATAAAACTGCAATCCTTTCCAAAACTATATAACGTGGCCTAATGAAATAGAGTAGATACGCAACAATTGTAATATAAAGAGGTTTGCGGAAGAACCCAATTTCGAAAGTTCATCATTTGACGTTGATCTTGCGTGACCTTTGATTCACGTACCCCTTGGCAGCTTTACGACAGGCCTCGTTTTGACTGGGAGATGTAGGGTTTTCAAATGATATAACATTTCGGTTTGTGTGGGGGGCATTTAAGGTGGTCATTTGGATGGTGCCTAAGTAGTATGTAAATCCATCTCGAGGGGTAGATGTGGATGCATGAAATTGTGGGTCCTAAGATGCTGACTCATTTTAGGTTAGGAGCGCCCCTAGGTGCTATTAGCGTACTTAATCCGATGAGGACATATCCCTTGATTATCGCCCTTCCCCCCGTGCGTGAGTGTGTACGTAAGAGAGGTTACCTGGTATATGATCTATGAACAAAGCGAATACAACACCATATTTTTTACTTTTCACAATTTAATCTTCATCGGATTCATAACCGGAATCGGGCTCGTCCGTGTGGAGAATCCACCATTGTATAGTTGGAAGTGGTGGAGGTGGTGGTGGCCCGTGAAAGGATTTCAGAAGTTCCTTCAACACCTAGTAGAACCAGCACCAGTGATTATTTTGCCAAACACTGAAACGTATAATTAGGAAACAATGCTTATGAATCAAAATTGAATTTATGAAATACTTGTATAAATATACTCAACTTCCTTTGTTTTTATAATCATGGCAAAAATTACATTAACGGTTGGTAATGACAAATGACAACTTTTTAATATTATCATCAAATGCTCACTTTAAAAAAAAAGCCTTTTCCTGACACATCACATTTTAAAACCATTTCCTTTCAGACGAAGGCATTTTCTAACATAACACATTTTAACACTTTTGCTGACACACCACAAATAGTTAATAATGAAACACTAGCATAACACTTCATTCCACAAAGGAGAACACTTTCTAGACAACAAAGAGATTACAACATAACGGTTATTCAACATCTCATTTTTATAATTGTGTGTATGTGAGCGCATATTTTAAAATCCCAGACAACAAAGAGAGATTGCAAAATGACGTCTGGTAATATTATGCCACATCTATTTATTATAACCGCGCATATCCTCGCATTTATATTTTAAATACGAAAGGCTTTTGCTGGCATTACAAAATAGACTTGCATCCCAGACAACAAAGAAAGATCACAACATGACGGTTTAATATGTCTATGGACCGGACCACATAGTCTGCTAAAACTATTTTGAAGAATATGTATTTTTCCTGGAGTTTTCAATATGAATCACTGACTACCTTTTTCTTTTTCATAACCGTCTGTGTGCAAGCGTACACTTTTTGAACGAGTCTTTCCTCTATGCAGACTTTAAAACATACAGTCAGGCAACACACATTTGAGCGATATCTTTAAAATACTGTTCTAACATTCTGTTGACATGCGTACCTTTAAAACTGTTGACATAGAGGGGTTTTAAAAATGGCGTCTTGTTAGCGTTGTATCTTTTTATTCGGATTCATATCCTTCATCTTCTTCGCCCGTCAATATCCATAATTGCACTGGGGACAATGGTGGTGGGGCGGACCGTTGAAGGTTTGCATCAGTTCATCCATGACAAAATGCCGTTGCAATCATTGCTCGCCAACCCATTCATCTAAAATTATGTGTTTACGTTTGGCTTATACACCAAAAACACAGTGTGTACTTGGTGACCTAATCAAAACCAGATGTTTTTGACAGTAGCGAACGACGGTTTACTATCAGTAAATGTTGTCAAAGATTGAACAATTCTTTGAAGTTCTTTTGCAACTAACCAACATTATCATGACCAGATGTACAGCAACAAAACGTTGATATGAAATAGTTTGTTCTTGCCAACTGTCAAACGACATTTTCTTTTTTTAGTTCAGCACATCACCAATGGTTATACACTTTTATTTGTTGACACTTAGCAACAGTTACACAATTTAATATTTCGCAAACTCGACTCTATCTTGCGCAATAACAGGTCATAAGTTCATCTTAGTGTGTGCGTGCGTGTGCATATAGGTAAATATGCATAGGACTTGTGGGTAATTAGGATAAAGTCAGGGTAACAAAAAGGTAATTTGGGGTAATGAAGAGGTAATTAAGGTTATTTAAGGTTATATAATCAAGAAGTAATTAGGGGGTAATTAGAGGCAACTAAGAGGTAAGTAGGGTTAAATAAGGGGTAGTTATGGGTAATATTAAGGGTAATTAAGCGTAATTAAGAGGTAATTAGGGGTAATTAAGGGTAACTAAGGGCTAATTGTGGGTAATGAAGGGTAATTAGGGGTAACTAAGATTTTTTAATGGCATGAAATCGATCAATCAGCGACGAGTAGGTCCCGCTCTTTTTCTAGAATGTTCTATGTGAAATAATGGAGTATTTTTGTGTGTTATTGTATGTATGCATGGGTAAGGGTCATCTATCATTATGAGTGGACGTTGTTTTAGTGCGTCCGTGCGTGTAAGGGAGGAGGAATGGTGGACGGTTGGTGACTCCCTCTTTATTTATGGGTAATTAAGGGTATATAGGGGTAACTAAGGGGTAATTTGAGGGTAATTAAGGGTATTTAAGGTTATATAAGGGTATTTCGGGGTAATTAAGGGGTAATTGTGGATAACTAGGGGAAACTAAGGGGTAATTAGGGTTAATTAATGGGTAATTAAGGGGTAATTTGGGGTTCAGAGTTAATGCTACATTTTGCTTAGTAGTTATAGATGAACACGTATTATAATTGTTGTATTATAGTTGAATGGTATGTTGTAGTTATGACTAGGTTGTTCTTAGTTAGTGACTAATACGGCACTTTATTATACAATACTAATGGTGTTATTGTTAAAAACAATACCTGCTTGATTTTTAACAATTATATAGTGTGTGATTTTGAGACGACACTATTATAGGTAATTAAGGGTAAATATGCATAAGAAGAGGGTGGGTGGGTATCGTACATATCATCGTGTGCCGCATCGTACGGGTGCATACATGTATACCGTATGGGTGCATGTGCCATTGAGTGCTTTAGAACATTGTATTCAAGCGAGGCGGCCATATCGCAAGAAGGACGTAGATATGCTAGAAAGAGTACAGAGGAGAGCAACTAAAATTACACAAAAACTGCGGGATCTTCGTTACGAAATACGCCTTAAAAATGTGGTTTTACAACACTAGAGACCAGGAGATTGAAAAGAGATCAGATAGAAGTGTTTAAAATAATAAATGATTATGAAAATATTAATAGACATATCTTTTTTTCAGTTAAGAAAGATAGAAGGACTAGAGGATATGAAATTGCATTAGTAAAGGCGCAGTGTAGATTATATATAAGAAAGTTCTCACTTTCACAAAGGACTGTAAATGACTGGAACAGATTGTCTCCTGCTTGTGTTGGTGCTAGTAGCATGAATATGTTTTAAAATAAAATCGACACATATCTTAAAACGGCGGGATAGGCGTAGATAAAAAGTATTGGACTCTTGATAAGCCAAAAGGCTTCCTTGTCCACCTGTCATCTAGAGTTAATTTTCTGGAAGGCAATCTTGTTAAATCTTGAATAATCGGTCGAATCTATATAACATACGGATGCATATACCATGGAGAGCCTTAGACCGAACCATCAGCCGAATATATATAGTGCATGGTTGTATGTCCTGTTGTATGTCCTGGGCCGAATAATCGACCGAGTCCATATATTGTATGTTGTATGTTTCATGATGTTCGTCGGGCCGAATAATCGGCCGAATCTATATAACGTATGGATGCATGTGCCGTCGAGTGATTAGGGCCGAATAATCAGCCGAATCTATATAGCGTCTGGTTGCATATCCTGTTGAGTGTTCCGGGTCGAACAATCGGCCGAGGTATAATGTTGTATGGGTGCATGTGACATAAAGTGGTCCGGGGCCGAATAATCGACCGAGTCGTGATAGCTTATGGATGCATGCGCCATCAAGTGCTCCTGAGCCGAATAATCGAGTGAGTCGTGATAGCGGATGGATGCATGCGCCATCAAGTGTTCCGGGGCGAATAATCGGCCGAGTCCATATGGGTGCATGTCTCGTAGGAAGCAATATACCGTCGAGTGCTTCAGGTAGAATAATCGGCCGAGTCCGTATGGGTGTATGTACCGTTGAGTTTAAGAGGTAATTATGGGTAATTAAAGGGTAATTGTGGGTAATGAATGGTAATTAGGGGTAACTAAGATATTTTAATGACGATGAGTATTTTGAAATGTCTGCTATGGTACCGCTCTTTTATTTGTGTTATATGTGTATTGTACGTGTATTGTATGTGAGTTGTATGTGTCTTGTGGGTGTGTTTGTTCTGCGTGTTTTGTGTGTCTTGCGTGTGTGTTGTACGTGTGTTGTATATATGTGTGTGTTGTGTGTGTTGAATGTATGTGTGTGTGTGGTGTGTGTGTGTGTGTGGTGTGTGTGTTTGGTGTGTGTGTGTTGTGTGTGTGTGTTGTATGTAGGTAGATAACTTGCACACACTTGTGTGAAGGTGGTCTACAAGTCCATTCATTGCTTCCTTCTTCCCACTTTCGTGTATGAATACATATACATATGCGCAAGAATACATGTCCAAACATACACACTTATTGTCAACGCACACGCCTTCCATTGATCGGTTCCTTCATGACTAGTTCATCAGTCACCTTCAAACACACACATGTCACATTCACGCATGCGCACATGCTGTCCACAACCACACCTAACATTCATATATAGGGTAGTTACCTTCATCATCGCTTAGACGTTCTGAGACAAGTGACGGAGAAAACGACTATTCGAGTTGATGAGCCAGTGGCATAGAGACGGAAATAATTATGAAGGATTTGCTTATACGGTTTGGTGGGTCAGCTTCTTTCATGTCCAACTTTTACCCGTGTCGACTCGAAGCGTAACACCCGTAAGCTCTGACCACTGGCGTGGTGTTAAGTCACCCGTAAGTCTCATGCATGCACGAGCCAATGGCGTGGTGTTAATCATCCGTAAACTCACGACAAATGTTTGACTACCGCGCCATTGGCTCAATCGATGATGATACCTTGTCAATGAGACACGGTGCCAATTAATACCGAAACAAGTCACAAGGAAATCAATGTCAAAACTAGTGTCATCTACGACAACGCAGCGCCACTTGAAACGCGTTTTATCTTCTGCATTTATTACGCACCTCCCTCAATAATTTTCCGAGCGTATTTCGATCTTTTTACCACCGTAGCCGACTCCCCAAAAAGCTTCTTTCGACGGTATCCTTTCCACCAGTTCAACTTTTCCAGTAGCAAGCAAGCCCTCTCTCAACTCTTTTGAGGTTGTGAACTTTACCATCAATAAGTTCCGCATACAGTCGACACGCATAGCATCCCATTCGCATGCTCTTCTCGTTTGTCTTATGGCTCTACTTCTCCATTTGGCCAAATAAGCTGACCTTGCCTCTTTGATACTTTCCGCGCATTCGGCGTCTTCATTAAATTTTCTATACTGATAAGCATGTTCAACAGACTTAAACACCCGATCGTATGCTTCGAGTTGACACGGGTAAAAGTTGGACAGGAAAGAAGCTGACCCACCAAACCGTATCGGCAAATCCATAATATTTCTGACTCTATGCCACTGGCTCATCAACTTGGTCACTTGTCTCAGAACGTCTAAGCGATGATAAAGGTAAATACCCTATATATAAATGTTAGGTGTGGTTGTGGACAGTATGTGCGCATACGTGAATATGACATGTGTGTGTTTGAAGGTGATTGATGAACTAGTCATGAAGAATCCAATCAATGGAAGGTGTGTGCGTGGACTGTAAGTGTGCATGTTTGGAAATGTATTCTTGCGCGTGTGGATATGTATTCATACACGAAAGTGGGAAGAAGGAAGCAATGAATGGACTTGTAGTCCACCTTCACACAAGTGTGTGCAAACACACATACACACACACACACACACACACACACACACACACACACACACACACACACACACACACACACACACACACACACCACACACACACACCACACATACAACAAACGTACAACACACACGCAAGACACACAAAACACGCAGAACACACACACACACCCACAAGACACACATACAACTCATATACAATACATGTACAATACACATATAACACACATAAAAGAGCGGTACTGTAGCAGACATTTCTAAATACTCATCACTGATTGGTCAATTTCACGTCATTAAAATATCTTAGTTGCCCCTAATTACCCTTCATTACCAACAATTACTCTTTAGTTACCCCTAATTACCTCTTAAACTTAACGGTACATACACCCATACGGACTCGGCCGATTATTCTACCTGAAGCACTCGACGGTATATGCATCCCTACGAGACATGCACCCATATGGACTCGGCCGATTATTCGCCCCGGAACACTTGATGGCGCATGCATCCTTCCGCTATCACAACCCACTCGATTATTCGGCCCAGAAGCACTTGATCGCGCTTGCATCCATACGCTATCACGATTCGGTCGATTATTCGGCCCCAGAACACTTGATGTCACATGCACCCATACAACATTATAAACCGGCCGATTATTCGACCCGGAACACTCAACAGGATATGCAACCATACGCTATATAGATTCGGCCGATTATTCGGCCCTAATCACTCGACGGCACATGTATCCATACGTGATATCGACTCGGACGATTATTCGGCCCGGGACATTCAACATGACATACAACCATGCACTATACATATTCGGCTGATGGTTCGGTCTAGGGCTCTCCATGGTACCTGCATCAATATGTTATGTAGATTCGACCGATTATTCAAGATTTAACAAGATTGCCTTCCTGAAAATTAACTCTAGATGGCAGGTGGACAAGGAAGGCTTTTGGCTTATCGAGAGTCCAATACTTTTTATCTACGCCTATCCCGCCCTTTTAAGGTATGTGTCGATTTTATTTTTAAACATATTCACGCTTCTAGCACAAACGCAATCAGGAGATAATCTGTTCCATTCATTTACAATCCTTTGTGAGAATAAGATGTTTCTTATATCTAATCTACACTACGTCTTTACTAATATAGCTTCATGTCCTCTGGTCCTTCTATCTTTCTTAACTGAGAAAAAATATTTCTAACAATATTTTCATAACCATTCAATATTTCAAACCTTCTATCTGATCTCCTCTCAATCTCCTGGTCTCTAGTGTTGTTAAACCACATTTTTAAGGCGTATTTCGTAACGAAGATTCCGCATTTTTGGTGTCATTTTAGTTGCACTCCTCTGTACTCTTTCTAGCATATCTACGTCCTTCCTGCGATATGGCCGCCTCGCTTGAGTACAATGTTCTAAAGCACTCGATGGCACATGCACCCATACGATATACATGTATGAACCCATACGATGCGGCACACGATGATATATACGAAACCCACCCACTCTCTTCCTATGCATATTTACCCTTAATTATCCATTAATTACCTATAATAGTGTCGTCTCAATATCACACACTTTTAATTGTTAAAAATCAAACAGGTATTGTTTCTAACAACACCACCACTAGTAGTGTATAATAAAGTGCCGTATTATTCGCTAACTAAGAACAACATAGTCATAATTACAACATACCATTCAACTATACTACAACAACTATACCATTTGTTCATATAACTACTAACCAAAAGGTAGCATTAACTCTCAATCCCAAATTACCCCTTAATTACCCATTAATTAACCCTAATTACCCCTAGTTATCCACAATTACCCCTTAATTACTCCAAAATACCCTTAAATAACATGAAATACCCTTAATTACCCTCAAATTACCCCTTAGTTACCACTAAATACCCTTAATCAACCGTCCACCACTCGTCCTCCCTTACAGGTACACGCACGGACTCACTAAAACAACGTCCACTCATAATGATAGATGACCCTTACACATGCATACATACAATAACACACACAAATACTCCATTATTTCACATAGAACATTCTAGAAAAAGAGCGAGACCTACTCGTCGCTGATTGATCGACTTCATGCCATTAAACAAATCTTAGTTACCCCTAATTACCCTTGATTTCCCACAATTAACCCTTAGTTACCCTTAATTACCCTTAATTACACTTAACATTACTCCCATAACTACCCCTTAATTAACCCTAGTTACCCCTTAGTTGCCTCTAATTACCCCCTAATTACCTCTTGATTATTCGAGCGAAGTTTGAAGATCTTCATAAATGAAGATTTTACAATAATGCGCTAAAAGTTGGCTTACGCAACAAGAGTGTTGAAAAAGGCAAACAAAATCAGAGACTGCTGGACGTACAATGGGAACATTGTAATCAAGGATGTCAACAACGTGATTCACAGGATATACACCTCGAATGAGCTGGACAAGTACCAATGACAAGCAAGGCATAGCACCAAATGTCGGTGATAATGATGTGAACAATTAGTTGTTGCTCACGTGACATTTCTGACTGACACGAAATTTAGTTCTGCGATTGGCAATGTCTGCTATATGAACTGTACGTATGTAAATAAGTTGGTTAAAAGGTACCTGTTTTTCTATTAACGTAGGTTTTTTTTTCTTTAATATCTTGTTTTGCTATTTGCAGTATTCCCCATATCAACTTTTTTTAATATATCTTAGTGCAATTTGTTACTCACTTGTGTCGTGACTTGTGATCCGTTTTCTGTTTAATGCTTCTTTATTTTCCACACAACTTTTTATTTGTTATAATATAATAACCTATGCATTTATATATATTGGAAATGCGTTGGGTAAAATGCATTATATTGCATTTGCAATGTCAGCTATAGGAACTAGATGTATGTAAAAATAGTTAGTTAAAGGGTACCTTGCTTTTGTATTAACGTACGTTTATTTTCAATATCTTGTTTTGCTATTTGCAGTATTCTCTAAATCATTTTTTAAAATCTTTTAGTGCAATATGTCACTCACTTGTGTCGTGACTTGTGATTCGTTTTCTGTTTATTTATTTTCCACACATGACTTTTTAATTTTTTATAATATAACCTTTTTGCATTTTTTGCATTTATATATGTTGGAAATGTGTTGGTTAGAATGCAGTAGAATGCATTAGCTCCTACCACTAGAAATACAGTTTTATTCTTAATTTGTTTTTCTCGGGCCATCTTGTCAAATGGTCCTGACTTTTTTCTATTACATCGCCTTTTATTTCTTGAATTTTTTTCTAAACATAATGTGTTTTTTCTATCTCTGACACTTTAAGTAGCTACTTATCATGCACTGCTTTAGCTTTACATGAACAAAATACAAATATTATTAAACAAAATCTAGTAACTCAAACACTAAAGGCACACACTCCTATTGAAACATTACTGCACATTGAAAATATGCTGATCTCATTGAAATTTCAAATACACTGAAATGATAACTGACGAAACTTGTCTCCAATTTACAGGTGGTATTACAAATAATTGTCTAAATATTATACTAAACATCAGTAATACTGTTGATGAAAATAATGAATTGCCAACAATACGCCGATCGCCATATTATGATTTTGAAAAATTTAATTTGTTAGTTCAAAACAATAATAAACATTTCAGTATCCTAAGCACAAATATACAGTCCATTAATGCAAAGTTTAGTGAGCTCGAGGCATTTGTAAATGACTTGTCTTCCTTAAATTTTAAATTTAGCATAATATGTCTCCAAGAGAGCTGGTTATCTCATAATGATGACTTATCATTAATTCAATTACAATGACTGTATATCCCAAGGAAAAAGTTGCAGCACCAAAGGGGGATTAATAATATATATAGATAAACACTTTGATTATGAAGTAAAGATGAAATTAAATATGTATGAACAATGGGAGGGACAAATAATACAAGTAAATGGAGGAGGCTTATCGCAGACAGTCACTATAGGAAATATATACCGACCACCAAGGCCTTTAACTGAAAACTATAACGAATTTATAAATGAATTTACAATGTTCCTGTCATCTGTGTAACATCATCAAAACAACAACCTTATTCTTGCAGGGGACTACAATATAAATATGCTAAACATAAACGAGCAACAACACTGTAGCACATTCTTTGACGTGTTAACTTAATTTAGTCTCTTCCCCCAAATTACTCTTCCTACAAGGTTCACAACATGTACTGGTACACTTATTGATAATTTTTTTGTAATTTAACAAAGCATATTTTGCAAAGTACAGCAGGAATATTAATTTTAAAAATTTCTGATCATCAACCATATTTTAGGCTTATGAACACTGCTCTAAAAGAGGAACATACTACTAAATTTATACGAGTTAATGTACAAAATAAAGAGGCTATATTAAAAGTCAGAAATGATATAATCTCTTCTGAAATACAAAAAAATTAGATACAAGTTCAAATGCTGATCCAAACAATAATTATAACATCATCATCAATGAAATAAATCAAGCTAAAAATAAATATATGACTAGCAAATTAGTGAAATATAATAAATATAAACATAAAAAAATCTTCATGGATAACTCAAGGCTCGCTAACCTCAATACGATACAGAGACAAACTTTACAAACAATTAAAAATCACAAACCCTGAATCTTCTGAATATGGCGTATTATTGATTAATCTAAAAACATACAATAGTATTTTGAAAAGAACTTTTCGCAAAGCAAAGCAATCATATTTTGACAAATGTTTTAATCAATTTAAATTTGATATAAAAAACACTTGGAAAACTATAAATGAAATCCTGTCTAAACATCAAATTAATAAATCATATCCAAAATATTTTAAAGAATCCGATTCTATTGTGGCAGACAAATTAGAAATTGCAAATAAATTCAATATATTATTTACCAATATAGGTAGTAATCTGGCTAATGATATTAAATACAAAGGCATTCATGATCATTCATATTATCTAAATAAAATAGTAAACTGTAATTTTACATTTAAATATGTTGAAGAAGATACCATAAAGAGAACAATAATTAATCTACCAACAAAAATAGCTGTGGATGTGATGGTCTCTCTACCAAACTGCTAAAAATGCTCGAACCTGCATTAACAAAATCTTTAACTTTATTAACAAATCAAGTATTAACCACAGGAATATTCCCTGATAAACTAAAAATTGCTAAGGTAATTCCCATTTATAAAAAGGTGAGCCAGCAGTATTCAATAATTATAGACCCATATCTCTTCTACCAGCTATTTCAAAAGTACTTGACAAAATTATTTTTGACCAATTATCATCTTATTTAAAAGACTCTAAACTTTTTTTTGACCATCAGTATGGATTCCGACCTAAACATCCAACTGAATACGCAGCACTAGAATTAATAGATAGAATAATAACCAAACTGGATAAGGATGAAATACCCATTAATATTTACCTAGGTCTTTCCAAAGCCTTTGATGCCATTGACCATTTAATTTTAATTGACAAATTGAAATATTATGGTATACATGGAACACATCTGAACTTATTCAGCAGTTACCTAATAAATCGTAAACAATATAAGGAAATTGACAATATAAAATCAAATATGTTATCAATAACAACAGGTGTACCACAAGGTTCAATCTTAGGACCCCTGTTATTCATCATATATATCAATGAGTAAAATGTCTAATTTCATAATTTATGCTGACGATACAACTCTATCAAGTACACTAAACACTTTCAACGATAACATACATGACGAAAATTTAGAATCCTTAATAAATGAAGAACTTTTAAAAATAAATGAATGGCTCAAAATAAATAAATCATCGCTAAACATAGCAAAATCGAAATACATGACATTTCAAAAGGCAAAGAAAAATATACAGACACTTACTCTGAAGATAGACAATGTAAATATTGAACAAGTCAAAGAATTTAATTTTTTGGGCTTAATTGTAGATACAAATCTAAACTGGAAAAAGCAAACTGAAAAAATATCAAATGCTTGTTCTAAAAAAATTGGCATTTTAAATAAATTGAAACATGTGTTACCTCTTCATATTAAAATAATATTATATAATTCTTTAATAGTACCACACATTAATTATTGCATCATGGTGTGGGGCTTTCAATCAAATAGAATAATAAAACTTCAAAAAAAGCCCTGAGAATTATTACCTTAAGTAATTATACTTCCCACACAGAACCACTTCACAAAAAACTCAACTTGTTAAAAATAGATGACATTCTTAAATTACAAAAATTAAAATTTTACTATAAATATTTACACAATGACTTACCAGTTTATTTACAAAACTGGAGGATAATGTTTAACTATGAGGTACATAATCACGATACAAGAGTCAAAACTAAAATATACACTTATAAAATTAAACATGAATTTGCTAAGAAATGCCTTAGGCATAATTTACCACTTTTACTAGATAACATTCCTGATATTGTCAAAGAAAAGCGTAGTACACACAGTTCACAAGGATTTGCCAAGTATGTTAAACTTGATTTTTTACAAAACTATCAAGTAACATGCACCAGGCAAAATTGCTATATATGTATGCAAAATTAAGAACCGACAACCACCTGTCAACTTGATACAGTACAAAACAGCGCCTAAACGACAAACTCAATAAGCATGTAAGATTGCTCACACTACACACATGCAACATATTGTTTTTTTTTTCTTTCTTATTCTGGAAGAATTTGATTAGGTGATGTATTGATTCAGTTAAAGTTTTATTACAACAGGTGGCTCGTCGATAGGGACTACCATAGTCTTAGAGGAGTCTCCTGACCCTACTTTTTGTTATTTATCTTACATTATGCAATGTTTACTATAAGGTTATATATTTGTATTATTTAATTTTTTTGACATGGATGTATTGTATGAATTATTTGAAATGTCTGGGTCAAATAAAACAAATTCTTCTTCTTCTTCTTCTTAAATAACCTTAAATAACCTTAATTACCTTTTACTTAACCCGACTTTCTCATAATTACCCACAAGTCCTATGCATACTTACCTATATGCACACGCACGCACACACTGAGATGAACTTATGACCTGTTATTGCGCAAGATAGAGTCGAGTTTGCGAAATATTAAATTGTGTAACTGTTGCTAAAAGTGTCAACAAAGAAAAGTGTATAACCATTGGTGATGTGCTGAACTAAAAAAGGAATTGTTCAATCTTTGATGTGTGTTAACGCTTATCGACATCAAGCTTTGATCTTAGTGGCACTACCACCGCGTTAATTGACATCTGTTACTGATAATATACCGTTGTTCACTACTGTCAACAATACTTACTGATAATAAACCGTCGTTCGCTACTGTCAACAACATCTGGTTTTGATTAGGTCACCAAGTACACACTGTGTTTTTGGTGTGTAAGCCAAACGTAAGCACATACTTTTAGACGAATGGGGTTGCGAGCATATATTGCAACGGCATTTTGTCATGGATGAACTGTTGCAAACCTTCAACGGTCCGCCGCCACCATCATTGTCCCCTGTGTAATTATGGATAATGTCGGGCGAATATGATGAGGGATATGAATCCGAATAAAAAGATAAAATGCTAACAAGACGCCATTCTGTTACGTATGTCAACAGAATGTTAGAAAAGTATTAAAGATATCGCTCAAAATGTGTGTTGCCTGACTGTATGTTTTAAAGTCTGCATAGAGGAAAAACTCATTCAAAAACGTGTACGCTTGCACACAGACGGTTATGAAAAAGATGTAGGTAGTCAGTGATTCATATTGAAAAAAATATGCGCTCACACACAGTTGGTAATGAAAAAAAGATGTTATAAACACATGTGGTATAATATTACCAATCATGTTGTAATATTTCTTTGTTGTCTGGGATGCAAGTCTATTTTGTAATGTCAGCAAGAGCCTTTCGTATTTAAAATTTAAATGCGAGGATATGCGCGGTTATAATAAACAGATGTGGTATAATATTATCAGACGTCATTTTGCAATCTCTCTTTGTTGTCTGGGATTTTAAAATATGCGCTCACACACACATAGTCAATTATAACAATGAGATGTTGAATAACCGTTATGTTGTAATCTCTTTGTTGTCTAGAAAGTATACTCCTTTGTGGAATGAAGTGTTAGGCTAGTGTTTCATTATTAACTATTTGTGGTGTGTCAGCAAAAGTGTTAACATATGTTGTGTTAGAAAATGCCTTCGTCTGAAAGGAAATGGTTTTAAAATGTGGTGTGTCAGGAAAAGACTTTGTCTGAAAGGAAAAGAAACAGATTTTAAAGTGAACATTTGATGATAATATTTAAAAGATGTCATTTGTCATTACCAACCGTTAATGTAATTTCTTTCATGATTATAAAAAACAAAGGATGTTGAGTAAATTTATAAAAGTATTTCATAAAATAAATGTTGATTCATAAGCATTTTTTTCTAAGTATATGTTTCAGTGGTTGGCAAGATGACCACTAGTGCTGGTTCTACTAGGTGATGGAGGAACTTCTGAAATCCTTTTACGGGCCACCACCACCACCTCCACCACTTCCAACTATACAATGGTGGATTCTCCACACGGGCGAGGCCGATTCCGGTTATGTATGAATGAAGAAAGTCAGTCCTACAGAATATGCTTTTGAGGCATGTATCAAATTACAAGAAATTTCAAATGAAGGATCTACAACAGGTAGCCAACACATAATTGTGTTCATTTATTGATCAATACAAGTACAATGTATGCATTGTCTTCCCCACTGGGCATTCTTTAGAATGCATGTCACTGAAACGTTTATTCCATATCAGGGGTTTACCTGGATGATTGTGTTCAAGGATCCACGGGACCCCCAGCTTTCTTTTGAGGGGGTCCCAAGCCTGTAGCGAGGGTCCAACTTATAAAATGTAAGTATTGTTTTCTAAATATAACACATTATACAACCGATGTAAACCAGATTATTATTATTTAGTTTGATATTAACAAGGGTTTAACAAAATAATAACGTGCCTTGTTACAATATACTGTTTTATTTATTAATGTTTTCCCTTGATAATCGACGCAGTTTTGGAAATTAGAACAGCCTTCCTCACTTATGAGAGGGAGTGTTAGTCTGCTAGATGGCTTGGCTTGCATGTAAATGTCACATTGGGAGATCTCTTAAGGCTAAGCTAAGGATATCGAGGAAGCCACGACTCACTTTCCTTGCGTTCTCTATTGTTACCATTGTCGCCGTACGATCCGTCATTTGTTTTAGTGACAACAAGGCGTTAGTTATGTACAATATCCCTGACATACATTTCCTTAATTATTGTTATGTATATCTACCTTCAAAACAAATAAGGACTAAGGGTGTGGAAACCTCCAATCTACATAGTAGCCAGATTAATATGTGAAAGGAGGTTGTTCCATTCATAATGGTCACTATGTCTCATGACATATGCATTCATGACTATAACTTTCTTTGAATTCATCAAATATGATACATATAATACACAAAAAATGACACCATTTTAGAATTCTTGAAACTGTGATCTCCTGGTTAAAAAAAATATTTTGAAAGACTCCTTTCACATGTTTTGCATTACTGAAATTACATTCTTTATGACTCTAAGGCATTTTTAAAACGTGTTTTCACAGGATAGTGATGACACTGAAATATCAGATTGATTACGAAGAGGATGGTGACATGCAATGACCCGCCAGCACACGAAGGTCTTCGTGCTCATGCAATACATCCCGTTTGTAGGTCACAATGTCACGTGCTTGTGTAGTGGACTAGCCAGGGGTGCTAAGGTTGCTGGCGGCCGGCGTCTTGTTTTGGCCAAATCATTTAGCAGTAGATACCTGTAATAATTATTATTCAGAGATGTACCATTAAACAGTGGCTTGAAACTGGTGATAGTTACTTTAGTCTGTTTGCTGACTGATTGTTCTCATTCAGATTATTTTAATATATGATATCACACCTTTTCAGTTACACCTTTTAACATTTGCAGTGTAATGTATCTAAATTTCTGTTCAGCCTAGCCCAACAATATTTTGCATACCTTTTGTATATATAATAGTCTCTGGGAATATTACATATGATGTGCATTTATGCCAATTTAACTAAATTAAACATGTTGTATTGTCTATATATATATTATATTGTTACATTTGTCCACATTTATATTTATCTAAATGTCATTTTTCAAAATTACTATGTTGCTTGTACATTTAAAAAATGTATTTAAAAATAAGACTTGCATTTCAAATATATATCTCATATCATCAAGGAACAAGTTTAAAGTGGTAAATATGCACCACAATGTACCATTTTGAAACAATACAGTAACATTTTATTGTGCCATGGAGGGATTTTTGTTTTGCTACCATTTGAAAAAGGATACAGCAAGTTGCATCTCTTATCTTCCAGATATGCTTTGTGCTTTCAGCCCACCCCATAACCTTCCATATAAATTTATCCCCATGACAACACTATTTATAAGAACCATTTAAAAAATAAACGTTAGTCCTACATAATACGTTTTTACAATGCTTGCACTAATTAAATATATTCTTTCTGAGACTAATACATGTGGAAAAAAATGTTTCCACAGGTTTGTGATAATAATAATAATAAGATAACTTCTATTGCACCTAAATCCTTGGAAGCAAGCGCTCAGAGGCGCATCAAAACAGAAGGATTGGTCAATCTAAAAATCCATAAACAGTATACTAGTTGTCAACAGATGAGTCACGACGCTAGGGAGCTATGGCGGATAAGCAAGGTTGTAAAGATAAGTTTTTAAATGACGACGGAATTTTGTAATATTTTCAACTGATCTAACACTAAGAGGAAGGATATTCCAAAGAGTTGGTGCAGCAACAGAAATAGCCCTAGTTCCAATGTTAGTGTTGACTGTAGGAACAAAAAGTAGGTCAGAACTAGATGATCGAAGCTGGATAGGTTTTCTTACATGAGTACGCAATGCATGCAAATAAAATGACATTGAAATACCAGATGGATCACAAGAGAACTGTTACGTGGAAACCTCACCGGTAAATCAAACACAGGTGGCAATTCTTTTTTCATACCTGCATCAGTGGTAACCCTCAACATGCTATAAAGAAGCTACTTTTAAAATTATTAATAACACCATTTGATTTGAAGTGAGTTTAATCAACACTAAGAATATTAGGGAATTGAGTATACAGGATTGCATTATTATGATTTAACCACATACATTTACAGTGGGAATATCTAGATATACAGGGGAAGAGGACCAAAACATCCACTTTATAATCCAAGATCATTTCCTTTCTCAGCATTTGCTAAAACCAACCAGGGGAGATAGTGTGTTATATATATGATTGTGTCCTCCCTAAATAAATTAATTGGTAATGTTAAGATATAATGGCCCACTGGGTAGTATGGTCATAAACAGAGACATGTTACCATCAAAATAAAATTTGAGATAAATAGCAAAAAGCAATACAGGAGAGACTTACAGAAATGTAGTTAAATATATGAGGAACTACTTAGCAAAGATATCCTGGAATAACACA
Organism: Paraescarpia echinospica; assembly: GCA_020002185.1. Classification (NCBI taxonomy): domain Eukaryota; kingdom Metazoa; phylum Annelida; class Polychaeta; order Sabellida; family Siboglinidae; genus Paraescarpia; species Paraescarpia echinospica. The sequence continues at coordinate 75,910,736 of CM034531.1, forward strand.
ATTTGAATTAGCCTATTATTAGTTATTGTCATAATGACTAATAAGATACCAAAATAACGCTGAAATATTTTAAAATGTGAAACATAGTGTATAATTGATCAATTTGTTCTCATGGAGAATCATGAAAAAACAACCCCCAAAAAACACTTATCGAAACAAGCCATTAAAATATTCAGTTCAACCAAATGAAGTGAATTCAAAGGTATATATCCATACTGGACATGATGAAAGCTACACTAGTTACAAAGAGGCACTTAATCAAGCTACATCTGAAATTAGACATTAAAAATACGCTACGAACAAACATTAGCATTTAGTATAAAATGACAATAGGTCCATCTCACATCAATTCAGCCATACCCCTCACACTTAGGTGTTTGATTAACTCAATATGTTTACCATTCCACAGTTATCTCTGTGAACAAATACCAAGTTTGGGCTTAATTTACCAATTAGTTTAGTAATAATTCCCATTTTATGAAGCCAAAGCTAAAAAATCACACGTGTCATTGTCATGCTATATTTCAAGTCAAATTATCGCAGGATCTTATGAATATAGGATTTATTTTTTTGGATTAACAAAAAAAGGTAGGCATGAATAAAGCAGTGTGGCATTTTTCAGTAGACCCTGGATGCACAAAGGCTAATAAAAAGTTATAAAATTAACATATTTCCTTCTAAGCAGCCCTGTTTGAGATCTAAAACACAGCCTTACATTAATTTCACCAATTTAACTTGCTTAATAACAAGTCCATCATATTTGCAGTACTATGTCATTTATATAATAAGGCAAATTATAGATGAAACATTTCATTGCAAATTCTTGTATTTTTGAAATTGTGATCTCCTGGTTTACACAAATGTCATGTTATTTTGAAATACCCCTGTTACATGTTTGCGTTACAGAAATTACATTCTTTCTTACTCTAATGCATTTTCAAAATGTGTTTTCACAGGACAGTGATGACACTGAAATACCAGATGAATTACATTAGGACAGTGACATCATCAGTTATCTATCACAGGTGATGATTCTCCGTTACACCTGAATCAGTGGTATCCCTCAACATGCTATAAACATGTTACTTATAAATTATTACAAACACCCTTGTGCCTTATTACAAACATCAGTTGATTTGATGTTTGCTTAATCAAAGTTAAGAATTTAAGGGAAGTGAGAAAACAGGATTGTATTATTACTTATCCACAGGCATATACAATGGGAATATGTAGATAGTGGAAGGTTGAGGGCAACACATTTCTTAATACAATACAAGATAGTTTCCTTTCTCAGCATTAAATAAGTAATTGTAATTGATTTGATTGGTGTAACTGGACCCAGACCTGAAGCAGAGTGTGGCATTTACCAGTAGTCATTGAGTGCTCAGAGGTTGCTGAACAATCGGAAAATTGTTCTGTCAGATGAGAGAGTTTATTATATATAGCGTGGTCCTCACAAAATGAGTTAATTGATAGTGGTAAGATATAATGAGCTACTGGGTTGCAGTGATCATAACAAAATACATGTTACCATCAAAATTAAATCAGAAATGAATAATACAAAGCATTACAGGAAAAACATCCAGGTAGATAAAGATGTCAGGAATTATTTTGCAAAGATAGATTGGAATTAACTCACTAAATAATAAGACGGTAATGTGATGATGAACTATTTATAATTGTGTAAGTGAGTACTCAGTACATCATTTGTAAATTTGTTGCCTTGAAAATATTCATAAAACAACACTTATTGAAATAAACCATTAGACAACATATTAATAATGTTCAAAAAATCAAATGATGTGAAAGGTATATAGACATACTGGAAATAACGAAAGCTATGTACAACAGTTAGAAAGAGGCACTTAATCAAAGTACGCTTAAATTATGCATTCAAAGAGAAGATACGAACACAAATTAGCATGTGATATAAAATAACAGTAGTCACCTAATACATGATTAATGTTTTAGATATTATGTGTGCGCATTTTAGTTGCATCACCTGATAATGATATTATTTCAGTAATGTGCAATTGTGGCCATGTTGTGGAATTATCTATATTTGTGTGGTATTTACTAAAATGGCATTGTAAGGTGGAAATGAAGTAGGTTTATGAAATGTCAGGAATGCAACATTTTATTAATCAGCACCTTCTTCTTCCCCTCGCTCCCTAGCAGGTGGTGTCCACGTCACTTAGGTTCTATATTCTTCAGCTTTTCTTGTAATCTCTTCCCAACTCTCTCTGTCATCCGTAATGACCTTCCATTCTCGGCTATGCCCTCCCAAGTTCCCGTTTCTTGATGTCAATCCATGTTAGCTTTGGTCTTCCTCTTCATCGGTTGCCACTCTCTTCTAATTTTCATGCTTTTTGGCAGTCTGTTTTCGCTCATTCTTTGCACATGCCCTCCCCATTTCATTCCATTTCCGACTAATACTATCTTGAAATGTTTTCAAGCCAATCTCTTTTCTCAATTCCTTCATTTTCCTACAAATCTTCTCACGTTATGTACATATATTCCTCTGACCCAGTTGGTTTCTGCTACCTGTTGCTTCTCCTCTCGCTGTCAGTGCCAGCGTTTCCAAACCATAGATACATGCTGGTATCATGCAGGCTTCCAACATTTTTCTTTCATTTGTTTCTTCAGTTTTCTGTCCCACATAATGCGCTCTAACCTTTTCCATGCTGCCGCTCCTGCTTGCACCCTCCTCTGCATACCTTTACTGCTACCTCCATTCTCAAGAATTGTACCACCTAAGTATACAGAGCTGTTTATTTTTAATGGTTTTCCCGTCAACAACTACATGTTACATGCAGATGCCATGCTTTCTTAAGGTCTTACTCCATTCTTGCAATGCTTTTTGTAGTTCTTCTTTGCTATCAGCCACCACTGTAAGTTTGTATTATTAATCAGCATGATTCTCGATTAAAACCTAAGTTTTTAGCTAGTCCCTTGGTCCTAGGTTAAAATGGCAGATTATCTATGCATAGTCAATATCTGAATGTTTTCATTTCTACAAAACTATGTGTGAACATAGTAATTTTGCAAGTAGATGATATATTATTCATTTTAAATTTTAGAATTGCTACTGGGTTGAGGAAACTCGATGCCTTCAAACCGTTTTTTGAATTCCATTCTCACAATGTATATTATACACCGGTATATAGCACGTAGAGCTCCAAACATCATTGCATTGAATAGGCGTGTAGGTACACTTGCTATGAGAGAGCAGTCTTTCATGAACGTTACCATTATATGAATAAAATAATGCAGCCGATAATTGTAAACATACCTACTGACAAGTGATGACCTTAATTTGGCAGGTAGAGTTTTAACAAATATCAATTTCACCTATTTCTAACTGTTAAATTATTATTATTTATTATTATAAAGCATTTATAGAGCGCCGTGTGTCCGGATAACAAATCTGCTCAAAGGCGCTGACAATCGTACAGTATAAGTCAAATACATTAAATGACCTAAAACATATTAAATATAAATATTAAATAGAAAGGTAAAAGAAAATTATTTAAAAGTAGCATATACAAATTACGTAAAATGCCAGTTAGATAAACCTGAATAAAAAAAAAAATATATATATATTTACAAGTGTATATATTATACATAAATTAAATGAATTAGCCCTTTAAATACCTAACATAAATAATGTGCTAAAATAAAATAAATAAATATAATATGCTAATTAAAAATAATAATAAATAAATAAATAACTGCAACCTAAGTACATAACCGAATGTCAACATTGCACAAATGTCACTGATGCAGACTGCAAATTTCTTTGAAAGCCTGTCGAAATAAGCATGTCTTTAAGAGTGATTTGAAAGTGTCAACGCAGTTTGCATGCCTGACTGCACGAGGCAGGGCATTCCACAGGATCGGGCCAGCCACCGAGAAGGAACGACGGCCGTAACGTTCAAGTTGATATATCGGAACAGTCAACAGACCTTGTTCAGCCGATCTAAGTGATCTGGTCGGCATGTAGGATGTCACAAGCGATGAAATGTACGCAGGGCCGAGATGGTACACTGCACGATATACCAGCAGTAACAGCTTGAATTCGATCCGCTGGCGTATAGGCAACCAGTGTAGACGGTACAGAACAGGTGTTATGTGTTCTCGTCTCCTTGTCCCGGTAATGAGACGTGCTGCGGAATTATCTACCATCTGCAGCTTTCGCAAGTGCGTCTCCGGCAGACCATAAAATTATAACACTGCGTTGCCGTAATCAATACGTGACATGACTAAGGCGTCCACAATGGTTCTGCAGGCATTAGTGGTAAGACATTTCCTAATCAACGCGATGCTTCGGAGGTGACAATATGCCACCTGGCAAACACGACGCACTTGATTCGTCCTCGACATAGTGTTGTCGAGTAGAACACCGATGTCGCGGAGAACCGGCTTCGGCGAAACAGCACAGCCAAATACATCAATGACTTGGTCAACAGGCGGGTGAACAAGTTTCCGATTGTTCACTGCAGATATGACGATCACCTCGGTTTTGTTCTCGTTAAGCAGGAGAGTATGGTAAGACTTCCACGCTTTCACATAGGTGGTACAACGAGATATTCGATCGGTGGCCATTGTAAGTGGCTGGTCACGGGGAAAGTCCACATATAATTGCGTATCATCAGCGTACATATGATAGCGCAGTTGATGATGTTCAAACACATGGTTGAGTCCAAGGCAGTAGATCATGAACAGAAGAGGTCCGAGCATGCTACCCTGAAGCACACCACATGTTAGATCGACACTTCTTGAAATGATGTTGCCAACTTTAACTGCCTGTGATCGCTGTGACAGATACGACTTCAACCAGTACACGCACGCCAATTCTGTGCAGTTGATTGAACAGTAAATGATGGTCGACAGTATCAAAAGGAGCACTGAGATCTAGTAGCACCAGTATCACGCTCTTCTTGTTATCCATAGAAAGCAATATGTCGTCCCGTATGCGTATTAGGGCTGTTTCACAACTGTGCATTGGACGGTACGCACTTTGGAAATTATCGAAGATGCCGTTCGCATCCATGTGCTGTCGTATTTGGATTGCAATGCATCTCTCGACGAGCTTCGATACAAAAGACAGATTTGATAATGGACGATAATTTGATAACAGTTCTGGATCAAGACCATTCCTCTTTAACAGCGGTGTTACCACGACATGTTTCATGGCGACAGGTAGTGATGCCGACACGATGGACATGTTAACAATGCTGGTTAACACTGGTCCAAGAATGTGAATGTTAGATTTAAGCATGCTTCCAGAAATGACGTCAATGCTGGAAGAAGATTTGCTGGATGTGTTCTCAACCAGACCGAAGATGTCGGTGACTGTAGCAAGTTGAAAGTCGTAGAATGGTTCTTCAATATGACATTCGATATTGTGTAGGAATGCGGGTAGTTGGCATTGCGAGCGTGTAGTCACCAGCCGTGTACTGATATCAGTGATCTTATCTGTGAAATAAGAGAACAATCGCTCAGCTAGCGCATCCGGGTCGTCGTCACATTCTGGGAGCACAGGCGTACGAGTACGACCCATCAAATTGTTCGTGATGCGATACATTGCTTTGGTATCGTGAGATGTAGGTTAGATTTCAGCACAGTAATAAGCAGTTTTGGTTGTGGCGATGTTCTGCTTAAATGCGTCACGCAAGTCAGTGTACATTTCACGATGGACAGCTAGCCGCGTGTGACGCTACTTGCGCTCTGCTCGTCGCACTTGCCGTCTCATCAGCTGCAATTTGTCAGTCCGCCATGGTTGTCTTGGACGCACATTTATCAGTCGTTTGATGACTGGTGCATGTCTATCAATTACCGTTCGAAGTTCATCATTATACTGTTCAAACAGACTCTCAATGTTGTCGGCGGGGTTGTTAATCAGTGGCGAAGCGCATATGTCGCACGAAAATTGCTGCATGTTGATTGCAGCGTATTTACGATAAATTACTTCCTTAGCCTACGCACTGGTCGTGGCTTAGATGAAACAAATTGACACATGATGATGTGGTGGTCTGTGAGCAAGGAATCCACCGACACGTCTGTCACAATAGAGCCATTCACGACCCATCAAATTATTCGTGATGCGATACATTGCTTTGGTATCGTGAGATGTAGCTTCGATTTCAGCACAGTAATAAGCAGATTTGGTTGTGGCGATGTTCTGCTTAAATGCGTCACGCAAGTCAGTGTACATTTCACGATGGACAGCTAGCCGCGTGTGACGCCACTTGCGCTCTGCTCGTCGCACTTGGGTGATAACGAGGTCGAGAATGTTACCCCGGCAGTGTGTTGCCGATGTCACATGTTGTTTTAAGTTTACATCGTTCAGCACTGCAGTTAAGTCACGTGCATCTTTGTCGTCTCTTTTCCATAGCGAACATTGAAGTCACCGAGTATAACGATTCCGGTGTTTCGAAGTGAAACGCATTCAAGAAATTTGCCGAATTCTACGAGAAATTGGCGAAAGGACTTCGACTTGCGACCAGACGATGTTGGTCGATAAATTATAAAGATGCGTGCCGTTGCCGCAACTCTCGACCCGCGTAACACCACTTTAAGGCATTCGAAAGATTCCGCGGGCCACGGTCTGGACAGAGAAAGGTGGAAGGAGGTCTTAAAAAAGACCCCAACTCCCCCACCCCGTCGATCGCTCCGCGGGAGATGTTCAAAATTGTAACCGTGAGGGACCATCGCAGAAGTGAAAGTCTCATCATTATTGCACAACCACGTCTCTGTTAGGCACAGAATGTCGATGTCGTTTTCACATATGTAGTCTGTGACAAAGTATGGCTTGTTGCGAACAGACCTTACGTTCAACAGCCCAATCGTAGCCGTAGTTGGGCTGTCAAAAGTAAGTCGAAGCAGATTCTGCATGCAGATGTTACGTCTCGCGGTAAACGATGGAGGGGGGCGATGGTTGATTAACACAGTAATTGGTCTTTGCTTCGACCTCCCTGCCCTACAGCCCCTGCGAGTCCGCCGATTGTCCAAGTGGTCCAAGTGATGCCGCACAAGCTTCTAGTAGTGTAAGGTGAAATCTGGTCACAATCGCGCTTCCAATCCGTAGTAGGTCAGTTCGTTTGTACGCGAACATGCTGTGAAGAATGGCTGTGCAGTGATCCTGATGTTGCCGTCACGCCTGGTCGATCAGCAGCAATGGTGTGGCACAGGTGCAATTCACTGTGCAGTTCACTGTACAGGTATAAATTACTAAAATACTAAAAAGTCACTAAACACTTCCCAAAACAGCATAGTCCATCGTCGATCTGATACCTTCATAAAACAACTGTAAAAAGTGCAGTGCCGTATCGAAATTAAAAACTGGTAAAAATGCCAAATATATAAGAGCTTGCTATGGTGCAGCCACATAGAGGCGCAACACATAACAATAAATTAAGCATAAAGATATCGTATATACTAAACATTCTATTGTAAATTTGTATATATATGTCGAATATTGTCTTGTTATGATATTGTAATTTTGAAAGCAAGGCAGATGCTGATTGGCAACATAATGGTTAATTATCTCAAACCTATAACAATGTGTTGCTTGCTCCACCAACTAAAGGGGTGCAAACATTGTTACATGTTTCTTATACTCAAGGATGTGATACAGACCGTAATATACCATTTAGTAGAGTAACGTATAAGCTGTGTTTTGATATAAAAAAACTGAATTCGAAGTTGAAGTAAACTTAGTGATGGACTATTGAATGCAATTATGAATATTTTTGACCTACAATCTGTGATGATCTGTTGTATGAAATTTTATCAAATTAAAAGCAATGAGTCATTAGGGAAGCTACAATATTCATCTACGTTGGCCATTCTACTTCTATACAAAATAGGCGAAGAACAAGCTGTTTGTAGCTAAAATATATTGCAGGAAAGTTCCATACACTCACACAGTGTATCAATGCTTCTTATGGGGAAACTCTGGAATAGCCAGTTGTGCAGCTATTGTTTCGTAGTAGTTTGCATTTAGGATTTTGCACAGCCTTCTTAGATGAAATGCAAGTCTTATGATTGCTAGTTCAAGCATTGCCTATTGTGATATTCCGATTAGAAAAAAAGTATATGTTGAAGCAGATTTTAAAAGCAGGATTTCTGAATCCACGAACAACTTTGCTCAAAGTATTGGAAACAAACCTGTATGTGTACAACTCCTCTGTACTGTGCATGGAACTGGTACTTGCCCTTCTACACATCTTATGTACACATTATACACAAACTAGTAGTATTAAACATAGTATTACACTTTAGTTTTATTTAATTCATACTTTGGACGTGATCATGATGATGGAATGGCACTGACATGTGCATTTATGTACTAAAAGAGGTAATTGCTAAGTATCAAGCCTTGTATAGTTGCTTACGTATTTATTTTCTTGATGCGTCTAAGGCTTTTTTGACCGTGTCAATCATAATGTACTTTTCAAAAAGCTCGTTGACAGAGGTGTTCTGGGCAATAGTTTTAGATTTTTTTGGTTTTTGTGTGCAAACCAACACATGTGTGTGTAATGGGGTGATCATGTGTCTGACACCATTAATGTCAGTACTGGAGTTAGACAGGGAGGTATATTGTCCCCTATTTGTTCAGTACGTATATGAATAATTTATCCATGGTACTTAATGGTTGCAATGTAGGATGTAGGTATGATTGTGTAAATAATATTATGTATGCTGATGATCTCGTTGTATTTTGTCCATCCAGCTGGGGATTACAGACCCTTGTCACTGTAAGTGATCAATATGGCTTAACTCATGACATAAAGTATAATTCTAGAAAGAGTATGATAATGATAATGAGAAACAAGAGTTGTAAGAACGTACAATTTCCAGTTTTTTGCTTCTTTCTGAAAAAAATCTTTAGGTCTTATAATATCAAATAATATGCAAGATGACAGAAAATGTCCGTTATATGCCCAAGGCAACATGAGCATAAGAACATTCCATATGTGTTGAAATGATGTTAAGAAAACTGTGTTTACTACTTTTTATTCACCTATGTACACCGCCCATTTATGGTGGAATTTTCATAACTGTGCAATTAGAAAATTGAATGTGTCTTACAACAATATACATTGTAGTGCTAGTGAAATGTTCGTTTACAATAATTTGGCTAACTGTGCTGTCGTTATTAGAAATTTTACATATAGAGTTACATGCCGACTGCAGTTTTCAAAAAATGCTTTAATATGTAGCACCATTACTAATGATGTGAAGTACGTACAGTGAAGTTCCAGAATCTGGGAGTGCTGGTTGACTTCAATGTGTACATCTGTAACTATTGTTTATAACACACCTATACTATAGAACCATATTAATGTACTTGTATGTTGTATGAAGTCTGTGAATAAAGCAATTATTATTATTATGTACATATTGCTGTATTGTTTGATATGGAATAAATGACTAATTCAATTGATAAATGACTGATTGGATTGATCGAAAACAATTAGTTCTCAAATAATTTACTTCATCAATTCCATTTAATTGAAAATGGTACTAGAAGTATAAATTCACTGGTGTTCAGTTACCTTTAATGGTCTTGTGTTGTAAAAATTGGTGAGAGGTTGGCCCACAAATATCTTGGAGAGGGGATGTTGAGACTCCTGCCACACCCCTTCATGACCACCTAAAGACAATTAATACTGAATTGTGTAGACATGTAATATTTGTGCATTTCACATATTTTGAATAAAACAGGTTTTCAATGAATGAACAAACAATGTTCAGTATTTTTAATTCGACGATTTATTAAAACAACTGTAGCACCATTAATAACATCGTGGGTGTTCATTGTTTAATCATCATTAAAATGTGAATGGCAATGCCATGAAGGTATTCAAGCTCAGTAACATGGGTCCATAGCATAGGCTAGGCATATTTAACTTATGGTGATGTTTACACACATAACTCTGTGCAAGCTAACAAACATGGTTACTAGCTAGCTTTGCTATTTATTACACACACAAAAATTGAATGTAAACGAAGTTTCAAAAATGTCACCTACCAACTCTATTGGATTTGTTATGAAACTCCCAGCATTTCGGAAAAGTCGAAAACCTACCAGATTGTAGGTTTTTAGATGCTTTTAGATGTTTTTAGTTTGAAGTTTTTGGTGAGGCCTCAATGGGGGCGTGCAGTTGGTCACCAGAGGGGTACAGTTGACAGTTTTTTGGTGATTCTTAAAGAGTGTAGTTAGAGGTTCCAATAGGGTATGCTTGCAATTGGAGGCTTTTGGTGAGAGTGGAAGCTCTTGGATTTTGAAACTCAAACGTTAGCAGGTATATTACGGATTATTGCCATAGGTATGCACGTAGACATGCCATATATAACTATCGCTCAGCTGACTTGTATTATTAGATTTATAACACCAACTCTTTCGAATTGTGAAAAAAAATCATTAATTGGTTAGGGTAAGATATGTTCATATACCGTCCGATATGATAGTAGCCAATCGAATTAATTTGTTTCGAAGAATCAATCAACACACCGACGCAGGCACAGCCATGCCCAAGCCAAGGCCAAGGGTAGGGGCTGGATAGGCGACTGCCGCGCGTATTACCATCACTGCGTGCATATCAATAGCATAACGGTAATATAGTAGACTTTTTGGTTACTATAATTATGTTAACATAATACAGACCTACTAAATAGTGTCCACTGTAACGTCCATAGGCATAGACCCGCCATAGACTATATAGTGTAAACGGGTAATCTTTCGGTAGCCTGGCCCTGGCCTAGGCCCTAGACTAGTGTATTGATAATTACACGTTGACCGCTTCCAATAAATCGTTCTCGCATAAAATACTTCTCCGTCGGCAATACCGTCAGGCTCGTGTACAATGCTGCCTATTGACTGTCGTTCGTTGTTGTCATCGTATAGAGACATTTGGTGTTCAAACATAACTGCACTGGTAATATCCTTCGACATAGTTTACACTTCGCCAGTGTCTACGTGATTATATGCTCTACCACAAAAAAGGTCTAACTAACTGTAGACAACTCCCGGTCTCGCTACGGTCAGCATAAGTCGGCACCTATGCATAAAGTTTTTAAGCAGACCGATTTGTGTGTATAATATATGTTATTCGTTGAAATATATCAATAAACTTTCAGTATGTGTTCTAAATTAGTGTTAAAACTATATCCCGACTTTACATCATTGCAAAATAAATTGGTATAAATATTTGTATTAAAAAAGAGAAAATAGGATCGTTGTTCAACCATTTCACGGTGATTGCCATGTAGACTAGGGCCTACTTCAATAATAATTATAATACTGTTATAATAATAATATAATAATAATAATAGTAGTAGTGTACTACTTCGGGATCATATTTACGTGTCATCCTTAGGTAAGTGGCCTATTTGGCCGCAACCACATAACAAAACTGCGTGTGACACTCTTAAATGTTTGCAAACTTCCATAGCGAAATAAGTTCCGAAAATAAAATTATTGCAATATCGCAACAGGAATGCCAGTGAACAGTGTAATTTGCAACTAATAAATTGTATCATGTGATATAACTAGCCACGGACGAGACTAAGATTTTACGGCACAAGTTCTACCAGTAAAACAAAGCATTTAAGACTAGTCGGCCCAATCATATAATATGTTTGATAGTTTTCCAACTATTGCAATACCGCAAATCTTTCCCTCTTCCGGTACCTGGGCCGCTTTATGTACAATCTCGCTTTTAGTCCGAAATAGTTCCGTGGTGTACAGATAATCAGCAGGCCGCACGTTTCGGCCGCGGATGTGCTGTGTTCATGCTACATCAACTGTGTGTATTGATGCCACCATCCATATAATAATGAGAGATTTCGTACTTATAAATCAACAGGTACAATTAAGAATTCAAGAGGCAACGGCGGAATTACGCATTTAAAACCGTTTCAATACGCATGTCAAAGCGGAAATTGGCAGCTCAGTTACAAACCGATATCATTCCAATTCACTATTTTTAGAGGCAAACGTGCGCACACAAGTAACGAGGAACAATACGCAGACTGCTCTCTCTCTCTCTCTCTCTCTTTGACGGAGCACTTTCAACTAGAAACTAATTCCCGCGAAAGCGTCCTCAACGGTAAAAGTTAAATCCGCTTCTGGACATATGTTATCTTTCACTGAGTCCGATTATTCATTTCAATCAATATTGTGTTCTGCCCTAGTTGGCGTACCTTCACGCAAAGCGCCTGCGTAGTTAGTTTGAACTCGTCTCGATACCGTTTATTGCACAATACGTACAGAAAGAAGTTAACGGAATAATTAAGTTGTTCGAGAAGCAACGTGATATCGATCGCCGGTTCGATCGACTCAAACATGTGCTGTCGCCGGAAAAACAACATCAGGTGCGCGATGGAGACGGGCATGACAAGCAAGACGAAGGCAGCGTTCGTCGCCAGTAACATGGCCGTCATCCGCGCGGTGTTGGACGCCATCTTGCCGGTGGAACTCTGGGAAGAACTATGCGCGTGTACCTTTCGCCTGCTCCTCCAGATTGAAGTGACGGTGAATGAATTCAGGACGATCATTATGACGGCGGGAAGAAGAGCGTATGCGATGATGCTCAAGAGGAGAATGTTTTCGACGGCGGCTGTGTAGCCCTTCCGGTGTGTGGAGTTGGAGACGCAGGTTCCCTTGACTATCGTCGTGTCCAGCCATGACCGGAAGGCATTGAAGCCCCCGCAGATCAGCAGTGTGACGGCGGTGCTGACGTACGCGATGCGCTTCGTGCAGAGCGTCTTCATTCGTAGCGGCAAACAGACGGCGATAAAACGTTCGACGCAGACGTAGACGACGATCCACGAGCTCGACATCTTGGCCGTACGATACGCCCAGAAGTACGTCCAGCAGCCGGTCTCGTGGAAGGAACGAACGTCGACTTTAATTAGGCTGCGAAAAAAATGTTTACTGAAGGTCGACACAATGATGACCACCGTGTCACACAAGGCGAGGGCAATGAGGTAAGCGCTGACGCACGTGGACCGGAAATGTTTCACCAGCATCACATGGATGGTGAAAATGTTGCCGGAAATGCCCGTTGTGACCAGGATGGGCAGAACAACATAAGCAATGTACTGAATGTAACTCGTGAACTTCTCTTGTGATACGTCGCCATTCGCTGTTTCGTTGTCGTAGTACGACAGACGATAGTGTGTATCCAACTCCGTCGTTAACTGTATCCGGTGGTCTACGGCCGTCGGGTTGCCACTGTGAGCAATTCTTGGGAAACCAGCTGATGTTCCACTGTCGTTGACGTCGCTGGATGTTGATATATGACCACTGGTCGCATTGTGCCATTTTATATGTGACATGACATCAGTCGAAGGATTGCGACATTCCGTTAGCAGAACAGACGCTAGCAAAATCACGACTTCACCCATTGCAAGCACGCGATACAATGACGCTCTCGGCGCAGGTGTTGCAGCTGCGCGCTCACTGATATACTCTGCCTGCTTGTTAATGACTACCCAAGTTAATCGGAACTACGTTAATGAACGACATAATAATTCATCTCAGAAGGTTATCAACATTAATTAATCACGTTCTATGGCTTTGAAACGTATCGGATTACGAATAATTCTAGTTGATTCCGTGTACTTCGTCGCTAATATTTACTACAGAAGAAGGCAACGTCGTTGGAGCATAACAAATATAACCGATGTAGCGTCACATTCTTCCAAACAATCATCCTTGGATTCTTAATGCTATCACATATTAAAACATTGTATTGATTCGTATCCAGATAAATTCGCTGTGTCGACTTTTTTACAGCATTCCGTAATATTATATTGCCTGTTCAACAGATAATTGTTACCTTTTGAAATATAATCAGTTGACTTACTAACGCACATCGATTTTGTGCATTTGAAATACCACGTATGACGTGCGTAATTTCGGTCGGACATAACGCAATATTCTTCATTCCTGTTGGAGAAGGCGCCGCAGTTTTGTTCAGCACCGTCGGAGAGGACGCAATCTCAGTCAGTCTTGGTGGAGATTCCGCAATTTTGTTAAATTTCGTCGGAGATACCGCGTACTGCGTATTGTTGAGTTTTCTGGACATGACGCAATATTGGGCTGTCTTGGTGGAAATGCCTCAATTTTGTCGAAAATACCTCAGTTTAGTTCAGCTCTGCTGGAGTAATGTAATGGTGAGTCTTTGTGGATCTGTTGGAGTAATGTAATGGTGAGTCTTGGTGGATCTGTTGGAGTAATGTAATGGTGAGTCTTGGTGGATCTGCTGGAGTAATGTAATGGTGAGTCTTGGTGGATCTGCTGGAGTAATGTAACGGTGAGTCTTGGTGGATCTGCTGGAGTAATGTAACGATGAGTCTTGGTGGATCTGCTGGAGTAATGTAACGGTGAGTCTTGGTGGATCTGCTGGAGTAATGTAACGGTTAGTCTTGGTGGATCTGCTGGAGTAATGTAACGGTGAGTCTTGGTGGATCTGCTGGAATAATGTAACGGTGAGTCTTGGTGGATCTGCTGGAGTAATGTAACGGTGAGTCTTGGTGGATCTACTGGAGTAATGTAACGGTGAGTCTTGGTGGATATGCTGCAGTTAGATTTTGAGCGTTTCTTGGGAAACCTTTTACTCTTCCTCCGTCATTCTTACCGCTTGGCTATGCGATATGACCGTTGGTCGCATCGAGCCAGTTTATACGTGGCACCAGTCGAACGATTGCGACATCCCATTAGCAGAACACACGCGTGCAAGAGAGTGCATAATAATATATTCGCTGATTCCGCCTGGCTGATAATTGCTACGTGAAGCTAATAGTCTAGTAATGGTAGATGTTAATTACGTATTACCCGCCTGTTGTGTAAATATATTCATACTACCTGTTGCAGGGTAAAAATACAAGATTATCATCATAGTTAATGAAAACTTTCGGCCCTACGAATAATTTCAAATGATTCAGCATATTTTTGCTGATATCTACTTTACACGAAGGCGTCGTATACATATCCGATGTATCACGGATCATTTGCGTCCAAACAGTCATACTTGGATACTAATTGCTATCACACTAGGCGGATCCAGGGCATCTGGGGCACGTGCCCCCAGACCTTTGGAATTTCCTTTGACTATGCCCGCACTAGCATGATGTACCTCAGGGGGATGCAATTGGAGGTATTTGAATAGCCTAAAATATTTGTGTTTTGGCGAGCTTCAATGGGGTGCAATTGTCGGTGTTTAGAGAGCCTGAAGCGTTGGCATTTTGGCGAGCCTCAAGCGGGGTGCAATTGGAGGTTTGTTGGAGAGCCTGGAGTGGTGATATTTTGGTGAGCGTTAAGGGGTGCAATTGGAGATTTTTGGAGAGTGAAGTGTTGGTAATTTAGCAATCTTCAAAGTTGGTATGTTGGCTAAACTCTAGGTACAAGTGCAATTTGAATGTTCTTGGCCCCCCTAGACTATCCTGTTTGGATCCGCTTCTGATCACAAAGTACAACACTATATTGATTCCATTCCAGTTAAATTCGCAGTGTCGATTCTTTCTTAGCTCAATGCGTGTTCTGAATGAAAAGGTTGTGGTTACGAAGTTTGGTGACGTAAACATGGATTAATGGAAATATTATATGGCAACATTTTGCAACACTGCTATCACCAATTCAAATTTCAAACCCATGTCAGAATCGTTAGAGACTTCTGTGGACAACAAGAAATCATACGTTGAGGAGAATCATATTTGACGAAAACAAAACTTAACCGAAAAAGTTGTGTATTAAATACATTGCACCACTATACTATTACATGTTCAAGGCGAACGTTCATCTCACGACAGTTGTCACAAATCTTGGCCTCATCAGTCTAACTGTACGATGGAAGAAGCAAGGAAGTCACATCCTTTACACGGTCGCTATTACACGGTTTGTGACCAGCTGCTAACAGAATATCTCGTCCTCGGTACTGTACTGTTGTCAAACTGGCGGATATACCGCCAGCTATAGAGCGCAGTGGCGCAGTGTATTGAGCGTCGGACTCTCTATCTGTTCGAGAAGTTAAAAACTATTCAAATTGGATGATATATACAAACATCACTTAGGTATTTTTACGCATAAAGCAACAAATAAACAACTCCCAGTTAGCATGTCATCAATGTTATTACGGACAGATAATGTACATAAACATAAGCTGAGAAACCATAATGCATTACATCCAATAAATAACAACAAACACAAGGAAAGTCACAACAAATTATCCAGGACCAATATTCATAATTTACATTATTATTATTTGAATTATCTTACCTTATAAATTAACCATAATCATACCATCATTTTATCATGATATAAATGATTACGTTTGTATTTTGTATTCATGATTTACTTGAAAATTAGCTAGTTAATTTATTCAGAATGCATTATTATGTTCTAATGAGTAAAATTTAATCAGTAGTCAACCTGTTCTATTTATGTATTGTAAGTCATGTATGTGTATGTATGTGCATGTGTATACATTAACAGCATCTATGAGATGATTTATTCACTTTGTTCCAGAATAACTTACTGTCCTACTTTTATGCTTTAATTTTATGGAACAAGGAAACTGTTTTTAATTTATTATGTTCTGGTGGTCCTCATTACAAGCCCATGAGGGTATCTAGAAGATCTCCACGCATTTGTTTTGTCTGTTTTTTTAATCCATTGTACACATGTTCATTAATTTGTACTTGTAACCGAAATAAAGTTCAATTCAATTCAACGCTGTGCTTCCGTGTCGAACCTTGGACAAGTTCGGTGACTCCACGTTGGTCCAGTTCATTCAGCTATGTGAATGATTACCTGGTTGTAGACAGTGGTGGATATTTGTTTTCGCGCATTAATTGCACAGTGGTTGAATGCTTCCCAAGGAATGTTTACTTTCAAAATGTATCCTTCGTTTAATGTTCATTTATAGCATACTAATTATTTTGAATAGATTACTTTTAATATTATGTAACTTGTAAAGCGCTACAGAATCAAGAATTCAACCATAAGCTAAGTATATTTAAATTATAAGCATATTTTAACAAGTTTTGGTCCTGTCATATTCAACTTAATAAAACCGGCGTTAAAGCCGTTATGATTATCGCTCACTTTCGCCGGTCGGCAATGTTTAGTTTTTTTGTTTTTTTGTCGTTTGTACCTATTATACTGTTAAATGATTAAGTTACAAAACATAGTGCCTGTGGGTTTTTTCAATTGACCTTTTAGATTACTATTGGCATTTTATATTATTACAATAAATACGGTATTTAAAAAGGAATCATGTTGGAGTTAATTGCCATTGAGTGATTGATAATACAGTCAGTTTCTGCCTATCTAAGACTAAGACTAAGACTACGGCAGTCTGAGTGAATTATAATACATATAAATAGTTCTTCCTCCCTTAATAGGCCTGTAAGTCTCAATTTAGTTACCGGAATTGGCCCCGGTTCAACATTTTCTAATTAAATAAAGTAGGCTTTATTGTTAAAATTAAGACTACGGATCTTGTAAATATAATTTAGTTTTTTACTTACGCCGTAGGCTTAGCCTTAGCTCTGGGTTTAACATTCTTTACTATTTATTATCTATATGATATACAATGATATGGTTTTGGTCTATTATTTTCTACAAAATATGATAATAATCTAACATAATTATGTCACCATTATTCTTATTGGGTGTTTTCTGCTTGTCTTGCTCTGTTGCTGTAAGGGATATCGATTTTGTTTTATGCAAACCAATGAGATCTAATCATTTTAATGTGCTTTTTCCTAATCACACTAAAATTCATCATTCTATTTAAATTTTGCATAGTTTGCCATGTCTTCATGTTTGTTATAATAGAAAGTTACTGCCAATCCCCCGCTCTACGCCAACATTGAAATTAGCAATAATTGTATTACTAGCAGGAGATGTAAGTCTCAATCCTGGGTCATCTGTTAGACGAAACATTCGGGTGGCCACAACAAACGTTCGATCTGTACGAGATAAGACAGCCTCACTTTGTGATTTATTAATTTCAAAGAAAATAAACATTCTAGCTGTAACTGAGACCTGGCTCAGACCACATGATACACATGCATGCATTGCTGACGTTTCCCCTTCTGGTTACACCTTTCACCATCGACCACGTTTAGTCGGCCGTGGAGGTGGTGTTGGCTTTCTTATATCACAGCAGTTCAAAGTTAAATTACATTCTAACCCCGAATACTCTAGTTTTGAGTCCATCTGCGCAGAAATTTCAGATTCTTCTTTCTCCGCACACTTTGTTTGTATCTATCGCCCTCCAGGACATCCGGCCAATTTCTTTGAAGACTTTCAGGATATGTTGGAAAATCTGGCAGTTATTCATTCAGAATTTTACATTCTTGGTGATCTTAATCTACATTTGGATATACCTTCTTCAACTACAACTACGTTTGATGATATTCTGGCATCATTTGATTTGAAACAACATGTTACCTTTTCGACACATATACATGGCCATTGGCTTGACCTCTTGATAACCCGTTCAACTTGTTATAATATCCAAACACCTACTGTTTCAGATGGGTTATCAGACCACCATACTGTCATTGCCAATATTAACGGTTCTATAGCCCCTTTACAATCGAAACACAATGTGTCTTACAGAGCCATTCATAGGATTGACATTACAGCTTTAATGGCTGATATCCTTACATCTGACCTTATCACAGATAAAAAAACCATCTATCTGACTTATATAAACAGTACTGTCAAGTACTCAATGCATTACTTGACAAACATGCACCTATAAAATCCAAATGGGTGTCAGAAAGGCCACCGGCTCCATGAATGACTTCCGAAATTATACTATCTAAATGGCTTCGTCGTTATTTAGAGCGTGTATGGCGCAAATCACGCTCGCTATTAGATAGATCGCGCTATTCTAAGCAATGTCACCTCTGTAACATACAAATGGCTAAAGCTAAATCAGATTATTTTACAAATATGGTCATAAATAAGTCTGATAATCCGCGTCAGTTATGGAACTGCATCAATAACATTCTACACAGACGGCCTACTCCATCGCTACCTGATCATGTGTCAATTAAGTCTCTATATGATTGGTTCTCTAATCACTTCAAGAATAAAATCAGTATTATTCGTTCTGCTTTCCCACGTCATAATATAAGTAATGTCAGTGTGGACTTTCCACAAGTAAATTCTCAACTTGTATCATTTGAACCTGCAACAGTTGATGAAGTTAGGAAAATAATTATGTCCACCCCAAATAAATCTTGTGCACTTGATCCATTTCCAACAATACTGCTAAAAGCATGTCTCGATACACTAATTGGACCTGTAACAAATATTATAAATGCATCACTTTGCTCTGGCTGTTTCCTGATGATTTTAAATATGCCCATGTCACACCACTTCTTAAGAAGTCATCTCTGCCTAAACAAGACCTAAACAGTTATAGACCTATTTCTAATCTCAGCTTCATTTCCAAAATACTAGAAAAGGTTGTAGCAAGTCGTCTAAGGTCTCACATTAGCACAAATGTCTTAACTAATGTGTTACTATCAGCATATAGGCAGTTTCATTCAACAGAGACTGCCCTCTTAAAGGTTCATAATGACATTAACTTGAACATTAATAATGGTAAAGTGACTGCACTTACCTTACTAGATCTCTCTGCCGCGTTTGACACGATTGATCACAGCATTCTCATTGAACGCCTGTTAAAGTGGTACGGCATATCTGGCACAGCTCTAAGCTGGTGTTCTTCGTATCTAACTGATAGATACCAAACTATAAAGATTGGGAACTGCTTTTCAGCTGCACTGCCGGCTTTATTTGGTGTTCCCCAGGGTTCTGTTCTTGGGCCTTTGTTTTTTACTCTTTACACCACGCCACTAAGCTCTGTTATACAAAGACATAACTTAGATCATCATCTTTATGCTGATGATACTCAGATCTACATTTCGTTGGCTACCCCGGATACAAATCGCTCCCTTAACCAACTTAGTGATTGCCTTCAAGATATCTTCCACTGGATGACTGACAGCAAGTTGAATTTAAATGCAAATAATACTGAATTGATCATTATTGGTACTCCAATGCAGCGTTGTAAACTGGATGGTTTTTTTCCTACACGTATTTTGAATCAGTATATCACGCCAGCAACCTCGGTGCGGAATCTAGGAGTGATCTTTGATAGTAACTTCAATTTCCGACAACACATATCTCAAACATGTCGCTGCTGTTTTTATCATATTCGTGATCTTCGCCGTATTCGTCGGTATATGTCATTTTCTGTTGCTAAGACTATTGCAACAGCGCTTGTTAGCAGCAGACTTGACTATTAAAATTACCTCCTTTATAATATCGCTAGCAACGATATCACAAAACTTCAGCGTGTCCAAAATTGTCTAGCAAGAGTAGTTACAAGATCTCCTTTTTTTCTCGCTCTGTACCACTTTTGAAGTCTTTGCATTGGCATCCTGTACGATATCGTATAATATTTAAGATCTGTACCATTACATACCAGGCACTGTCCAATAAGCAACCCTCTTATTTGCATTTATTGCTTACTCCTGTAAGAAAACCTATCCAGCTTCGATCATCTAGTTCTGACCTACTTTTGTTCCTAGAGTCAACACTAACTTTGGAACTAGGGCTTTTTCTGTTGCTGCACCAACTCTTTGGAACATGCTTCCTCTTAGTGTTAGATCAGTTGAAAATATTAAAAAATTCCGTCGTCATTTAAAAACGTATCTTTACAACCTTGCTTACCCACCGTAGCTCCCTAGCGCCTTGATCCACCTGTTGACAACTGGAAAACTACTTATGGATTTTGAGATTGACCAACCCTTTTGTTTTGATGCGCCTCTGAGCTTGGTTTCCAAGGATTTAGGCGCAATATAAGTTATCTTATTATTATTATTAAAGCAGTCCTTTTTAACCATATTCCCACCCAGAGCATAACCCCAGCTGGCTAGTGGACACTAGCCAACTAGTCTGTCCCACGTTGTTCATGTATTAATTAATATAAGACTACACTAACTTTGTTGAAGGTATACTGCCCGCCATATTGTGTTTAGCAAGCCCGTAACAACGGTCACAATTTGAAGGCAGGACCGCGGGTGCTCGTTCAAATAATACACAAAACATCCAGTTTAAAAACAAGCTTTTTTAGCAATACGGCCGAGTCGGGCTGAGTTAATTGGTATACCCTTTGGTGTTCAACGATGCTCACTTTCCCACTGTCAATACAGCAGACTTCCAGTTAGAAATTACTATTCCCGCTAATTCTGGGTAGACGAATAGACCAGGTCCCTTTAAAGAACATATAAAAAGAGGAAGGCCACGGAAGAGATGGAGTGACTAAGTTACAAAAGAACACTGGATTCCCGCTTTTAACAGCAGAGCGGTGTGCTGTAGGCAGGACGAAATGGAGGTGGGTGACATCCAGGAGGAAAGTGAAAGTGGCCTAAACATGTAATTCAAGTAAGTAAACTGTATTGATTTATAATTCACAGGTGGAATAAAGGTATGTATAAATAATAATACGCAATAACACCAACAACCTGGGAAAGACCGCTGCGTTAAGAAAAGCAAAAATCCACCAGCCTGTCTGTTTTTTAATGCAGTCATTCGGCTATTTATAACCCGATCGTGTTACGTCTCAAACGATATCAAATAGGACTCAATCACGTGTTTTTCAAAATGGACGCAGAAAAGTTGAAGTTAGTATGCCTTCATTTTGTGTGTGTGTGTGTGTGTGTGTTGTGTGTGTGTGTGTTTGTGTGTGTGTGTGTGTGTACATGCACACACACATAAACACATACATACACACACACCACACACACACCCACACACTCACACACTCATACACTCACACACTCACACACACACACACAGTCCCCGCCGAGGAGATAAACAATTTCCTCAGTAAAATGGACTAAATTACTGCCTGTAATCATGTCAACGGTAGGGTGAATTATGTTCACGCTATACGCAAATATTTTACACATACACATATTATCGTGGCCATGGTATTCTACTTCCAACTTACCAGACGTCTCATCATGCAGTATTATAAGATACACTTAGTAATGTTCGTTTGTTTTTTTCGATGATAATGTTCACAAAACAAACCTTACTCAGTATGACACATGCTTATGTCAATGTATGAATGATCATGTAATATCATGTTTTGATAGCAGATATTGTAGCCCAGGTATTGAGACGTCTCATTGTGCATAAATGCTCTTAAAAAATATTTTTAGATAATATATTACAATTCGTAGCTGTGCCGCTGTCATTGATATTTATTATGATTATATGGTTTAAAGGACATGAAGTCCAGGCAGAGGTGATAAACATCTTTCTCAGCAGAATAGGTTAATTGTACTGCTGTAACGTAATCATACCGCCAGTGGCTTGAACTATGTTTACTGCATGTCTTACGTGTACATGCATGCAGTACAAGTTTTACTGTCGCTTCAGAAATTAACATACATATACGCTTACACAATGCTCAATATTATGTTCTGTGACAGTCTCTGACAAGTACTTACAGACATGAGCGTATAACAAAACAGCTTATTATGACCGACCGGCAATACCCACCGACCTGGTCGCCAGATGGTAGCACCAATCACAGCCTACACCAATAGACAACTCCTGACATCTCTCCCCTATTAGGTTTAAAAATGAACTTAACCTGCATGCCACATATGTATCATCAAGACACTACTTAAACAAACATGTGGCGTCATAATAATTGAAATAATTAATGATACAGTGTCATTCTTCTCTAACACAGCAGTGTCACAAAAATGTCACTCCTTTTAACACAAGAATGCCATTCTCCTTTAACACAAAAAAGTCACTCTTCCTTCAACACAAGATGTCACTTTTCTTTTAACACAAGAATGTCACTCTTCTTTAACACCACACTGTGGCAACAATGTCACTCTTCAATAAGTCGCACAGGTCTGATTATAGACCTATTTGATCGACGCAGCACAGGACTGGTGGACGCTGGAAACTGCTCCAATGGCGCCTCGCCAGTATGACTCTCGGCCGGGCTCGAAGATACAACCGTCGGTAGAGGCTGAACTACCCTTGTCACAGGAACACTAGGCTGTTCTCCTGGTCCCTGCGGCACAACTCGCAAATTACGTCTATTTCGACGATACACGCCATATTCGGTGTGGACTGTGTGTGACCGTGGCATGTCGACTCCATCGGCTATGTCACCTTTATTTGTCCAACTCTTCTCAATGTCCGTCCTGACCTTTACTGTATCCCCTGGGGACAGTGGCGGTAGTGGACGTACCCCATGGTGTCGGTTATAGTTGCGCCGATATGACAGTTTAGCGTCAAAATCCTTCTGACGCACCACTGGGCTGGGCCATCTTGTCCTGAGTGCAGATGGTAGGGTTGACAGGGTCGTACGAATATGACGGCCTATCATCAGTTGTGCGGGACTGCATCCTGTGGCGGCGATTACTGTGTACCCGTAGACCATCAGGCCCAGCCAAGGATCACCCTGTTTGAGAATCCTTTTGGCCGTTTGCACAGCTCACTCGGCTTCTCCATTGGCGTTTGGCAGGTACAGGCTCGACGTCACATATGTAAACCCATACTGTTCTGCAAATGACTTGAACTCTGAATACGAAAACCCGGGCACGTATTCAGACACCAGCTCAGTTGGGATGTCAAATCGGGCGAAGATGTCCTTCAACTTCACAATGCACGATGCAGATGTCGTGCTACTTAGGTGCAGTATCTCTATCCACCTAGAGTAATAGCCTATTCCTACCACGAAGTTTTTTCCTTGAGACAAACATAAGTCTACAGCTATTCTCTGCCATGGTCCTGTGGGCAGAGGGATTGGCTCCCTCTGTTGACTCGGTTTGTGGACTTGGCAGTGGTCGCAGGCACCCACTATATGCTTGATGTATCGCGTTATCCCTGGTGGCCACCACGCGGACACCCTGGCTCGTTCCAGGCACTTTGTTATTCCCTGATGGCCTATGTGAATCTTGTCCAGTATATCTGGCCTCAAGGCTGTAGGGATAACGATTCGGTCGGTATATGTCAGAAGACCATTGCTGACAGAAAGGGACTTCGGACGTTGAAGAGCTCCCTCAGACTTTCTGGTACGTTCTTTTCATACTTTGGCCATCCAGTCAACGTGCGGATAATAGCTGACTGAAGAGTAGCATCGTCCCTCGTTGAGGATCGCAACTCGGCTATCATCTGGGGTGACATTGGTAAGTTTGACTCCACCATATCCACGTGGAGTTCGACTTCTTCTGTGGCTGATGATGATGGAGTTATCTTTGTTGGGCTTCTCGACAGAGCATCAGCAACAACAAGGTCCTTTCCTGGGGCATATTCCACTTTGGCCTTGTATCGCATCATCCGCTTTAGTAGTCGATGAC
The DNA here is from genome assembly GCA_020002185.1 of Paraescarpia echinospica. Taxonomy (NCBI): domain Eukaryota; kingdom Metazoa; phylum Annelida; class Polychaeta; order Sabellida; family Siboglinidae; genus Paraescarpia; species Paraescarpia echinospica. The sequence continues at coordinate 75,935,171 of CM034531.1, forward strand.
GTGATACCGAATGGCAGCCGACGGGAGCAGTAGCGGCCAAATGGTGTGATGAATGTTGTCAGCTCTTGACTATCTTCGTGTAGACGTATTTGATAGAAACCACTGGCGGCGTCAATAGAGGTGAATAGTGTCGCACCGGTCAGCTTTGAATTGACGTCATCTATTGTCGGCAGAATAAAGATTTTTCGCCTCATCTCTTGATTGAGCTTCTTTAAATCAACGCAGATGCGGACTTTTCCTGATTTCTTCATGACTGGGACCATCGGTACACACCACGACGTTGGCTTTGTGATGGGCACAATAACCCCTGCTGCTTGCAGACGGTCCAGCTCCTTCACCTTCGGTTGGAGTGGTATCGGTACGCGCCTGGCTACGCTCAGCATATGGCTCAGCTCCATCCCGCAGCACGATTCTTACTAGTTCAGTCTTGAGACACCCTATGTCGCCGAATGCCTCCTCAAACTTGTCCACTTTGAGAATGAGGCCCATGCGGCTGGCAACGCTGCGACTCAGAAGGTTGTTTGCCTTTGCATTGACAACGACAATACGGAAGTGGACCGATTGTCCTTTAACTTCCGTTTGCGCTACAAATTGTCCCTTCCTCGCAAGAGGTCCGCCTACTCCAAGCAGTGTTGTCGTGATTGATTTCAACTTCGGTCTCGGCCTCATGGAATTGTAAGTTTCTTCCGACATGATTGACGTATCTGCGCCTGAGTCAGTTTTGAAATCGATCTTCTTGCCCAAGATTGCAAGTGTCACCCTCCAAGCTGGGTCAGAGTCTTCACACTGTACATACCCTAGGAAGAAGTGCTCAGATGATGAGTCTCGTGCACATGATGGGATTGCTTTGACTTCCCGGACACGTTTTGTTCGACACACTGACGCAAAATGTCCCTTCTTTACACATTTCCTGCATTCTGCTCCAATTGCAGGACACGCATCGTCTATGTTTGTATCCACAATGTCTGCACTTGTTGTCGGAGTTGACTGTTTGTTTTCTTTGGTTGTGGCTCTAAGGCGGCTTGTCGAGACGCTGGAGCTGTTTCTGTTTTCTACCTCATCCAGCTGCATCCACCGCTGATGCAGCTGCCTTCTCCAGCGTCAAATCGTCTTGCTCTACCTGCAATTGTTGTGATAGTTCTTTGTCTGACATCCCAGCAGTAAGTCTGTCCCTTATGTTTTCACATTCGTTCTCGCCAAAATTGCAATGTCTTGCCATGTCACGCAGAGTGCGAATATATAGCTCGACAGATTCTCCCGGCAACTGACTACGCTGGCTGAACTTCGTCCTCTCATGTATTACGTTTTTCTTTGGTACAAAATAGCTGTCGAACTTTGTCATTACTGCATCATAGTCATTTCGGCGATTTACTCCGTCAACTTCTTGTCCGAATACAAATGATTTGTAAATGTTATGTGCTTCTCGGCCCATCGCATATACGAGCGAACTAACCTGAACGATTCCTTCCCCCGTTTTGTCGCAATTCGGTATAGACCAAATCTGTCTTTCCATTCCGGCCATTTTGTTGGGCTGGAAAAATCGAAATTTTCGGGTGGGCTGAATCTTGGCATGTCTGTAGATGACAAGACAACGTGGTCGAATGAGCGATAGTATGCGATGTTGACGTTTTCTTGGCGTTTTTTTGGCGTTAAAATTCCACCGCTGTTACCATGTTCTGTTCTGTGACAGTATCTGACAAGTACTTACAGACATGTCATGAGCGTATAACAAAACACTTTATTATGACCGACCGGCAATACCCACCGCCCTGGTCGCCAGGTGGTAGCACCACTCACAGACTACACCAATAGACAACGCATGACACTCATAAAACAAGTCATACACATACGCATACTTATGGTTGATCTCACAGTATGACTCATCATGATTTATTATATACTTGGTGGCTAATATTGTGGCCCCTGGTATCACACTATGAAGTCAGAAGTCTCAATATGTATGGTTATTAAATGCATTTAGTGAATATTTTCGCGGATAGTATACTACATTATGTGATGCACATATACAATTTGACACACTCGGCATTTTCTTTGGCAAAGTAAAGATGTTCTCGTGGATACAAATTACAATTATGCGTAGTTCGTCCAAATTTCCATAATTTAGCCGTTGTATACATTTGATACATTTGATACGTCACTAAAACACTATAAGTAACACCTATGATGTTCACTTTTGCCATTTTTTTATTTGATGTTTTTTATTTTATGTCATGGAGGCCTAATTATATATCTACATGAACGTTATCAATATAACATAAGGAATCTATACGAGTCATCCGATGTTTGGGAAGGGCTTTTTATTGATATTTATGGAGCAAATAAAAAAAAAACATATCACACTAGGTAATATTTACAGACCACCGAAATTAAATAACACATACATAGTAATATCCACTTTTATTGGTGAGTTGGCACCAATTCTGTCAAAATTAGGAACGGAAAGCTCAGAAACAATAATTGTAGGAGTTTTCAACCTTGATTTGCGGAAAGTGAACGATAGACAACAAATTGGGGATTATTTTGATTTATTTTGTACCAATGGCTTTTATCCGAAGATCACTCTACCGACCCATTTTTATCTTAATAGCTGTACATCCGTCGATCAGATATATTGTAAGATCTCAAATGCCACTAGAGTTTGTACAGCAGGTATACTAATGAGTAATATATCAGATCATCTACCATATTTTATAAGCATTAACAAATTACAAACTAAACAAAGTACCCCGAAATATGTGAAAATTTGGAAAATCATTCAAAAATCTATTTTAAATTACTTTGAATCTGTAAGTCAATTAAGTATTATGGAGAAACTAAATCAAGATCTTTCTGCGGACCCAAACATTAATTATGAAATACTTGAAAGCAAACATACTCAGCTATACGAAATACATTTTCCAATTAAAACTGGATAACAGCGTGAATTATTAAGTCCATAAAATATAAAGATAATCTGTATCGGAAACTAAAACACAAAATGACACTTCTTACAATGCCATGTCGGTCAATTTTCGTTTATATTTTATACACGAATTCGATGAGTTTTTTTAATATTGGAACTAAACTGGCACAATCAATTCCTCACAAAAACCCTCAAAACATTTTAATAGTTATTTACAACGTTTAATTTCAAACTAGTAACCGAGGATACTGTAATAAAAATCATCAAGGAATTTGACCCAAACAGAAGTGCAGGTCATGATTCGATTTCAACAGTTTTACTAAAAATTGCCAGTTATTCCTTTGTATAAAAAAAATGCTAACACCTTGCTCAACAATTACAGACCAATTTCACTACTCCCCTCAATTTCCAAAGTTTTTGATAACATTGTATACGATCAAATATTTTTCTATCTAACTATAAACGAATTATTATACAAAATTCAGTACCGGTTTAGGAAATTACATTCATCGGAAATGGCTACTCTCGAACTAACTGACACTATTTTTCAAAACTTAGATAACGGAAAAATTCCCATTGCAATTTTGTTGGATTTGTCAAAAGGTTTCGATACTAAAGACCACAATATTTTATTTAAAAAGCTTGAACCCTACGTCATAAAGGGTACATCCCTAACTTGGCCAATGAGTTATCTTGCCAAAAAGACGCCAATTTGTCCAATTCGATGACGTAACATCTGACACATTATCCATTTCAACTGGCGTCCCGCAAGGGTTAATATTAGGACCCCTACTATTTACTCTATATATAAATGATATTCATCTTGCTAGCAATAAATTCAATGCCATACTATACGCTGATGATACCATCCTCATTGGACCACTCTGTTCTTTCAAGTGCAATTCAAATATACAAAACTCTAATGTCAGTGATAACATAAACGATGAACTAAAACATATTAGTGGATGGTTATCTGTAAACAAGCTCTCTCTCTCTAAATACAAGCAAAACTAAATATGCTGTTTCATTTTCCACAACGTGATAGCTCCGGTGTAAAAGTATCGTTACAAATAGATGTTAAACCCATAGAGTGTGTACACACATTCAACTTTCTAGTCACTACTATTCAAGAAACGTTAGAATGGAATCCACACGTTGACAAAATATTTAATAAAATATCAAGAACCCTGGGAATTATGAGTAAATTAACACTCTCTACCTGGATATACATTAAAGATCATGTATAATTCATTAATTGTGCCACACCTTAACTGCAGCATTTTGTCATGGGGTTTTGATAAAGATAGACTTCATAAATTGCAGAAAAAGGCCATCCGAATAATTACCCTCAGTAAATACAACTCACACACCGAACCTACAATAAAATCCCTAAATCTATTAAAACTGGAAGATATCTTCACTCATCAATGTTTGACGTTCTTCATAAATTTGTACGTAAACGCGTTCCTAATTTTTTTCAAACGCTAATTTTACAAAACGCTGCATATCATGATTATCCCACAAGGCAAAGTCAGCAAATTATCATCCCATATAGTCGTATACCGAGAGCCAGAAAATTTATTAGATATTATCTACCAACTTTACTTAGAAAAATGCCACCCTGCATTTCCGATAGAATATACACACGTAGCCTCTATGGTTTTTTTCTGCATACACCAACAAATACTTATTAGCACTTTACAAAGATACTTGCACGGACACAAACTGCTACATATGCACTTAGCCTACCAACAAACATTTCGTACTGTCTTTCGATCTTTAAGCACTTGCCTATTATGTTCTGTATACCACGTTGGGAGTTGTAGGAATGTTTTAGTTACACTTACAAGTTGGCGGGTGGTTCTCACGTCAGAGGCATATTTATAATGCCTTAGTGAGAGTCTCCTGACAGAAATGTCTTCTTTTTGACATTGTCGTTACATGCTTTGTATCTGCTCATTTACTGTCTGTCGAACAAAGATGTTCCAGTTCCAGTTACAACGTCATTATAATAGTCAAACTTCTCGAAATGCTGTCTGGAGATAATGTCGATAATGCTCCAAACACATAATGCTGGCAATAGGTGTTTCCGGATCTTTGATTCTTCTAAAAAAATAATTTGAGTGAGATACGGCGGGATTTGTTTCCATTGCTACTTTTGAGGTTAGACTACTGTTTGCCCCATATTGTTTGATAAGTGATTACAAATACTATAATGAACAAAATAGTATTTACAAACCTAATATTACGTACGCATATATGTGTAGGTATTATAGCATACAAAACGAATACATGATTTTTGTAATAAACAATTGTTTTGTTTCGACTCCTTTATGAGCCACATTTTTCAGATAATCGAAACGAACAACTTTGTTTTCGAATAATCACCATACATTGCAGACATGCCAACATCAATGTTTTTGTATAAACGTCAGGCCACCGCATCTGTGCGGCGGTGTTGAACCTTGGGCAAGTTCGTTTACTCTACAATGTTTCAGTTCACTCAGCTGTATGAATGAGTACCTGGCTATAGACAGTGGTGGTTATTTGTGTACAAGTAGTCTTCGCGCATTAATTGCAGCGTGGCTGAATGCTTCCCAGAGAAGTCAAGATGGTGTTCGATTGAACATGTCTGCCAGGGAGTAAAGTGTAAAGCGCTTTGAACAGTCCTGAGGACTGGATACTGCGCTATATGAGAACTTACCTTTTTATTTGTTAAAGTTCACTCTACGGCCCCTCTATTCACTCAGCTGTATGCATAGCTATACACAGTGGTTGATATTTGTGGGCAAATGGTCTTCGCGCTGTAACTCCAGCGTGGCTGAAAGCTTTCGATATAAGTTGAAAAAGTCTGCCAAGGAGTAAAGTGTAAAGTGCTTTATCTATGAACTGACCTGAGTCTAGAAACAACGCTGCAGGCGAACGACTCCCGTTTAATTGAAACGTTACTCGGCTGACGCCATTGGGAAGCAGGATAAATAAACACTGCATACGCTTCCTACACTGATAAAAATAGCTGTCAATATACATATATCTACAAATTGCTTATTTACAATGCCGTTGCTTGAATCAACTCACTTCGGAATCTGACATGTTGACTGTGTGGGTGAAGTCAACGGTTATATTATACTCGGGCTGCATAATTAATCATCCACGTGGCAGCAAGCTCAAAATGATTCGCGTAAACACAATTGTTTATCAGCAGATAACACCCAAATGATGCATACATATGCAAGACATAAGTAGCAGAGAAAGTACTTATGGGAAATTATCACGTTTCGATACAGTATATTTCAACTGTATATTAGCTTACACAGAATCGCTTTAACAATTTTATAAGACATACACTTTGGTTTAAAAAACTTCAAGCCACACAGAAAAAAATGATTTCTTTTATATTAACCACTACCTTAATGATTCCGCTTCTTCGTCTAAAGAATGCATGCGTATGTAGCCATGACTCACTTCTATATTAATTTATTTTATAACATTCTCACATGCGGTGAAACGATGACAACTGTGTTTCCAGGGGTGTATCACGTTTTGGGTGACATGTGGGGCCCTGTGCGTGTAAATTTGCCTTGTTTGATCTTTAATCAGCGAGTAATTTCGCACTATCGTAATCATCATAAAGCTGAGCCGTGGAAATACTAGCGCTAACCAGCAACATCGAGAAACAATATTAAATTGAACGCAGCAGGTATTTATTAATGCCATGATATTTTAACAAAAATAGCATGGTTTGACGCAACAAAATCCATGACCAATGGAACTAACAGTAAATGTCACAGTGTGGAGAAAACAGGAATAGGCGGTAATAAAGCATTGTGATTCCTCCTAATGTTTTACCTGCGTTTTAATGTGGCACGCGCACACATAAGATATAATTCATTTTTAATTAATTCTTCTACGTAAGTAGCACCCACACAAGTCCAACCTACCGACCCGGCCATCCTCGTTGCGGCACTTGGGACATTGCGGGTTGGTCGCCCACCAGATGTTCAAACTGTACTTACATCCACTGTGCGACTGGCAGCAACATATATATTTATTTAAATAGTACTGGAAGCTACTAAGGTTGTCTTTACCTTGAACACAAATAAGACTGATGGGTGTGAAAAACCAAAGTTTTTATATAGTCGCCAATTAATTTGTGACTTTAGGCTGTCCTGTGCAAGTGTATCACACTTAAAATAATAGCTACGCAATCCTTAATTGTTTAGAATCAAACATTTATTTTTAGTCCTGCTACAAACCCATTTGTATACTTTTTGGAACAATGGCCCTCAAGTTGGCCAATATGTTTCACGCATAACGTTAAAACATTTTCAAAAGGATTGATCTGATCCCTGAAGCTATATATTTACAATAAACATGAAGGTAAACTGTTCTGATCAAAGCTAAGTACCTATATTTTAGTTCTGTAAAGAGTTATGCCTATTGTATGAGCCTTACAGTGCGTAAAATTACTGGTGCCAAAAAGGTGGTGTTCTGAATTAGGCCTACCCAAGTACTAAAAACAGTCATATAATTTATTTTCCCCTTTAAAATTGCGTACGATGGGAGCTGTTACCTGGTGTCGTAAGTGTGTAGCTAAGGTCAAAAACCCGACAGGTTTGTGAGGCCTCATATGGCGTAAGCAGGTATGTATATTAATTTATTTCCAGTACCAAACGCTACACATGATGACTCTAGTTAACATCTTAACAGGGTTCTTATAGCCACACTTTGCAGCATCACCGACGTGGACCATCATTCTTGTGTCCACCTCTTCGTGTGGTACAATGTGTAGTGCATAAAATTAATCTCGCGGTTTATTTCGTTGCTTACATTTGAACCGTAAACACCTACATCATAAACACTATCGACTATTCTACCGGCTGCCAACAAGCCCACACCATCACCATTCCAGTGCCCAGATTGCAAGAAAAATGTCTCACGTCGGGACAACTGGAAACGGCCCGCAGTCACGGTGGAAGATCGACAAACACCACGTCACTGAATTCATTTGTCCCGGCGCCTTCGTCTCTGGCCTCAGCAACAAACTCAATTTTGCTGTCTCTGCCTCGGATAACCATGAGCATACAAAGAAAATGGCGCTGGTCGATCCCCGTATGTTGAAAAGCATTCAACCGCAACGTCCTACTACCAATCCTATCGAAACTGTCAATATTCGACCTTTTGCAATTCTGCGAACGTCATAAAGTTACAATGACTGTGCACCTACTTTATTTCTATGTAGCTGTCATACATTGCGAGGAAGAACTTATTCCGGTCATCATGAGATGCGACATGGAGTTGTCAGGTGAAGCAGTATGTGTGGAGCGACGTTTAAACAGAGTCACCGGCAACTGATATATATTCGAAGTTGCGCCATCCCACAAACGTTATGCAATATCAACGGTTGCCTATCTACAGTAATTAGCTACCCATGGCCATGTCATATACCATTGGAAGGCCTACTGTCTCACCGTTAAAATGAGATATAAATGAAACTGCAATGCGTTCCAAAATATATATAAAGTGGCCTAATGAAATAAAGTAGATACGCAACCATTGTAATATAAATAAGTTTTAAAGCGGTCCGTTAGATGGTGCCTACCGCTCGCCTAGTAATACGTCAGCCTGTCTCTGTCAAACACGATGGTATAACGTGCCGATTGTTACTTCGGTTGTGAGTGATATTGTCTTTATTTGTAGAAGCTGAACCATTAAGGTAGTGGTTAATATGAAACAAATCAAAGTTTGTTTGTGTGGTTTGAAGTTTCTCTTTAAACCAAAGTGTATTTCTTAGAACAGTTTAAATTTTAGTTAATGTATTTCCCTTAGCTGTACCTTTTTGTTACACTAATATAGCATTTGTTCCACGCATAGCAGCCATGGAATCGCTATATTTCATGTCTCATATGACGAGAAAACGTCAAGTTTTATTGCCATGAAGCAAGCTATACTTTTGCGTTGTTTCCAATCGCTAAGTGGTTTATGCACGCAGCATACACTTCGCTGGAAGGGTAGGAGTGCCATAGTTGACCCACGAAAGCTAAGAACTGGTGGAGTCCAAGGGTTACTTTGTCATAGCGGCCAGTCGAAATGCCCTGCGGCGAGGCTATTTCAGTACAGCGGCGCGCCCGGTCTCCCGGTGGCTAGGGATTACGCATAATGTGTCAGTGTGGCGATACGTCTACAGCGCATGCGTAATAACTCGACATTTCCGTTTTTTTTTATTGTGGTGTGCAAAACAGACATAGGAAAACGGTTTATTTTCCGTTTTGTCGTTTACCTATTTTCATTTTGCGGCGGTAAATGTTGGTGGCTTCGGCGGGACAATTTGATCGCACTGGCAGCGTTTTAAAAACAAATTCGCTGAAATTGCATGGTCACGGAAGTGGTATCGTTGTCGACGCAAAAAGTACGGTCGAATATTGGTCGTTTCGATGCCGTTGTTTTATGAAACGTTTCGACTACTAAATTAATTATACTCAAATTTCCGTAGTAAACTACTTTATTGATTACTATGTGGAGCAGAAATACATAATACAAAACTAGTATTTCAGATTATACTATTATGTGAAAGTGCTTGAAAATCTAAATTATAGTAAAACATATTTGAATGCAAAGATTAGTATTTTGGAAAACATACTCGAATTAAACGTTGCATCTTGAGATCGCCCATATGTTAAATAAAATAAAACTGTTTAATGAATCACCATGCCCCATATAATATCATACAGTATATATCACTTTCCTCAACTCCATATAGCCTTGATCACATGCAATTTTAAGATAAAACGGCGTCAAAGAATAACAAGTACGTGGCCACCGGTAATTTTTAGCAAAAACACAATTTATGAAATAACATATCAAATGGCAACTGATGCATATGGCAGCAAATAGCTCATTCTACAATGCAACTTTAAATTCACAAAATCTCACTCTTGTGCAAGATGTAGTCAGTACTTCATTTCTAGTTGGATAGTATTATTATAAACAATCATGTACAATTTTGCAAGAAATTGGTTACCCCAAATTATTAACGTTTTCTGTACAAATATCAGTTTCTTTTTACAAACAAATCACTCCACTAACATCCAACTATAATCCCGATGTGTGTGTGTGTGTGTGTGTGTGTGTGTGTGTGTGTGTGTGTGTGTGTGTGTGTGTGTGTGTGTGTGTGTGTGTGTGTGTGTGTGTGTGTTCCTTATCTAACTTCCACACCATCAAAACTTAGATGTAATGGTTTGGTATATGTTTATTTACGTTTTATTTATGTATCATTCCACATTATTGTAACCCCACCAGCTAGGTGACCATGTACTATTCCATCCGAGTAGTCAAATAAGACATAAAATCAATTTCGTTGTAACATTTTATAATACACTGTACACACAAATAAAAATCACATACACGCGCGCGCACACGCACGCACGTACCACACACACACACAAACACATAGTGAATATATTTTTCGAAAGCAAAAACTGATATGTGTAGAGAATATTATGTTAATTAATAAATTTAACAGCCAATTATATTGTAGTTTTTCCAATATTTTAGAGAAAATAAATACTTTTGAAAATAGCCACTAGTTAGAAAACAGAGAGGCAGTACCTTTGCTATGTTTAGGATACGAATATGAACGGGTAGGACAACAACAAAAAACGTTAACAAGTTAGGAGTAACCTATTACTTGCGAAACGGTAGATGATTTTTTTAAATAATACTACCGAACTAGAAATGGGCAACTGATTAGATATTACGTGTCACTTCACTGCCGGTCAGATCTGAAAATTTAAAGTTGCATTGTGAGTTTTAGTACGATACTTATTGTTAACTATTTTTTAATGAAAGTGAACGAACGACATCAACTCTATTTACTTATTTGATCATACTTGCTAACGTAAGTGTCGTTTTGGAATTTGATATATTATTCGATAAATTATGTGTTTTTGCCAAAATAACTGGTCGTATGTCCATCGGAATATGGCACGCGTATAAAAAATTTACTTGTTCATCTTTGGCGCCTTTTTATGTCAAAATATAATTTTACGTGAAAAAGGTTATATATCACTTTCCTCATCTCAGTGTAACCTTTTTTACGTAAAATTATATAATATATATATATATAGTGTATGAGGCATGTAACTTCACTGGAAATGTTTATTTGATCTCAGAATGCAACGTCAAGTACGAGTACATTTGTCAAAACACTAATAAATGCATTCAAGTACACTTTACTAATTTTTAGATTTTCAAATACTTTCACATAATAATACAATCTCAAATACTAGTTTTATACATAGAAACAAGACGATGATACGCAGTGTTCTATCTTGCCGATTTAGGCATCGAACAAAATAGGTGTTTCTGTTTATCTTATAATTGAGTAGGTTTCTGTCACTATTAATGCATACTTAGATTATATATATTGAAATATATAACATACAACAGCTCCGTTTCAATTTCCCATTAACTTGAAATATGTCATTGTCGAATTTGAAATGTAATTATCGTCGTAACTGATATGTACATGCAGACCCTTATACGTTTATGACTGGTATCATAAAGTAGGCATTTTTGCTCCTATTCTTGTTAATCAGTAGCGTATACATGCTTTTATGAGAGGCATCACAGCGTAGGTGGTATTCTTGTTGTTACCTTTATATATATATATACGTATATATATATATATATCGTTCTATATATATATATATATCATCACCATCATCATTGTGCAGCCGTATTTTCCCGTGGTAGGGCAATGGCCTCAGCATGTCGTTTCCAAATCTGCCTGTCTTGCGCTATCCTCTGCCAGTCTAGTTCGTCTTTCCACCGTCTCGCCGGTCTTTCTCTAGATCGATACCCTTCGTAAGGTCTTCAGGTTGTGATACGTGATGTCCATCGGTTATCTCGTAGTCTGCTGATGTGCCCTGCCCATGTCCACTTCTGTCTTCTGATTTCTTCTATCACATATATGACATTTGTCTTCTCTCTTACCCATATATTTATTTCTCTCTCCCGATATGTGATGTTTAACATACTTCCTTCCATCTTTGTTTGTGTGGCTGCTAGATTGTTCTTTGCCTGGATGGTGAGTGCACATGCTCATCGCTGGAAGGACGCATGATTTGTAGACCTGTCTCTTCAAGCAGGTTCCAAAGTTACCCTTGAAGATGTCGCTGTGTTTAGCGAATGCTGTCCAGCCGGCGGTGATTCTTCTTTGAATCTCCTTGTCTTGTTTTTTTTTCTGATACTGTATCGCTGTCCCAGATAGACGTTGCTGCTAACGTTCTTTATCGTCGTGGTGTTTATATATATATTGCAGTGTAATTTTGTACCATCACTTTTGTCTTCCAAATGTTCATCTTCAGACCTTGTTTTTCTCTTTCATCAGCTATCTCAGGCAGCATTTTTTGTATAGTTCTTGTGGTGTAGTAGCGCATATGAGTAGACGTTGGCGAAGCGAAGATGACTGAGATATTCTCCGTATATCCTCAAGCCTCTGGTAGCGTCTACACACACACACACACACACACACACACACACACACACACACACACACACACACACACACACACACACACACACACACACACACGCATGCACACACACACACACACTTATGAATCAACAGGTACAATTAAGAATGCAAGAGGCAACGGCGGAAATACGCATTTAAAACCGTTTCAATACGCATATGAAAGCGGAAATTAGCGGTTCAGTTACAAACCGCTATCATACCTATTCATTATTTTAGAGGCAAACGTGCGCTCACAAGTAACAAGGAAGAATACGCAGACTGCTCTCTCTTTGATGGAGCACTTTCATCTGGAAACCAATTCGCGCGAAAGCGTCCTTAACGGTAAAAGTTAAATCCGCTTTTGGACATACGTTATTTTTCATTGAGCCCGATCAGTTTTTTCGATCAATAATGTGTTCTGCCCTAGTTGGCGTACCTTCACGCAAAGCGCCTGAATACTTAGCTTGAACTCGTCTCGATACCGTTTATTGCACAATACGTACAAAAAGAAGGTGACGGAATAATTCAGGTGTTCGAAAAGCAACGTGATATCGATCGCCGGTTCGATCGACTCAAACATGTGCTGTCGCCGGAAAAACAACACCAGGTGCGCGATGGAGACGGGCGTGACAAGCAAGACGAAGGCAGCGTTCGTCGCCAGTAACATGGCCGTCATCCGCGCGGTGTTGGACGCCATCTTGCCAGTGGAACTCTGGGAATAACTCTGCGCGTGCACCTTTCGCCTGCTCCTCCATATTGAAGTGACGATGAAGGAATTCAGGACGATCATTATGACGGCGGGAAGAAGAGCGTATGCGATGATGCTCAAGAGAAGAATACATTCGACGGCGACTGTGTAGCCCTTCCGGTGTGTGGAGTTGGAGACGCAGGTTCCCTTGACTATCGTCGTGTCCAGCCATGACCGGAAGGCATTGAAGACCCCGGAGATCAGCAGTGTGACGGCGGTGCTGACGTACGCGATGCGCTTCGTGCAGAACGTCTTCATTCGTAGCGGCAAACAGACGGCGATAAAACGTTCGACGCAGACGTAGACGACCATCCACGAGCTAAACATCTTGGCCGTACGATACGCCCAGAAGTACGTCCAGCAGCCGGTCTCGTAGAAGGAACGAACGTCGACTTTAATTAGGCTGCGAAAAAAATGTTTACTGAGGGTCGACACAACGATGACCGACGTGCCAGACAAGGCGAGGGCAATGAGAAAAACGCTGACGCACGTGGACCGGAAGTGCTTCGCCAGCATCACACGGATGGTGAAAATGTTGCCGGAAATGCCCGTTGTGACCAGGATGGGCAGAACAACATAAGCAATGTACTTCACTTGTGATACGTCACCATTCGCTGTTTCGTTGTCGTAGTACGACAGACGATGGCGTGTGTCCGACTCTGTCGTTAACTGTATCCGGTGGTCTACGGCCGTCGGGTTGGTACTGTGAGCATTTCTTAGGAAACCAGTTGATGTTTTACTGTCGTTGATGCCGCTGGATCTTGAGATTTGACCACTGGTCGCATTAAGCCAGTTTATACGTGACGTGACATCAGTCGAAGGATTGCTACATTCCGTTAGCAGAACACACGCTAGCAAAATCACGACTTCACCCATTGCAAGCACGCGATACAATGACGCTCTCGGCGCAGGTGTTGCAGCTACGCACACCTTGATATACTTTGCCTGGTTGGTACTGGCTACCCAAGTTAATCGGTGCTACATTAATGAACGACATAATAATCCAACCAAACAGGATTATCAACATTAATTAATCACGTTCTATGGCGTTGAAAAGAAACGTATTGTATTTCGACTAATTCTTGTTGATTCCGTGTATTTCGTCGCTAATATTTACTGCAGAAGAAGGCAACGTCGTTGGAGCATAACAAATATAACCGATGTAGCGCCACATGTGGATTCTTCCAAACAATCATCCTTGGATTCTTATAGCTATCACATATTAAATCACAGTATTGATTCGTATCCAGATAAATTAGTGTCGACTTTTTGGCAGCATTCTTTAATATTATATTGCCTGTTCAACAGGTAATCGTTACCTTTTGAGATATAATCGGTCGTCTTGCCAACGCACATTGAAATACCACGTATGCCGTGCGTAATTTTTGTCGGACATAACGCAATATTCTTCATTCCTACTGGAGAAGGTGCCGCAGTTTTGTTCAGCACGGTCGGAGAGGACGCAATCTCTGTCAGTCTTGGTGGGGATTCCGCAGTTTTGATCAATTTCGTCGGATATACTGCATACTGCGTATTGTTGAGTTTTCTGGAGTTGACGCAGTATTGGGCAGTCTTGGTAGAAATGGCTCAATTTTGTTCAGTCCTGTCGAAAATACCTCAGTTTAGTTCAGCTCTTTTGGAGTAATGTAATGGGTTTAATAGGCGAACAGCAAATCCAAAAAAAAAAATTCGAAATAGTGCGCTTCCACAATTGTTTTAATATTTCAATAGTCGCATATCTATTTTACTTAGGTACAAATTGGCCAAGAAATATTTTTGGAAAGCTCATTATCTCCCCATCAAAATGAGGTACGATATGGAGGTGTTACCTGATATGGTACGAGTGGAGCGATGGGCAAAAAGGTCACCGTGAAATGATAGATATTCGATTTTTTGCAATACCGCGAAAGTCATAAAGTTACAATGACCCTGCAACTGCTTCATTTGCATAACATCCACTGTGTGAAAGAACCATTTCTCCCCGTTAAAATTAGAAATGTAGCTGTAATTTGCGGAGTAGGTGTGGAGCGACGATCAAACAGAGTCACCGTCAAGTGATAAATGTTCGAAATTGTGTCATCCTGCAAACGTCATAGAATATAAATGGTTGCGTATATGTACGTTACCTATCTATTCATGGCAGTATAGTTTACAGTTGGAAAGCCAGCCAACTGTCTCCCCGTAAATATGGCATAAGACTGGGAGCTATAAATTGGTGCAGTAGGTGTAGAGTGAATGTTATACAGTCTCGGTGGAAATGCCTCAATTTTGTCGAAAAAACCTCAGTTTAGTTCAAGTCTGTCGGTGTAATGTAATGGTGCGTCTTGGTGGATCTGTTGGAGTAATATAATGGTGAGTCTTGGTGGATCTGTTGGAGTAATGTAATGTAATGGTGAGTCTTGGTGGATCTGTTGGAGTAATGTAATGGTGAGTCTTGGTGGATCTGTTGGTGTAATGTAATGGTGAGTCTTGGTGGATATGTTGGTGTAATGTAATGGTGCGTGTTGGTGGATATGTTGGAGTAATGTAACGGTGCGTCTTGGTGGATCTGTTGGAGTATGTAATGGTGAGTCTTGGTGGATCTGTTGGAGTAATGTAATGGTGAGTCTTGGTGTATCTGTTGGAGTAATGTAATGGTGAGTCTTGGTGGATCTGTTGGAGTAATATAATGGTGAGTCTTGGTGGATCTGTTGGAGTAATGTAATGGTGAGTCTTGGTGGATCTGTTGGAGTAATGTAATGGTAAGTCTTGGTGGATCTGTTGGAGTAATGTAATGGTGAGTCTTGGTGGATCTGCTAGAGTAATGTAATGGTGAGTCTTTGTGGATCTGTTGGAGTAATGTAATGGTGAGTCTTTGTGGATCTGTTGGAGTAATGTAATGGTGAGTCTTGGTGGATCTGTTGGAGTAATGTAATGGTGAGTCTTGGTGGATCTGCTGAAGTAATGTAATGGTGAGTCTTGGTGGATCTGCTGAAGTAATGTAATGGTGAGTTTTGGTGGACATGCTGTGGTTAGATTGTGAGCGTTTCTTGGGAAACCTGTTACTCTTCCTCCGTCATTGTTACCGCTGGGCTATGCGAGTACACGACTTAGTTTTACTAAAGAGAAAAAGTAAGCAAAGGTCAACGTAACAATGATTGTTTTGAATGACAAAATTGTCGGGGTGTTTACGAACTTTGGTGACGCAAACATGGATTAATGGAAATATTACGTTGTTTTATTGCAACATTTTGCAACATTGCTATCATCAGTACACATTTCAAACGAATGTCATAAACGCTAGAGACTTCTGTGGACAACAAGGCATCATACATTGAGGAAAATCATAATTGACGAAAATAACAAACTGAACCGAACAAGTTGTGTATTAAATACATTGCACCAATATACTATTACATGTTCAAGGCGAACGTTCATCTCACGACTGTTGTCACGAATCTTAGCCTCGTCAGTCTAACTGTACGATATGGAAGAAGCAACAACGTCACATCCTTTACAAGGAATATATTGTCTTTGGTACTATACAGTTGTCAAACAGGCGGATCTACCGTCAGCGTATGGAGCGCAGTGGCGGAGTGTATAGAGCGTCGGACTATCAATCGAGAGAACCCTGTGCTGCCGTGGGCAAGATCGTTTACTCTACGTTGCTCCAGTTCACTCAGCTGTGTGAGTGAGTGCCTAGCTGTAGACAGTGGTGGATATTTGTATACGAGCAGTCTTCGCGCATTAATTGCACAGTGGCTGAATGCTTCCCAGAGAAGTCTAGAAAATATTCTATTGAACAGGTCTGTCAGGAAATAAAGTGTAAAACACCTGGAACAGTCCTGGGACCGGATACTACGCTATATAGGAGCTTACCTTTATTTTACCTCTAAGCATAATCAATCAGATTCAACCATATTCCCACCCAGAGCACAACCCCAGCTGGCAAGTGGACAAGGAAGCTGTTGTCATTAATATCGAGAGTACAACATTTTGTGCTATAAGAGATGCGCCCCTCTGAGGTATTTGCGATTTAATTTTTACGCATATATTGCTATAATCAGTATGTAGTATGTTCCATTTAATGTTTGTCTAATGTGAGAATGTGTACTTTCTTATTTTAAATCTACTCTGTTCCTTCACCAGTATTACTTCGTGTTCTCTAGTTCTTCGATATTTCTTTGGTCATGGATATTATCAGTCCGTCATTACGCTTTCTTTGTCATCATCTTGAGGTACAGCAGTGCATTGTGGACTGCATGTGCGTGAGCCTCATCTGTGGTTTCGCCGACGCCGTGACAACCAGCCACTGCAGAGTAGATAACTGCACCAGGCACTGATATTGACCTGAAATATCCAATGACAATAATAATTACCACACTGTCTAGCGATTCCATCTAGCCTCAAACGCCACACTGCATCAACTACCAGAACTCCATAAATTTACCCATCCATGCTAATCAATTTGACTGTCATTCGTGTGCATGATTAGGGAGTAAACTTAATTCAAAGGGACATTTGCAATTGGTGGCCAAATGGGAAAATGAGCATAGAAAGTGACTGTTGTAGGACACCACCCACAGCAAAGATTTTACCGGCTTGACGGGCTTGATTTGCTTCCCGGGCCAGGTGGATGTCATTTATGAAAATGTGCGTTTTGGTTTGGCGGCCATCTTGAAAAATAGCCACTAAATCCAATGTCATCATATCGTAATAACTATGTCACCTACAATCATACTTTTGGTGTCGATTTATAAGTTTGTGGGGTCAGCGATTTCAGATAGTTTAACTTTGAATTTCTGGGACTTTCACATCCGCTATTTTTAAAGATGGCGGTCGTCATGCAAATGTCACCAGATCTGAGCAAATACGTCACTTATACCAGTGATGTGTACATCTGTGTATAGCTTTGTGGGCTGCGATTCAACGACCTGTTAATGATTTTGTTCCCCGGAATAGCCACTGTGATGACGGGCGACCTGTTCGTTGTCATCAAACTAAAGATCTAATGTAGCTGTAGAGAACATATTAACCTGTCTCACTTATCCAACGGAAACTTGATCGAACATAATTAACACTCGAGAAGCAAACCTCATTTCCTCTTTGTGATAGTAATAGCGGATGGATTATCACTGTAATCTGTGACCAGCAGTTAATTAATTCGGTCTCATTTCGATCAGTTACACCAGTCGTAGTTGTCCGTGACTTAACAGATTTCCTTATGGTTGTCGTCTGCTTCTTAGTGGCAGGTTTTTAATTTACCTGTATGTGTGTTGTGTGTTATCTTTTTCTTCCTCTGGTATAGCTACCAGATATAGAGAACCAACGTTTTAACATTTCTACCGTAGAACAGTGAAGTTGGGAGAATAAAATTGCCCAAGTTTCGAAAAGGAATCAAACGCGTGTGTATTTAATATTTTTTACCTACATTTTAAGGCGGATGTATGTATCTTAACATGATTTTTACTTTTCAATATCTGTATGTTTTATTACTTACATTACCTCTATAAATTATTAACTTGTAATTAGTACTGTGCATATTAACGTAGTTTATTACGTTTAGAGCATGTCTTTCTATATTGTTATATTGTATTATAATATATGACATGTATATCTGATAATGACTACATGTATCTTATGTAAGTACACCTGTGTATGAGTTTTTAATTAAATGTTGTAATTATTTATATATTTAGTAATTGTTTTATTACAAACCACCGTCTTCGCGATCGACAAACAGGTGAGCTCTAACTACTCGTCCTCCGCGCCCCATGCACGTGACAACGCACATCCTCACCTGACGGCATTTTCTCCTGGACATCGACGTATGTCACCTGAAATGTCTGTTCCTCTGCGATCTCATGGAGAGCCTCGATGCAGTCGGTATCAGTTGAGCTGATGGAGAGGGATTGCAAGGCAGAAATCATCTCTCCTGAGTCAGTCTTGAGATACTTGTAGAAATAACTGATTTGACGACTGGCATCTGGATTCAGTCGATCTACGCCATCCTGTTGATGTGATACAACAATAACACAATATTACTACTACTAATACTACTACTAGTAATACTACTACTAGTAATACTACTACTACTACTACTACTACTACTACTACTACTACTACTACCACTACAACTATTGTTATTATAAGTTCTTGGATGCGCAATCTTTAGCTTCAGCAGTTTATCATTAACAAGTAATTACGTAACATAAACTCTCGCCTTGTTCTTGTCATCCATGTCCTGCGACACTGTATCCTTGTCATTGATGACGTCTCCCTTGTCCTGCGACACAGTGCCGCCATTCTGCAACTGTTGCAGCATGTGTGATGCTGCGTCGTGCTTACATTGCTTCTTTGTCCACGCCTGAAACAAACACAAGAACAAGTAAGTTGATTGCAGAAATGAAACACCTTATTATGAAAACGCATAGATACACTTGGCTTAGCAACATGAGAGGTATCCTTTGTCATTCACGGAATGTCGACGAGGCAGAGGAGGCCTACGGCCTACGACAACGTCTTCTGGACACACGAACGCATAATTTCTCATAAAAACGATATCTGAATGCGACACATTATCTACTGACAATTACTAACTGTATCGTTCGCCATGCGTTCGATCGTTAATTCATTCATTTCTTACGGCGGCACAACTTACTCTCTTACCGCAGTTTCCCAAATGTGACGACACAGACAGACGTTTGTCATGGGCGGTACTCGTTCATCCACAAACTCATACACCGGTAGAAACAACCCTTCCTTCTGCGCTATCTCCTGCAGTTGTCCCACTGGATTGCTCACGTTTATTGTAGTTGCACTCTTGATAATTGTGTCAGCATTTGACATGGGCAGCAGCCTGGAGACACGACACTAATGTTCCAGTAATCAGAGATACCCAATCACAATGCTAAAAATCGCAGTCATTATTGTATGATGAAAAGACACAAATACTTGGCCTTGTTCTAAAACTATGAATCTGCTAGGTCTTCCTAAAAATCGTTCAGCACTGAATGGAAAGAGTGATCAAATGCCAGTTGCTTGTTGAACAAACTGATTTATTACAGAGATAAGCACGAGTGTCCAGAATGTCAAATTCACATGAATAGGATAAATCATAAGTAAAAGTAAAAAAGCAGGTACATTCACATTTCATAGATAATGTTGTTTTTCCATTGCAGATAGAAAACATGATGTGAAAAATCAACAACTCAACGTAAGTGTGAACAACAACAATAACACTGGCCAATTCGTGAATACCAAAAGACCGAAGTCATGACTAATGTGAAGATGAACGAGTTCAAACTAAGACATGATGATTTAGTGAAGATAGTGGATAGCGTCAAAGGAAATAAATCAAAAATGTCGACCTATTGTGCTGGAGAAGGACACTACGAATTCCTTGGAAGGCGAGGAGAACAAACAAGCACATCGCCGTAGATGTTAAACACGTCCTCGGTACAAGCACTGCTTGAAGACTACACTTTCGAAAAGGTTATAAAATCGGAATGAATCAACACACATCTGCCGTCATATGTCTACGCATTAGGAAGTGATTTGGTGATTTTACAATCCCCTAACGTGGCGTATTTATCAGTTGTCTACATTGTCTTGAAGCTTGCAGCGTCATCAGCATCTTAGTCATCATCATCATAATTGTGCAGCCGTAGTGTCCCCTGGTTGGGCAAAGGCCTCAGCATGTGGTTTCCAAATATGTCTGTCTTGCGCATCCTCTGTCAGATGGTGCCCTTCCGGTACTCGTTTAGTTCGTCTCTCCACCGTCTCGCCGGTCTTCCTCTAGTTCGTTTCCCTTCGTAAGGCATCCAGGTTGTGATACGCGATGTCTATCGGTTATCTCGTAATCTGCTGATGTGCCCTGCCCAGGTCCACTTCTATCTTCTGATATGTTCTATCACGTCTATGACCTTTTCTTCTCTCTTGCCCAGATGTTTGTTTTTTCTCACGATATGTGGTGTTTGACATACTTCTTTTCATCTTTGTTTGTGTGGCTGCTAGCTTGCTCTTTGCCTGGATGGTGAGTGCCCATGTTTCCGCGCCGTATGTCATCGATGGAACTAGGCATGAGTTGTAGACTTGCCTCTTCAAGCAGGATTCAAAGTTACCCTTGTTTTTCACTTTCATCAGCTAGCACAGGTAGCAGTTTGTGTAATTCTTGCGGTGTAGTAGCGCATATGGGTATGTCGTCGGCGAAGCGAAGATGACTGAGATATTCTCGGTCTATCCTCAAGCCTCTGGTTTCCCAGGTCAGTCTTCGGAATGTGCTTTCGAGTATTGCCGTAAACAGCTTGTTGCGAGATGGTGTCACCCTGTCGTACTCCTCTCTTGATGTTGATCTTGTTGCTCTTTTGTGTCGGTGGACTGCACCGATCTGTTG
Source organism: Paraescarpia echinospica (assembly GCA_020002185.1). NCBI lineage: Eukaryota > Metazoa > Annelida > Polychaeta > Sabellida > Siboglinidae > Paraescarpia > Paraescarpia echinospica. The sequence continues at coordinate 75,956,733 of CM034531.1, forward strand.
GTGCAGATGTCATTCAGGAGTTCGATGTACACGTCTTCTATCCCCTGTTCTTGAAGGGAGGTCAGTAGTGCTTGAGTTTGACCGAGTCGAAAGCCTTCTCGTAGTCGACGAAAGTGATGCAGAGCGGGACATTATATTCTCGGCACTTGTCTTTCAGTTGGTTTACGACATGTATATGGTCTGTCGTCGAGTACCTGCTTCTGAATCCTGCTTGCTCTTGGTTGGTTTTAGTATAGTGTCTTCTCTAGCCTATTCGTTGGTATTGTGCGTTATCTGTAGATGTTTGATAACGGACATATCGGTCTGTAGTTCTTTAAGTCTTTCTTATTTCCCTTCTTGAAGATTATCACCATGTTTTGCGTTCTTCCGAGCGGTGGGTATTCGTCTTTCTGATACGCATTTAGTATACAGTTTAGCCAGTGTCTTCGAGATTATATATTCTCCTGCTTTTAATGTTACAGTGTCTACATGGCCGTTGCCTGAAGTCTTCCCATTCTTCATATCTCTTAGCGCTGCTTCCACCTCCCTTGGTGTTATCTCTGGTACTTCTTTCGGGTCAGTGTGAATTATGGTACTCTCTTCACTGTCGTATAACTCGTTTTATAATTCCTCTATTCGTTCCATGATCATATCTTGGTCTTGTATTTCTCTACCCTGCTTGTCTAGAAGTGTAATCAGTCTGTCTCGATAATAATTTCTCCTATGATCTCTTGTTTGTACCTCCTGATGTCCTCCTTCGCTTTCCTTGAAATTGTTTCGCCGTCGCGCCGCTATTTGGGGGTGCAGAACCATATGGCTGCCTTCGAATTGCATCCCCTCTTCCTCGGTCGCTAAAAACTATCTTAATCCTCTCAGAAAACCTCGATTTGCAACCGCCTTTGACGCTCGCCAAAAACCAAACATTCAGGCTCACATTTATTGGGGTGCAGAACCATATGTCTGCTCCCCGCGAAATGCCAGGGGGATAGCTGCCCCCCGTCCCCCGTTCCTGCGCCTATGGTCTCAATGCACCAGTAGCAATGCTCCAACGATCTGGTCGCAATGCTGTTAGTAGATAATATATATAACAATATTGTTGTTTTATGAAACGCTTGCGTGACTTCAGCTTCATTCGACATTGTCCACACGTCATTACGTACATTATTATATATTAATATTTTATATTAATAATATATAGGTAATTACATATTACAGTTATGGGGCCGGTTTTATGAAGCGGCTTAGAACGTTCTTAACGCTAAGATGGTTGTCTTAGTAAATTATGTGATTTTTTAAATATAAGCGAACATAGGAGTTTATGCAAACACGTGACGCTAATTAATTGCGAAATTGTGTCTGAAATTTTGATTATATTTTGGAGAGTACGAACTTAACTACCTGTTTGAAATGTGGACCTTTTAGTCCAATATTCCTTCGTTTGTATCCGTTGTTAACAATGGATCATATATTATGTTATTATTGGGCATCATGGTTCAGAGATCGTAAAACATTAGTGTGCATTAAGTAATAAAAGTATGAAACATAGTAGTTATGTGGCATAATATATAAGGATCATTTTCAGAAATTGGTCCATCTTAAATTATACTAATGTACATAAATATTGGTATTTTAAACGGTTGACGTAAACTTACCTTTTACAGTAATCAAATTACCTTCCATTTATAAAGACCTCCATGGTGTAATGTTACATCAAAGTACCATGCTACTATGTAGGTGAAATATTGGTATAGGATTATCACAGGATTTACGATACTCGGAACATGGTGAATATTGGGTATGAGGCACTTCAAAACCCTCGATTTCAATCTTGAGGCTCGCCCAAAACACACACCTGTGGCTCTCCAAAACCGTCGCTTTGCATTCCCTCTTTAGGTTCACTGAAACATCCACCTTGAGGTTCTCCTAAATTTACATCGCCCCCTGAGGCTCACCAAAAGAAACCACTTTGAGGCTCTTCAAAAACCACAAAATGCATTCCCAAATCCGCCCTTTTCTTAAATATTGGGGGGGCTAATCCTATATCCAGCCAATCACCTAAATTATTGGGGGTTGAGCCCCCCAACCCCCTCCCCCAGTTCCGACGTCTATGTTAATACATCAAGTATTGAACTAGTGTTGGTTCAATGTTAAATCTAAGCATCGTGACAGTATTTATATGAAGTCTTAGTGTAGAGCTTTCAAAGGAATTGCGATATTTCAATATACCGAGTATTAATATAGTGCTGGTTCGAAATTCAATGTATCAGATTAATAATATCGGAGTAACGTGACACCACGAAGTATCGATATTTCATACGTATTACAATGCTTCGATACACAGAGAGTCCAATTTGTTTGCTGTTTAGAAATTTGATGTATGAAAGCATCGCAATGGCACAAATAATCAGTGTTGAACTTTCAAAGATCGGCATATCTAGTGTTGATCTATTGCAGGTTTGATATCTGATATATCATCAAGATTTTATGAACTGTGGTATCAAATATTTTAACAAATATCACATAACTTTTGATATATTTAGTGTCGATTTAGTGCTGTACACAATACGCAACAAAATTAGAATGAAATTGAACATTTAATTTTACCAAAGCAATGCTGCATTGAACTTTTACAAGTAACGCGATACATCAATATATCGAGTGTTGATCTAGTAAGGTAATTTACATCCACCATGCTGTATAATGAACTTTCACAAGTATGCTGTACAGCAATATATTGAATGTCACACTACTGGCTCGATACTCGATGTAGTATCACATATTATGTTAATATAATGTATCGGTATCAAACTGTCAAATGTGTCATGACTATTCAGTAAATATATTAAATGTTGATTTAGTGCTGTAGCTATATTGAATGCATTATATCGAATATCATTGGATACAGCAAATATGAAGTATGTCAATACAATAGTATCGAGTGCTGATCTAGTGCTGGCCTGTCAATGCTGTTGACAGTTGTTATTGTATTATATATATATAATTTTATTATGTCGGAAAAGAGATCATATTACATGATGTACTATTTCTTATAGAGAGGTCAGACGCACCGATACCTACATTGCTCAAGACCAACTAAGTCGGTAAGGAGAAGGCATGATCAATAACAATCGTCTAGCATGTTTCCCGATTCCTTTGTGCATTGTGTAATTCACAATTTAGTGACTTTCAAGAATTATCATTGCATGGTAAGACTAACAAACATGCTACTAATGTGACAGGGTATCAGAGACGTTCGTGGGCCTGAAACTTCACCTCCTCTAGACACCTAATCTAACAGTGACGTTTTATTAAAGTAAAAGATCAACCTCCCTACCGTTTCTGCTAAATTTCCAATAATAGTGATATAAAATTATAAGTGTTAACCGTACCCACTCAACTCGATTAATTAAGACACAACATATATTAATGTGTAAACCGTGCCAGCTATGCACTTCGCCAGACAACCAGATGTGTTCGGTTAACCTTTGACCTGTGACGTATTAGCGGGACCGAACCGGATTAGATGCGGTCATAAAACAATTACTAGGGCTCATTTATTTAACATCCCATAATTCACAAAAAAAACACCAGAACCTATTAAAAAGCGCGTTCGGCATTTGAAGAAATATTTCATTCAGGCTTGTGACTGATATCAGAGTTGATAAATAATTGACAGTATCCTTGAACAACGGTACTAATTTATTTGTAACACTTCAAATAAATCAACTATAACATATGAAGAAAAAAGAAACAATGCATTACGATGTACGACGTTGTTGACATGTGAATAGTTCTAGCAAACCCAGTGGGCGCTCGTCATTAGGACTCCGGACGTTAGGAGTATCTGCTTAAATGGACATACTCTGAAATCCGCTTCTGGTATGTACTGTTGCATGTAACTGTGGGTGAAAGGAACAGTTTGATCAGCTCCTAAATGGTGCCTCATAGCGAACATCCATTGTTGTTTGTATAATCATCAACTGTATAATAAATCACATTGAAGTCTTAACACTATCGGGTCACTTTACCATTGGAATCATATGCATAATCATTACCAACTATAACAGAGTTTTATTATTGGGCTCATAAAACGATTATTACACAAATCATAGTTCAATTTAAACACGCGTGCGATTGATCACATATGACGCGGCATGATTAGCTTTGATTCCGTTTAAAAATGCATTATTTTAATACAAATTATTCTAGTTTTGTTTACACTACTCTTCGTTATTCTACACTCATAATATAAGATTCCTTCATATAAAACGTGACTGACGGGCGTCTGCCCACTATGTTGTAATGTCACATGTTATAATCTATACATAATCATGTTCTACAGCAACAGTAAATGAGCTGGTATTTGGTCATCAAGTAAGGATGTCATCAAGCTTTGCAAAACGACTCTTAAAGGAGGGAGAATTTGAAAGTTGGTGTTAAAATAATGAAAACGTCACTCCAAATCAACGTCACAGCGGAAAACCCCAACTGAGGCTAACCTATGCAACAAGGCTACCTGCCCATTTGTCATCGTTGCTGCGCATTACTTGTGGGCTTACAGCCGAGCTCGGCGCAAGTTGCTCATCCGTGACCATAATCGGACTGTATGGGAATATACCCGTGCGTCTGAAGCCGGCAATGATGTTTCTTTGAGTCATTGCACGAGTCATTGCATTGGCTGTGAGGCGGCAAAGATTATGGCGTCGTATGATCAGTGATGGATTTTTTCCAAGAAAATTTCGGCTCTCGGTGCAGTAGGCCATTTTGAAGGGCTCGAAGACACTGCCATCAAAAGGCCTTAGCGGGTGAGTTGTATGGACAGGTAACATGAACAGAATGATGTTGCGCTGCAGTGCCCACTTTATCAAAGGGGCAGGCACATGCGAACTGTGGCCATCATAGAGGAGAAGCATAGGCTCGTCTTTGTCTGTCGGACCATGCTTCAGGAAATGGTCACTCAAGTATGTCTGAAAGATCTTACTGTTTGTAGAGCCGGTTTCTGACACAGTACCTTGCGTGCCGGGGTGTGCATCAGCTAGTAGATCTTCAGACATTGTCTTCCCTTTGAATATGAGATACGGCGGCAGAACCTGTCCTGTGGCACTCACACAGTTGATTACGGTGGCTGATCTCTGTGACGGGATGCAATTCTGCAGTGATGCTATTTGTGGTGTGGACAGCGTACACGAAATACATGTTTCGTCCACATTAAAGATGCGGTGCGGTTTCTCCAAAAGTTCATATTTCTGGAGAACAACGAGCAGTTCTTTATAGTAATTGCTCATAGTTTCTCCCGTGGCAAAGCATGCCCTAACCGTGGGGATATGTGATGGCTTGGTAACCTTCAGGTCTGGCCACTTCTTTAGGAAAGCAGTCAGCCACTTACTATTTAGTGGGGTATTTGTGTTCCTTCTGCCTAAGAAGAAAGCTGTTTCCCCAGCGAGCTCTACTATCTCCCTCCTTGTGTATCCATATCCACAGGCAGCAACTTGCTTCACGTGAGCCATAATCGCTTCGTCATCACTACTGTTCAGGAGTGGGTTAGGTCCAGATTTATATTTGTAAGGATCGCAGCGGCCAAGAGTTCTGCTTCGTAACGTCTGCACAGGAATTCCACACAACTTGGCTGCTTTGATAACAGACACGCCGTCTTCCTTCCACATGTGATACGCACATTTCATTTGCTCTCGGCCATAGTTCTGTCGATAACTTGCGGGTACTACCCTTTTGCGCATTTGTCGTGGTTGTTGCTGAAAAATACGACACACGTTTTTTATTATTCATTTAACAAAAGACATGTAAACTGTCAGTATGACTTGGGGTTCGCCAAATTAGTACGAGCAATATCAATTTTTTTTCACCAAGCTTCTTTTCAATGTTTGATAATGGTTTTATTTCACCAAAAAACAATTATAATTATTAGTTTGCAATAAATCGATGAAATATTTTTAATGGTGTAGAATATTGGCTACTTGTGCAGCATGTTCTTGAGGTTGTTATAAAAATGCCATATTTTAATACATTAAGACAAGTTGGAGTAGTGTGGGGTTAGAGTGTACTGTGTACCCCTTTGGTAACAAAAACGATTTGGTCTACTTATTTTCCGGAAAAGAAAAAACATTCACATTGACCCTTATCTGGGCTAAATAATATTAGAATCACCATACTAACTACATAACAAACCAATAATACCATTTTAGTTATAGTCCTACACTTGTGTGCATGTTGGGCAAAGTGCACCCATAGTGTACATTGGCCCCTTTATTGCATATATACACAGTATGTTAGTTTTAAAACATATTTCTAAATATTGTTTACATGTCTACATCTGAACATTGAGCCTATCGATGTCCATCATCAACATAGATTAGTTACAGGTATTGTATAAATATGACAAAATAATTACAAATGCAATGTTCAAAGAGGTGCATTTTGCCTTCATAGTGGGTGCGCTTTGCCCTACATTGAAAGTGACAGAAATTAATAAAATTATGTAAGTCACATTATTGCTCACATTATCTAATGCCGCTTGTCACAGCAAACGATATGTGACAAGTGGGTGGCTATTTCTGTTTCGTTTATTTAAAGTACTTTTGTTGTGGAATCATTTCAAACAGTAGCATGTATTATAATAATATTTATATAGGTAATACATTGAAATTGGTAAATTCTTTCGAAAAACGAGTGACCAAATAAAAGTAACACTTGTCGAGATATGTGAGGCGCGTTGCCCACACTACTCCAAGCATAGCAAATTTGCTTCCAACGAAAACAGTACAGGACCTACTGGTTCGGTCAAAAATTGCTATGCTTAATAAAATGCCTTCCAACTACACCAATGTGTCGCACTGTGACTTGAACGATGTACGAAAATAGTTTCATCGATCGAGTACAAACAAATTGTTAGCAAAGTAGCTTTAGTGAAATACTTACGATTATTGAACAACAAACTCATTTCGCGCAACAAAGTCGAGACGCGGCCAGATTCTGCCTAGCCATTTTTAAAGCCTCATTGAACTACTGTACGGCATGATAAAACACATTTAATGTACAAACGATATGAAGTCGCTAAATAACTTTCCTGTTACTATGATTACGAATATATTCATACATCTTATTCCGAAAAAGTGAAATATTGCGTTTGTGTCCGCAAAATAGTGCTGCCACCTTGAGACAAATACTACATTAAAAATATTTTACAAACCTGTTCGCATTTTTCCTTCAAAAAATAACTTAGTTGCACGTTTGTATTCCCTGTGATCAATACAAATGAGTAATGACATATTTAACGCGATATTCAATGAACTCTCAAAAGTCCAAAAAGGAAGCAGAATCTCCCGAATCTCGAGCTGAGCAGAAACTATTCCAGTAACTCACTGACTGTACTGTGTATAGTCACCTACTCGGTTTCTGCCCTATCTTGAGTTTCTACCTCATTACGATTATATAGCTGGATCTCATATTAAATAAATACATCCTTAGTCAGATATATCGGACACAATGAGCAAAGTACGTCTACAAACTTGCAACAAAGGTTTTTGACAGATATTTTGATAGCGAACGCAGACCACGTGACTACAGTGCACCATATCGGTGGCGGTGATGTAAACGATCGTAATATTTAAATATATCAGGCGAAATTGTAAGCAACTATTCACCCTAATCACCACAGGAACGTTAACGAACAGCCCGTGGAGTTTATACAGTGAATGCATTTGTCGTAGTGATGATTTTGAACATGATGAGGCAGAAACCGAGTACTTCCGTTTGGCGCGTGAAGCACAGAAGGGATTATCGTCTTACGAATATTGTATTTCACTAAAATCAACTTATTTGACGATTCGTTTGCATGCCATTGATGAAATACGTGGTTCTGATTAATAATATTGATACGTTGCTGAACGATTTCAAATTTTTTTGGTGAAAACATTATGTTTACGTAAGGCAGTAACCGTGTGGTCCAGTATACATTGCAGTATAGTGTACTCCAAAAGTCCAAGACTGTGGTCCTGTGGACAGTCACAGTGTGGTGTAATTTGTAAAAGTACGTAAATATGAGTGTAAGAAATATCATTTGAGCCGAAATGCGCCCATGATACAGTATCAGCTATCAAGGCTAAGACTAGCAGTAAGCCCAAATATATGTTTCACAAACCTTTTTACGTGTCATTTAATTGTCGTTATTAAAACGTATTATTCCCGCTCCTGGGCCGATTCTCGCTCTCCTTCGTGAACTCAGTGAGATTAGAGTATGTGACCGTCAGATGGCATCACTGAGCATAATTGAGCCGTTGTCGCACTTACATTTATCCGGTAGTTAAATGTTATCCGGGTGATGTTTATATGCATATGTAAGGCATAATGTTTGGCACAAGTAGATCACGTAGTGATAAATAATATCCATTAGTTAAATATGTTTCGTTTGTTGTAATACGAGCGTTCTAGTTAAAGTACATAATTATAATTTGCTGTTTCAGATTTTTGCCAAATATAAGAGTAAGTCACGTGACGTGTGCGTGGAGAGGAAACTGATTTACGACAGAAATTGTTTATGTCTGTGGGAAGCAATCATTTTATAATTTATGTATATATATAGATATATGTTATTTCGATAATAATGCTGCATTTGAAATTTCGAGAGGTCACTTGAGACGCGACTCGGACCCGATAGTGAAATAACTCGAGACTCGACACGACTCGAGAGCTTGCGACTTGCCAAGAAGTATGTAGATAAGCATAGCATAAGGTTTCCTAACTTAAGACTAAGTACACATGCTTTGGATGGCAATCTTGCTAAATCCTGTTAAACATTAACACGCCACATATGTATAATCCTTTTAATGATATGCCATAACTGAGAGAGCCAGAAAATACCCAGTTCCACTGGAGTTGAAAATCCGAACCAAAATCAAAAGAAAAAACAGGTTGTGGAAAAAATATCTTCTCTCCAAAGATGCCCAAACTTATCAGGAATTTTGTCGACTCCGAAATCAGGTCAGGAGACTGACAAGAAAGGCACAGAAACTATATGAAAAAGATATCATAAATCAAATAAAACAGAATCCCAAGAAGTTTTGGCAATATGCACAGGCGAAAATGAACACAAGAATGGGAATACCGAACTTAATAAAAAGCAAAGACAAGGATGATCTGACAAAGACAGATTTGGAAAAAGCACAGGTATTGGCAAATCACTTCTCTTCCGTATTTACGAGAGAGCCAGAAGGAGACATTCCGGAGGAGCCAATAAGATGTCATAACAAAGTTGAATCTTGCACTATCACTCCATCGATAGTGGCTTTAAAGCTAAAGAAACTAAAAATATTCAAATCACCAGGACCTGACGGCCTACATCCTCGAGTACTAAAGGAATTGGCAGAGAGTATTAGCACTCCACTATCTACAATTTTTAACACGTCGCTTAAAACAGGCATACTACCCAAAGACTGGAAAATAGCAAACATATCTGCAATTCACAAGAAAGGAAACAAAAATCAAGCACATAACTACCGGCCAGTCAGCCTAACGAGCATAGTAGGAAAAATAATGGAAGGCATAGTCAGAGATACCATCACTAAACACTTGAAAGATAATGACCTGTTGAGTGACAAACAATTTGGTTTCATCAAAGGGCGGTCTACAGTTCTCCAATTACTTAAAGTACTCGATTTATGGACTGAGACACTAGATAACGGTGGATGTATTGATGTAGTATATTGTGATTTTATGAAAGCATTTGACAAAGTTCCACATCTACGACTTATAGAGAAACTCCAGAGCTATGGAATTCAAGGAAATATTCTAAGCTGGGTTGCAGCTCTGTTGGCCCACAGAAGACAACGTGTAAGGGTCAATAATTCTTTTTCAGACTGGCATGATGTCATCAGCGGCATACCACAAGGATCGGTGATTGGCCCCCTACTTTTTATTATATTTATTAATGACTTACCGGATGTTATAAAGAACTCCGAAGTATTCCTGTTTGCGGATGATATGAAACTTTTCCGTCCAATTTACACCAATGAAGATTGCACAAAGCTTCAACAAGATCTTACCCATGCAGAACATTGGACATACGAATCACTCTTAAAGTTCCACCCAGACAAATGCAGCCATATGAGAGTAGGATCATCAACCATAAGAAATGACAGCTACACACTGGGACCTAATGATCATATAACGCTGGCAAGTACGGATAAGGTGAAGGATATTGGCGTCACTTTTGACTCATCACTAAACTTTGAGGCACATATGTCGGAAAAAATTAATAAAGCCAATTCAATGATGGGGATAATTCGTCGCACTTTTGATTACATGGATGAACAGTGTTTTTCTACTGTTTTTAAATCTCTCGTCCGCCCACATATTGAATATGCAAATCAAGTATGGGCTCCCTACTTAATGAAACACAATACAGCTCTTGAAAATGTTCAGCGTAGAGCAACCAAATTAATTCCAGGTTTTAAAGATCTTGAATATAATGAACGTCTACAAAGACTAAAATTACCAACTCTGTCATATCGTCGCCTCAGAGGAGACATGATTGAATTATATAAGATTTTAACAGACAAATATGATACAGCTGTGACATCAAACTTTATAACTTTGAGGGATACTGAATCATGTACGCGAGGACATCACCTAAAAATATTCAAAGGACGTTGTCGGTTAAACATAAAAAAAAATTCATTTATACACCGATGCACGGACGTATGGAACAGCCTCCCACAGTCTGTGGTAGAGGCTCCATCAGTCCAGTCCTTTGAGGGGAAATTAGACAAATTATGGAAAAACCACCCAATTAAACTCGATTACACAGCCCCACCCCTATTATGGAACAACTCGTCAGATGCATGCGCACCATATAGTTTGACGACAAACATCAGAGCTGGCATAAGAGGCATCACAGCCTAGAAGCCAGAAGAGGACCTGTAAGAACCTGTAAGTTACTATAACGTATTCACCAGTGTAAGATTAGTGGCCACCCACATAGCACATCACGCTAAATTTTAACTGTTTTGAGATCCCACCTATTGACATTGTAGCACTTCGCAACGATGGTCTGTACACCCCCATAAAAGTACTCTCGTATTGAGAACAACTTCAGCTATATCCCAGCAAACATGGCAGTATTGGGCCAATGCTGGCATGGTAGTGGCGAGTACCGTTTGTACTGTCAACGGTACAGCCGGTACATTGGACAGTCCATGGTGAAAGTGAATGTAATGGCCCGGCACTGGCCCAATACAGGCAAGTTTTCAACATTGTTCCATAAGATGGCGCACGTGTAGCTTTTTGTAGAGCCACCTATGGAATGCAATTTTACCGCCAAATTTAGAGTGAATCCGCAGAGGATTACTGGATTAAGCTAGTTTGATGTGTTTGAATCTTTTTGATGTGCGATGTTGACTTGTCTGTGGAAGATTTGAAATTGGAATTTTGTCAGGTAAGTTGTACTGATTAGTAAAAGTGAATAGCATACATTATGATATGATACTTGTGAATACACAGAATTGTATAATTGTACCTAAATTAATGTTTTAATTGAGAAATAACATTTAAACTGACATAGGCTATAGCTAGCCTGGGTGATAATTGATTTTATTGAAGCAGTCTGCATAACTAGCAAACGATAGACCCTGCATCAAACTGGTCTGGCTACATTATTATTATTAATTATTAGCCTAATAGATAACTAGCCTTTTAATTGAAATATTGTTTGGCATACAAAATACATGATTTAATTCAGTCATTCTTGAACAGAAGTGGTATTTCAATTATTTTTCTTTCAGGTTTATTGGATATATAAGTTGGCAGTCCAATTAAAGCATGTCGTATTGGACAAAACGTCGACAAATTCTAGCAGGAGTTGAGAAACATATGCAAAATATTGCAAACAATGATGAGAATAATGAAATGACAGGCATTGCACAGCGTGACGTGGGATGTAGTCAAGGATCAGAAGTAGGACACAGGGTGGTAGATGTAGAAGGAGATAGTCATCATATTCATAGTGATGTGGATGGGGGCCATCCTCAAGACAATGATGTTTCAGTCGGTGAAAGTGAAGAAGAATTTATGGAGAATGACAATGTCTACTCCGATGATCCAAACTCTTCACCATCTTCATCTGATGGTGAAAATGATGATGAACATGATCAAAATGGTCTTTATTCTTTGTTGGCTAGATGGGCAATAACAAATGGGATTACCCACATTGCTCTAGGAGAATTGTTGGGTGTTCTTATACGTTTCCATTCTGATCTACCTAAAGACCCCAGAACACTTTTGTCAACAACAAAAGTTGATGGCATTAAACCAATAGCTGGTGGTTTGTACTACCATTTTGGAATTGCAGTGGCAATCAAGTATGCACTTGCTCTTGATCCCAAGCTGAAAAACTGTGACACTATACAGCTGCAGTTAAATATTGATGGGCTTCCATTGTTCAAGAGCAGCAATGTACAATTTTTGCCAATATTGGGGCGATTGGCACAGTCAAGCAACACAGAACCATTTGCAGTAGGATTGTTCTCTGGGAAGTCGGAGCCGTGTCATCCGGATGAGTTTTTACAGGATTTTGTGGAAGAAATGGCTGATCTTCAAACAAACGGTTTGAATTTCAATGGTCAACTGTTCAACGTAGCCATTTCCAATTTTGTGTGTGATGCTCCAGCACGTGCTTACATCAAATCTGTCAAGTCCCATTCTGGTTATTCAGGTTGCGATAAATGTACACAGGCTGGAGAGTACAAGGGAAAGATGTCTTTTCCAGAAACTAATGCCCCATTGCGCACAGACATTGCATTTGATGAAATGGTCAATGAGGATCACCATGTACGGCAATGTGCACTGAGACAGCTATCACCACCACTGGGCATGGTTTCACAGTTCACAATAGATTACATGCATTTAGTCTGCCTTGGTGTGATGAAGCTTCTCCTCTTACTGTGGATGAAGGGTCCTCTCCATTGTCGTTTAGGGGGTCAGGCAAAACAATTCATTTCAGAATGTCTTTTGTCTATGCGTAACCACATTCCAAAGGACTTTGCTAGAAAGCCCAGGGCTCTTGCTGAAACTGATAGATGGAAGGCTACTGAATTTAGGCTTTTTCTGCTATATACCGGCCCAATTGCTTTGAAAGACAAAATAGCTAAAGAATTGTATGATAACTTTCTGTTACTATCAGTTGCCATCCACCTGCTAGCAAATCCTGCTTCAGCATGTAGTGTGACTTTATGTGACTATGCTCATAGTCTGTTAGTTCTTTTCAATGAACACTTTTCGCAGCTTTATGGACCAGACAAAGTGACATACAATGTTCATGACTTAGTTCATTTAGCAGAAGACGTAAAAGTTCATGGTAATCTTGACCAGTTTTCTGCATTTCCATTTGAAAATTTTCTTGAACAGCTAAAAAAAATGGTCAGAAAGCCAAACTTTGTGCTCCAGCAGGTGATTATGAGAATAGCGGAGACGTCCAAATTACCTGCTGTTTTTTATGATCACCCAGGCTTATTTGTTCCCAGTTTGAAAAAAAACCACACGTGGCCCACTCCCAACAGGAAATATGTATTTTCCATGTTCCCAATATGGGAAAACACAATTAAAGGATTTTACTATTGCAGCTGAAGTACCTAACCATTATGTTAAAATTGGTTCAAAGGTTGCTCTTGTACAGAATATTCTCCAGTGTGACACAGGGATTTATGTTGTCTACAAACTGTTCCTCTCACACAAAGCCTTCTTCACTTATCCTTTAGATTCAGAAAAGCTGGACATTCATATTGTAGAAAATGTGAGTGAAGTACTCTATGTCATTAATGTTGAATTTATCAAGGGAAAATATATGTTACTACCATTTGGAAGAGTGCACATTGCAATGCCTGTCATTCATACTGTTTGATTTCTCATAACTGTGATTTTTCTGAATTGCCTTACTAATTTATCCAATGTAAATTCATTAAAAAATATTTTTGTTGGTCTCCAGCATGTATGTTGTGGTGGTCTTTGATGAGCACAATGAAGTTGACGTTGTGTCATCAAACTGGCTTATTAACAAAACTAAGACGTACTGGCCTCCATTCAAATCATCACAAGCGATCAACAAAGCCGTGCGAAAAAGAGTCACCCCGGATCCTGAACAATGGAAAGTCTTTGAGATGCGAGTGCTCTGTGCTTGTTGTAAGGAAACATTATTTCCCCCAACATTTTGTATACATGGGTGTATTTAATTAGTTGTGTACATTATATTTCAGATAATCTCCTTCTACACTGCATTGATAACATGGCTGAAATATACAATAAATGTATTTAATAGACAGTGTATTAAATTATAGAAACAAATAATAAATTGATTGCATAATATGGTTTTAATTGCATCTAATTACATCGTGACTCGCATTACGGCTGCATGGGGCACCTGATTATTGATGTTGGATGGGTGAATTTTGTGAATTCTACACGTATTGTTTGAATTTTTACATAATGCAGTGTGCAAATATTGAAAAAAAATTCCAAAAAGTTTATGTTATGTCCCACCATAAAAAATAATTAGGAAATTCAATAACAATATTTTAAGACCATTTTCCATGTTTTCATGAAATTGCCCTTCCCAATAAGTAAACTAATTGGCAACAGCATGCCACAAAATCTTGTTAAATTAATGACAGTTTGGCAAAGTTAAATTTGGCTAACTATTTTTCTTATCACTTTCACATTGATAATATAGCTATAGAAATATTTGACTGCTTTATTCTATCATATTGACATTATTGTGATAAAATATACATGAAAAATATTTTAACCCAGTTTAGCCCAAAATGGAGGTTTAGTGTCGGGTGGGAGTCTTACATTCTTAAAAAGGTTAGGGATTATGTTTATATCCTAAACAAATACATCTGATTTCTGATCCTTGCCCATGACTACTCTTGTGATGTCTTCATATTATATTGTAGTGAGCTATGGTGAGGGGGCGACAAAAGGCACGTAAAGGTGAATTTACATCTGATGTCCAAACAGAAGAAGAAGAAGATCAAAGCAAAAGGTCAAAGAGGTGTGTTAATAATTGTTGGATTAACATCAGCTGTAGCAAGTCTAGACTATTAAGTTAGTTATATTAGACAAACGGAGTAGTTGGTACGCAGTCTGCAGAAATATTTAATAGTGGTTAGTTTGTCCAAAAATAGCTCAGTTGAGCTAATGTTATGCAATTCCACATGTGAATAAAGCTTCTTGTATCTTGTAGTTAAAACTACCCATGACAGTTACATAATTGCACAGTCATCAACCAGGGTTGGGGTTTAACCCGGGCTAAACTGGTTTTGCCCAGCCCAGTGGGTTAAACCAGGTTTTTAATAGTTTAACCCGGGTTAAGCCTAGGTTAAATTAGGCTTTACTCTATCGGAGTTCAGTTCAGACCATAATCCTTTTATGTATTTAAACCAGCCCAGAAAGTCCAAAATAAAAGGCCTTTTTATTAGTGTGCCATTAATTACTAGCTGAGTCTTCTGAAGATGTGCAGTGATTCCAGTCAGACAATCTACCTTAGTACAGTGTGGTGTCAGCTTGCAGGTTATGGAACAGGAGGGTATAGAGCCTTGCAGACTGGTAAGTGGTAATCTACCCTTTGTGTTCACTGCCAATAACTGGATTCATCATCAATCCTCCAAACATACCTGAGCCACCACATATTCATGGTCAAGTTGATTAGCTCAACTCACAGACTAAGACAATACACAACACTGAATGACAGTGTCCAGAGTGAGGCCTAAGCAGTGTCTTCCAATTGCTAAATAGATCAATTAACCCTGCCCCCCAGTCCCAAGTGGGTGACATTGTGCACAGGTGTTCATTAATCCTTAGTGAATGTACTTTGTGTGCTTTATTCTTTCATATTGTGACAAAATGTGGCTAAAAATAGCTTAACCTGGGTTTAACCCAGTTTAGCCCAAAATGGAGATTTAGCCCAACCCGAGTTAAACCAGGGTTTAACCCGGGGCACGTTAACTTGCAAACGTTATCATCAACATCTGTTTCAACAACATTATGCATTAACCCTAAACTCCTATAAATCTTTATGAAGCAACATCATATGTTTGTATAGAAAAAGGTGTCTTGATATGATATGGTATTCAACAACAGATTTCTTGTTTGTCCTAGATACACACAGAAGCCAGCTCATCTGCAAGATGACAGTGAAGATGACGATGTTGATGATGAATGCGAATCATTAGTCAGAAATCGGAAAAAGGTTGAAGTGGAAAGGCATGTCATGCTAGACTGCAATGGGCACCCACGCCACCAACAGTTCCTGGTATTTATCTTCCTGGAATGATTACCTTCCTTTCTGTGTGAATGCCTGACCAATATATTATATTGTATCTTGTAATATATTGGTCAATGGTCATACTTCGTAATACTGTGTAATCTTAGACACACATGTTGCAATGAATTCCATCAGACCAGTTTAATAACATCCATTTATGACACATTTGTGTTATTCAGGTGCTAATCAACGTCTTTATAATTCGAATCACCTTGTAAATCACTGGTTTGCCCATGTGATTCTGGTACTATAATATAAAGTGCTGCTATGTGCTTGTTATTAATTGTCAAGTATCCCAGGCTGGTGTGTTGTTTGTTTGTATCTTTGTAAATACACACTTCATGTTTTCAGATTTGACAGATGAGAGGATTCCAATGTGGTGGACCACACCAAGTACTCCACCAAGTTGGAGGACACCTTCATCCGCGTTGGGATCAACAGTGTTATCGCCATCATCAACCAGACAGTTTACAGGTAATTATTCCAATCCTGACATATGGCCACAATACAAGATATGAACATCTATATCCTTTATCTTTACCATCTTTACAGCTTTAGCCCTGACACAAATATGTAGGTGTATAAAGAGTGCAAAAGCCTTGTTTTTGCAAGTTTAAAAACGAAATAAGATTAGATTTATTGCCATGTGTTATCATTGCAGTCAATACAATAAAACATTGGAAAGTGTTACGATGCTGGGTCGGACAAGTACATATTCGTGACAATTCTCTCACGCACAAAAATGCATTAAAATATACTAGTAATAAAATGAAAAAATTAATTTTCATGCACAGTAAATGCTATCTTAAAATAAACTCTTGACTATATTAGCCATCTCAATACATGTTTTCTATTATGTGTACTAGTCAAGGTGCATAGTATTTTTTAAATACTCTACATGTTGTATTTATTTTTGGCAGCTTTTGAGAGGGAGATGCTGTCAGGTATGACAGCCATTCAACTGACACAGGATGGCGTGGTGCAAGAGCTGGCCACTCTGCGGAAGCAGATAAAAACACTGCATAGTGGAGACGTTAAAGAGCTGCCAGAGGACATAGATTTCCCACTGCCAAGTGTAAACAAGGTCGAGGAGCTGGAGGTCAGGCTGCTCGACAAGAACGTCAAAAACCTGGTGGTGAGTATTTGTATGATCATGTTTGTGGTTTAGTCTTATTTTTGCATCGTTACATAATTCTTTCTAAGGGAAAATAATGAAAACTTCTAATTGATCTCTTAATATCTTCATCTCAAGTGTTTTAAATGTCGTAATAAAACCTGCAATATATTTGTATTCATTTTATAGTTTCCTTGTATGTTCTATGTGTAGGCATTACAAATTTTACATTTCCCAAAAGTGAATAACATCCACCATTTTCAGGCCATTTCTAGATCCTCTCGAACATTTTCCCCCATCATCTTTAACCTTTCTAAACACATTTGTGTTGTCCACAAATTTAAGTGTTTTGCTTGTTAGTGTTATTCCATAAATATTGTGTGGGGTGTGTTATTTTTATATGATGTGCAGTGGGGGACTGCTATTATCACTACTCATACAATTAAATTAGAAAAAATTAATATGGATGGTGCTTCCAGCCCCCCGTACATTTATTTCTGGAATAGCTCTTATGTCATCATCTAAGTCATTGATATATGTAATATTATTAAGAATAGTATATGTATTTGATCCTCCACTCAAAACTGATTTCCGATTCGAAACTTCCCCTCTGCTACCCAGTACTAACATGTTTCTATCCAGCTGATTATGCAGTCCCTATACCATGGGCTTTCATTAACATTTTGGTGTGTGCTGTATGTTTGCAGACCCATGACTTGGCCTCTATTGGCGGTGGCAACGTCAGAGAAAATGTGCGGCGTGTGATGTCGCATGTGCTACACCATGCAGTTGCCATTCAGTACAACCGGGCAGGCAAAATTGGCTGGAAAAGCCAAACAGAAGAAACTAAAAAGGCATTTGGCAGTCTGCTGTTGAGCAGTGTCATTACACGTGTGTACCAGTATAGCTACTTCATCCTTTTATATCTACTTGCTTACAGTACAAACTAAGGATTAATAATGATTATGGATTAGTTAATATGAGAGACGTCTTTTCAAATAATAATTTTTTATGGCCCCTAAATCCTCAGGGACTTGAGCTCAAAGAGTGGGGACCACTGAGGATTTACCATAATTTCTTTGGCATATTATATACAGAAAATTATGGTAGGATGGGATTGCAATGTAGAAAAAATGTGTTGAGTTATTTACTATTTGCAGAAGGTACCTAGTTTCAGATGGTTTTAAAGTGATGGGGAGTCTATTCCTGAGTTTGTGCAAAACTACAGTTAAAGCCTGCCCAGGTTGAGCTTAATTTTGGGAACAAAAAGATGTTATGAGATCAAACTGGAAAATAAATGATTGTTTAGGAAGTGCACTAATGTTTTAGATAAAACTATATATGTATATATATATGTGTGTGTGTTTCAGGAGCCATTATGAGGAATCCTTTCATTCAAGGGATCAATGAGTTGACTGTACAGAAAAAGATCATGCTGTGGCTGAGGAACGCAGGAGACTGGCATGGCGGGAGGAAGCGTCGTGCACAGGACAGGCATGATCATGCCAATGATGTATAATTATTTTTATATGAATAAAACTGTTCATGTTTTGTTTCATATCCTGGCTTTTGTTGCTATCTCATACAGATATTCTACTA
This sequence comes from Paraescarpia echinospica, assembly GCA_020002185.1. NCBI lineage: Eukaryota > Metazoa > Annelida > Polychaeta > Sabellida > Siboglinidae > Paraescarpia > Paraescarpia echinospica. Next base: position 75,975,752 of record CM034531.1, read on the forward strand.
TACATATCAATGTTAGGCCACAAATATTCCTATATTTGACCAGTCCAGTTTACCAGTATACAATAGTGTACTGGGCCATTAGTGTTCCAATATTATGTCAGCATATGATGCTAGTAATGGCACATTAACGTGCCAATGTACTGTGCCAGTACCGGGTCAATGCTGGACCAATACTGCTTCAGCATTGGGTCAGTTCAGCAAGCCAGTACTGGGCCAGTATTATGCCAGTACCGCCTGCCAGTACTGGACCAATGCACTGTAGCAGTACTGGGCCAGTACACCATGCCAGTATTGGCCCAGTTAACAGCCTCTGTGCAGAGCATATATTGGGCCAGTGCTGGATTAGGTTATCGGCCAGTACCACATCAACCGGCGGTAGGTATTGGCCCAGTACTGTTATGTTAGCTGGGATGTTATGTCATAATATATCTCATGTGGAAACACCAACACCAGCTGTCCATGTTTATGTACGTCTACAGTAATTTTTAATAGGATTAAAGATTGACGGGGGCGGGTGCACGTGGGCCGTAACTCCGAGGGTAGTCGTAACGGGTAGTCGATCGGGGTTCAAGTCCACCTAGGGTCTTAGGCTTATTGCGTCGCAACTCATGAAGAATCTTTCTTAAGAAGTTAGATTGACAAGTATTGTTATCACAAACATGTGAATGATATTACAGTTGATAATGAACCAAGCGCGTCCTTGACCAGAGGTACTATTATTTGTTATTAGTAACACTTTCAACAATTCATGTTTAACATCTTATGACTGACATAATAATACTCCACTGATTTGAATTTGGAAAAAATCAGCAAATTCTTAGATTAATCATTATTATACAGTAAATTACAATATAATCAACGTGATTTTCCTGTCTATCATTGTATTCATAGCAATTCGCACATACTGGCACGTGCAAACCCATTACTCTATTTATGCGCATGTGGACATACAACACAGCATAATTAGCTTTGAACATTTGTTTGTCGACAATTCTAACAGCTTTATCTGCAAGGTTTTTCTTTTTTCCACATTCATCAACAATTCCTTCCGACTTAATCAACTATAGTGTATGTCATAATTTTGCAAAATGTGGGCACCCTGCCCACATTTTGCAAAATCACATGTCATAAGCAAAATCATGTTTTACAACAAAATTGTTCAAGATCAAATGAAAAATGGAAGTCAAATGTCATTCAGCTGTGGATTACAACTCGGAAAAAGAGTGGCATGTTTACAAAGCTGAGGTTAACGCTACTGTGTATCCAATGATAAACCCGTGCAGATTCAAAGGAATCGGTTACATTCATAGTTTTGAAAATAAGTTACCTTTCCGAGTCCTATGTTGCTCTGAAAGGAGCTTTTGTGGAGACGTCGAAAGCTCCGTTCAGAGCAACATTAGACTCGGAAAGATAACTTGCCATATTTTTAAAACCTCTGCAGTTCTTACTCCAGAAGGGGTGACATCACACACTACACGAAGCAGAACTATTACTCCATAAAGTTGAAAGTGCTTCTAAACTTACTGGATCCAAGCAACATCAAGAACATGCACATAAATGCAGGTACACATCTTTATCTATACACTTTAGTTGGGTGTCAAATAGAAAAATAGCAGATGTTAAATACCTCGGTTCCTACAATAACTCTCAACATGACATTCTGTGTAGAAAAGCCCAGGCTTGGGCAGCAATTCCGGATAATGTATGGCGATCGTCAATTTGCAGACATTCCAAACTAAACAGTTTTAGAACCACTGTTGAACCGATCCGTGTGTGTGTGCGTGTGTGTGTATGGCTGTGAGAGTCACGACACCTATCAATATACTGCAAAAATGCCCAAAATTAACATCATTAAAATTTGTCAAGACTTTCCAAAAGATAATTACCAAGCGAGCACCTGTATGGATACGACAATGTAATATAATATTACTCCAATATTGACAAGCTTATTTGTGCGTTTTATCATGAAAAAATACGCAACCGTCACAAACGCTCCGATTTCTGAATGCATTTGATAGCCAACAACTACATTCCCCAAGTCAATGAAAGACAGCTTGTTGTCATAAAAAGTGCCAAGATATTTAAAACTGGACACAACTTCAATAGGTTCATTACTAATCTTGGCAGGAGCAAAAACATCAGAGACTTTCCCGTTGTCGATCACATGTTATTTCGTTTTGCCAACGTTAAGGTGAAGAAAGCTGTCAGCGCACCATTTCTCCAAAACAGAGATTTGTGAAAAATATTCTGCCAGAGAATCTTGTTTTTTCAGGAAACCAACTAAGGCCATGTCATCTGCAAATTTCAGTAGCCAATTAAAGGAGGTCTGACAACTCATGTGATCTGTGTATATTGAAAAAAGTGTCGGCGAGAGGACACAGCCCTGGGGTGCGCCGGAATTTACAATAATCTCATCCGACATACAACCCTGAATACTAACACGCTGTGGACGGTCTTTCAAAAAATCATTCACCCAAAGAACAATATTTGGGCTTACATAAAGATAAATCAAGCGTTTCAGAAGTACAAGGTTCGATGGTATTAAACGCACTCGAAAAATCTATGAACAATCTGATGTAGGCGTTGGAGTCTTCAAGATGCTGTGAAATCAGATTAAACAACAAGATAGAAGCATCTTCAACACCCCTATGGGCTTTATAAGCAAACTGAAGAGGATCAAGATGTGCATACACATCAAACACCAAACGACTGAGTACAATCTTCTCCATGCATTTAGTTAAGGTGGGGGTAAGTGCAACTGGACGAAAGTCATTTAACTGGCTGGCACTAGGTTTCTTTGGTACAGGGATAATCATAGAGGTTTTTCATGCCATGGGTACAGTGTCAGAGTCTAGCAGAGCCAGCAATATGGTAGTGAAAATCCTCCCCAGCTGAGCCGCACACGTCTTTAAGACTTTGTTTTTCACTCCACCAGGGCCTGGAGTACAACACGTCCATCTTAGATGGGATCATGGCCAGGGGAAGATGTTCAAGGGCATCATGGAAGACGGTGGAGTCATTCACGAACTCCAAAGGATCTCCTAATTTGCGTGCCGTCTGCTAAAGATATTGCACCTCCTCGCAGGACGGTTTACCGGACTGGAAGTACGTTTTGGTCTGATAGTAAGTTCCGGTTCCTTTTTTTGCGTAATACGCATGCGGGTGTACATGCCAAAGGTTAGTGATTACTTTCGGCCCGCTTAAAGTATACGTGACCTATTTTTATTATAGTTTTGCATATATGGGGCTGACATTTTGTATGCAGTCTAGGAGGCCCATTGGGGTGGTTCCAAATTCGTACTGAGTATAGGAATCTTGGGGTCACCATTTCCAAAAAAATTCCCACCCCAATTCCGGGTAACTCGGCTATTTTTTAATAATACATTTATGGAAACGAGTCATGCAATCACGAATTACATAAGTGAAATGTATTATCATATCAACGTGTATAATTAGGTGTGACATAACAGTTCAAATAGTATTATTAAATAAAATGTAAAATGCAAACAATTTTTTTTATTCATTTACACATATCAAAACCACGTAGCTCTTTGTATAATACTTCAATGTTTACAACAACAAAATTCTACACATATGGTCTGTTATAACATTCAATCAGACAAGTGATCAAATCCAATTATTCAGCTATGGTCACGCGCAGATGTACGCTCGGTGTTCAATACCTTAGGGGAGCATATAGGTCAGTGGAGTAACGGTCGCTACAGCAAACAAAAATGTTTTATTATGTAACTCAGTCGCCGCGCGCGTCGAGCAAGGGATCAAAGTTGATCGGCCACTTGATGTCACGTTGCTCACAGCTGTGTACTGCGCTTGCGCGAGCATGCACAATGTGCAAAAACGGAACCGAATTTACTTTCAAACTGGAACTTACTTCCAGACAGGTACAACGGATCTCAGAACAAAGTTGCATCTTTCGCACGCATATCCGGGAAGTTAGTTTTGAATGCCGTTTGGCATTGACGCCTGGTACGTGAGTTTGCGTAAGTTGCCCTGTAGTTATTACCACAATGTCTTTATCAACTTCACGATGACTGTTTGTATTCTAACGTCAAGACTTAGCCTTTTACTACCATTTCTCGACGAATTTTCGAGACTTCTCCTTATAGGCTACTATGTTATAAAAGAGGCACTCGTGCAGATGCCTTGTTAAAAGCAAACTTTCTCTTGATTTTGCATCTTTGGGTAGTAAAGGTCTAACAAAATTAGGGTGGCAAGTACTCTAAGTAGGATAAGTTTACCAAATTCAAGATGGCCGTCCATCATGTAAATTGCGCCAATTTTCCATTAAAATGGGATTTTAAATAATTCCTTATATGTTTATAATGGTGTCTGGTGCGCTTACCAATGACAATACCCATTTATATTAATATGTGTGTCTCTTAGAAACATGTGAGCGCTAGTGGAGGTCGACCATTTTGAATTTCAAAATGACTGTCACAAAAATGGGAATTAGGGGAATTACTTACTGCCGACTGTGCTGTCATGTTCTATCAATAGTTTAATTTTACTAATAATAATGTGTGTTCGCAAAATATTTTATCATCGTTAAATAAATTTGAAAAAACCAAGACGTTTATCAGTCAATGTATTCTTTACATTAAATACGTTATATAGGTTGGACTGATTGTCGTGGTAGCAACATTGATGTATCTGTGAAACAATTAAGCCTAATTTAATTATTATAATAACAATAATACGAAGAATGTAACTTGTATTGCGCCTAAATCCTTGGAAACCAAGCTCAGAGGCGCATCAACATAAAAGAATTGGTCAATCTCAAAATCCATATGCGGTATTCCAGTTTTAATCAGATGGGTCAATGCGCTAGGGAGCTGTGGTGGATAAGCAAGGTTGTAAAGATAGGTTTTTAAATGATGACGGAACTTTGTAATATGTTCAACTGATCTAACACTGAGAAGGTGCATATTCCAAAGAGTTGGTGCAGCAACAGAAAAAGCCAATGTTAGAGTTGACTGTAGGAACAAAAAAGTAGGTCAGAACTAGATGATCGAAGCTGGATAGGTTTTCTTACAGGAGTAAGCAGTGGATGCAAATAAGATGATTACTTAGTGGACAGTGCATGGTATATAATGGTACAGATCTTAAATATTATACGATATCGTAAAGGAACCCAATGCAAAAACTTCAAATGTGGTACAGAGCGAAAAAAAACCGAGGAGATCTTGTAACTACCCTTGCCAGACAATTCTGGACACGTTGACGTTTTGTAATATCCTTGCTAGCGAGAGTATAGAGGATGGAATTGCAATAGTCAAGACTGCTGCTAACAAGCGCTGTTGCAATAGTTTTAGCAACAGAAAATAACATACCGGCGAATACGGCGAAGATCACGAATTTGATAAAAAAAACAGCAGCGACACGTTTGAGATATGTGTTGTCGGAAATTGAAGTTACTATCAAAGATCACTCAAAGATTCCGCACTGAGGTTGCTGACGTGATATGCTGATTGAAAATACGCGTAAATAAAAAACCATCACGTTTACGACGTTGCATTGGAGTACCAATAATAATCAATTCAGTTTTATTTGCATTTAATTTCAACTTGCTGTCAGTCATCCATTGGACGATATCTTGAAGGCAATCACAGACGTGATTCACCAATCTTATGTTGACAATATACCACAAACATATTGTAACTTAACTGTAGCATATCAAATCCGTCTTATTCCAAACGTAGAACTCAGTAAATTTCACTCTTTTGACAGTAGAACTCAACAAATTTCACTCTTTTGACAGTAGAACTCAGCACATTTCACTCTTTCCACAGTAGAACTCAGTAAATTTCACTCTTTTGACAGTAGAACTCAACAAATTTCACTCTTCTGACAGTAGAACTCAGTAAATGTAACTCTTTTGACAGTAGAACTCAACACATTTCACTCTTTTGACTGTAGAACTCAACAAATTTCACTCTTTTGACAGTGGAACACAGTAAATTTCATTCATTCGGCATAACATTCCGCCAGGTGGAACTATTTCCACAAGGAGGTCGGTCCCGTGACAGGCTAATTCCCCCTCAGCAGCAGACACTAGCTCCTTCACTTTCCGCCAGGTGGCTCCACTACTTATACTTCTTTCCTCCAGGGGGTAGGTCACGTGGAGACGGGCGCCATCTTAGAATTTCCCCATGGGTGCCCCCGCCCAGAGTGATGTATATCGGCAGACTCAGGTGACAAGGATGGGTGTAAGCGTGAGAACGTGTGGACGGAGGGGGGTGTGGCTACGTGTGACCAATGACTATACACGGTTGTATGTGAATGACATGTCAGCCGAGTCAGATAGACTTGTGACCTTAGAAAAATATACAGTGCATGCATGCATGCGCATGTGTCTAAGGTACCTGAACAAATTTCACTTTTTTGACAGAACTCACAAAATTTCACTCTTTCCACAGTAGAACTCAGCAAATTTAACTCTTTTGACAATAGAACTCAGCAACGTTCACTCTTTTAACAGTAGAACTAAACGAATTTCACTCTTTTGACCGTAAAACTCAGCATATGTCACTCTTTCCACAGTAGAACTCAGTAAATGTCACTCTTTTGACAGCAGAACTCAACAAATTTCACTCTTCTGACAGTAGACCTAAGTAAATTTCACTCTTTTGATAGTAGAACTCAAGAAATTTCACTCTTTGACAGTCAACTCACCAAATTTCACTCTTTTGACCGTAGAACACAGTAACTTTCACTCTTTTGACATAACATTCCGCCAGGTGGCATTACTTCCACAAGGAAGTCGGTCACGTGACAGTCTAATTCCCCCTCAGCAGCAGACACTAGCTCCTCCAGTTTCCCCCAGGTGGCTCCACTACTTACACTTCTTTCCTCCAGGGGGTAGATCACGTGGAGACGGGCGCCATCTTAGAATTTCCCCATGGGTGTCCCCCGCCCATAGTGATATATATCAGCAGACTCAGGTAAAAGGGATGGGTGTAAGCGTGAGAACGTGTGGACGGAGGGGGGTGTGGCTACGTGTGACCAATGACTATACACGGTTGTATGTGAGTGACATGTCAGCAGACTCAGGTAGACGTGTGACCTTAGAGACATATACAGTGCATGCATACATGCATGCGCATGTGTCTAAGGTACCTGAACAAATTTCACTCTTTCCGTGGCGGCGAGGGCAGGGGCGGGGGCGGGGGCAGCGACGGCGGCTCCCGCAGAGTTTCTTAGCGGGTGCGTCCATGTGTGTGTAAGGGTAGGACGTGTTGGTGGACGGCTAATGAACTTCTCTTATCGGATATATCATCGTTTGTGCGTGCGTGTGCATATAAAAAACGAACAAAACACGCTAATATACGAGTGTACACATATTTTATTAACCAAAGACACTAGCGGTGACATTATAACAGATGGGACTTGTGGGTGTTTACCACCATGATGATGTCACGTGTACTACTACAGCACATAGACAACACACCGCACTACACTAAATAGACAACACACCTCTCTACAGCACATACACATTACACCCCTCTAAAGCACATATGCAACACACATCACTACAAAGTAGAGAATATACATATATATATAGACATACATACATACATACATACACACACTTGCATGCATACATACACACATGCATGCATGCACGCACGCACACACACACACACACACACACACACACACATACATACATACATACACACACACACACACACATAAGTAGTGATACCGGTTCTTCCAACACCGGTCATGACCCCAGATCAAAGGCTTTTGCGTTTTTTATAAGTAGAATTCCTACGTTTTTTAGCACTAGAGATGAGAGTAAACGTCAAAAGTGATTGATGGGTATCCTTAGAAAGAGAGTGGCGCCCTCTAGTAACTGATAAGGGAAATAAATGGCTTTTGCGTTTTTTATAAGTAGAATTCATACGTTTTTTAGCGGGTGATTGTCGACCTCTAGTGACTAATCAGGTACTAATTAGGTAAAAAGTAGGGTAATTAATTAATCCTACGTTTTTTAGCACTAGAGATGAGATTTAGCACTAGGGAGGAGAGTAAACGTCAAAGTGATTGATGGGTTTCCTTAGAAAGAGGGTGGCGCTTGCGTTTTTTATAAGTAGAATTTCTAAGGTTTTTAGCACTAGAGATGAGAGTAAACGTCAAAAGTGATTGATGGGTTTCCTTAGAAAGAGGGTGGCGCCCTCTAGTAACTAATGAGGCACTAATAAGGGAAATAAATAGGGTGATTGTCGACCTCTAGTGACTAATCAGGTACTAATTAGGTAAAAAGTAGGGTAATTAATTAAGTACTAATTAGTAACAAATGAGTAGCGCAATTATTGGAGGAGAACGGTAGCAATAACTAAAAATAGTAAATATCGACTAAAAGTATTAATTAGGTGTACGGGGGAGGTGGGAAAGATTTTAGAGTGAAGTTGCGTCCCTGGGGATCAGCGAGGTTAATATCATGACGCGCGGGAAGGTTCTAGAACCTTCTAGCCTGGTGCGGTGGCGGGGGCTGGGGATCATCGAGGTTAATCGGCCGGCTTAGATTACGCCCGGCGCGCTGGAGATCAGGAGGGCAATCGAGTGGCCTGGTTTTCACGACTCACTGGTGAATGGGGGTTTCGTATGTCAGGCTGTTTGAGTTTATGTGCGTTGTTTGTCGGAAGGCGGGTTAAATGTTTTATTTCGTGTCGCATAGGCGCGCATGTATTAAGGTTGTGGCGCTGCTGTGGGTATTGGCTGTCAGTGCTGGCTGCGGTACAGCTGATGTTTGGTAACAGCTGATACGCGTGCATCGGCGGTGCAATATCGTTATAGCAGCTGGAGGCCGGAGCTGTCAGATTGGCCTGTGCGCGTGTATTAAGCTTGTGGCTTTTGGCGACCGCTGGTGTTTGGTGTTGCAACGACGAATAGGTGGAAATATAGGCATTATTCGTGTGTGAGTTGGAATGCTGGTGGAATACGAAACGAAACACAGAAACAGCAATAAACGGTGAGAAATAAATTTTATTGGTATACAGATGAATTTATTATGAAGACGGAGGCGACGGAAAGGGGTCATGGGGGTCGGGTGGGGGTGGGCCAAAGCCGTGCCGTCCGGGTGGCTGTGGAGGATAGCCTAAATGAACGGAGATGGGCTGGGATGGGTGGCGAAAATGAGGGGAGGAGAATTTGAGGACGTGGAAAGATGTCAGCAAATGAGAAGGGTTGTGTGAAAGTCTCTTCTGGTTGGGGGGTGTCTGCAGCTAGAAATTGTAAATCGGGGGTGCCACTGTAGCCGTCGTCGAAGTTTTCTTCTGTGTCGTGTTGTTGTTCGCTGTAATCGGGGGTGCCACTGTAGCCGTCGTCGAAGTTTTCTTCTGTGTCGTGTTGTTGTTGTTGTTGTTGTCGTCGCGGCTCGACGGCTAAGAGGGGGCGGTGGTGGCGTGGTGACGATGCGAAGCTGATTGGGTGAGGGGCAGGTCCGACGAAGTGTATCACGACGCCCCGTCCGATGGCGTATCGTCGATGGGTTAGGCCAGGGGCGATCACGAAGAGGTGTCTGCTGTGGGGAGGAAAAGTTCAATTATCGTCGGGGAGGCGACTACTGGCGCGCGGGGCTCGCCCTGCCGGGTGGCCATTTCGATGAGTGTGGTTGGCAAGGGTTTGTCCCATAAGGAGCCGATTGACTAGTTCGGGCGCCACGATCAATAGGCGATATCTGTGGAGAAGGAAAAAGTGTTAAGGGGCGGTAGTGTGACGTGGTCGGCGACGTCCAAGGTACAATGTGGCCCCAGGCCTATCGGCGCGCGGCCTTCTATCAATCATAATCAGATCGCCTGGGCTCAAATTTATTCTAGATCTATTAATGAAGCCGTTTCGGTGCGAGGGCCTCGCAAGGGTTTGCCCGCGCCCTATATGCAGTGTATCGAAGCCGGCGATGTTTCGTCTGCAAGTATGAAAAAAGTATTAAAGTAACGGCGCGTCTCTTTTTAGGTGGGGGCCCTGTAAAAAAAGCATTAAGTCTGTAGCGGGGCGCACGGAAAAGCAGCTATAGGCTTTATCAAAAGTCCGTAATAGGCGTCTGCAAATGAATGTAAATTAAAAAAAAGTGCTATTTAGTTAGTATCGTTAAACGTACCTTTCGCCGGGGCGGTGTTGGGGTGGGGGTAGACGCATAGGTGGCGGCGGAACAGCACTATTCCCGGCGGCTTGGGGAGGCGTATTCCCGGCGACATGGGGAGCCCCAATCCCTGCGTTTTGGGGAGGTAGCTCGCTGTAAAAAATAGTTAGTTAGTTAGTAAACGTTATAAAAGAAAGCAGTAATGTGAGTGAGGAAAGTCAGTGTTAGTTGAGTTAGCAAAACGTACCTGGTTTGTGGTTGTTGAGAATCGGCCGCATAATTGCGAACTTGGTCGGTCGGCTCCATAGTGAGAAATGAATTGCGCAGTTGTTGCGCCGTTGTTTTGCGCGCGGTAACGTGTAGCGGCCTAGACACGTACGCCATAGCTTTACATAAGGGGCTGACGTCACTGTTTATATAACGCGCTTATGTAACTGTTTGTAAGTGTTTAAAACGACCGTTAAAGGTGAAATGTGAGCAAACTAAGCGGCCTATAATAGTCAGTGGGGTCTAGAGAATCTTATGGTAACTTTATATTAGGAAATAAAAGAGGCGTTCTGTTAGTGCACTAGGCTGACCGAGAGATTTCTTTCAGTTTTAGTAACCTTGTAAGAGTCGGCTGCTTTGCGGCTCGCGTGCGCTCGCTCACGGGGGCCGCGTGCGGGCCGCGTGCAAAGCGCTTATATAGGGGGCTGGGTGGAGAACGTCTATGTATCGTCGCTGTGGTGTTGTTTACCGTTGCAGTAACTTTGTGTGTTGCAGAGCGTTGTTGATCATGTCGCCGCCGGTCGCTCACGGAGAGGCGCCGCCAAAGAAGGGCAGCAAGCTGAGGGAGGTGCCAACGGTGGCGTCTGGTGGCAAAACGAAACCTGCCTCGGAGGCCAGCGCGAAGGCGCTTCCGACGGCCGACGTGGCGCCTACTTTCGAGGCCGTGGTGAGCGCGTCCGAGGTATCGTTGAAAGAGTTCGTGCTAGCGTGCGATGGCACGTATAAGATTGTTACGCCCGTAACAATCGTTGGCGTGGCTTGGAAAAGTAAATGCACGTACATCGGCTGTGGCGTTTGCAAGCGCAAAGTGAGAGGTCTTGAAAGCGGTGGCCGGGTGTGCGCTGTACACGGTATGCAGGCAAAGGCGAAGACGTATTTTTCGGTGCGCGTCTTGGTGGAAGACGAAAAGGACGCCGACACTGAGGCCGGCATTTGGATCACCCTGTTCGACGAAGCGATTTCGGCGATCGGCGATTACAATGCCGATCATGTGTCAGGCCTGTTGCCCGACCAGTTGCGCAGTAGCTTTGTGGCGAGCCTGATTGGCACAGTCTTGGAGCTGACCGTGCACAAGGTCGTGTGGGGTGGCATACTGGACACGTATACGGTCCGTGAGGCGCGGGTCGTGTCGAAAAAGGCGAGCGAGCCCGGCGTGTAAGTTTGAATGACTAACGTTTGGCTAGTGTTCTGTAGGCCGTTGTAATTGCTGCTTTGGTTATTGTTCTGTAGGACGCTGTAATTGCTGCTGCGTTGCGCGGAATTATCGACGCTGCTGACGAGTGCGCACCCCCTGCCGAGAAGTGCGCTTAGAAGGAAACGACGACGCCACGCTTCGCTGGCGCCAACGACCCTCCACCGCTGGCGAGAGAAGAAGGGATGTCGTACTGGCCTGAGGCGGAAGACACGCAGCCCATGCCACCGCACGGGCCGGTGAGCGACGCCGCGACGCCCACGTACGTTGCATTAACCCCGGTGGTGGTGGTGTCGACAGCCGAAGCAGCAGCAGCCGTGCCATTAACCCCGGCGGCGACAGCGGAAGCAGCAGCCGTGCCATCGTCGCCACTGCCGCTGGACGTGTTGTCGGTTTCGTCGGAGGACTTCATTCCGTGGGCCCGCAACAAACGCCCTGTGATCGTGGGCACGATTCAGGCCGACTCGGAATGGAGCGTTCTGCACTTGTACGCCGGTCGGCAGCGCTGTATGATGGCCACGTTTGCCGAGCTAATCGGCGAGCGCGTGATGGACACCGCGCGCCAAGAATGTGGTGAGTGCCCCCCCGAAGAGGGGTGCCCCTTCGTTCACATGTGCGGCTACAGGGGAAGGAAGCCGAGCCGGCGGTACAACATTCTGTACGAAAACGTGGCGGCCCTGAATGTGTGCTTTTTTTCAACATCACTCGACAGCTTTCTACAGCAGACGTTGTTGCTCCACGCTATTCGTATACTCTCGGTACTGGAGGAGCGTTGCGTGCGCGGCGATCGCGCTTCGGAGGGCTCCCTCATGCGCCAGATGGCCGACTGGCTCATGGGGACGGATTGGACGGCGCCGTTCGACCGTGCGCTGTTGGAGGTCGCCGTGCAGTATTACCTGTTGAAAAGGGCATGCCTCGACGTCTGACGTATTCTCCGCCGAACGCTTAATTTTTGCCTATGAACATTGCATTTCGCTATGGCATAAAGCCTTATTATTAGTAGTAGTAGATACGCCGATGAACATTAGCAGGAAATTGAATAGTAAAGCCGATGAACTTAATCGGGCGGCCTATAGTCCGCTGTTGCGCCCCTAAAGCGTTATTATTTATTCCGCTGTGGCATAAGCCCCCGCCGAACACTTAGTAGCGATGAACATTTTCATTTTGCTATAGGCCGTTGTTGGAGGCGCAAAGCCTTATTATTTACTCTGCTGTGGCATAAAGCTTCTTTACTGTTTACCGTGGCATAAAGCCATACTGTGGTGATGTAGTAGTAGTACGAGACTGCTTAATAAAACGTATGAAAACAAATCAATTCCCGCCTCCTGTTGTTGCCATCCAAAAAAAAACACGTTGCTGACATTCAATGCCTGTCCAACTGCTGCGCACAACAACAAAAACACTCCGGGAGCAGCTGACACCCGAAATTTCTACTACAAAACGTAAACAAAAACTTTGCCGCCGTATCCGGGCGCCGCTGACAGGCGAACCGGGAGCAGCTGACAGGCGAAATGCGCATGCTGGAGTTTTATTACGACTTCATCGCCGCCTACATTCCGCGCCCCCTGTTCCAGTACTGCGCGATGGACACGGACTCGGCGTTTTTGAGCCTCGCGGGGCGCCGACTCGACGAGCTCGTGGCGGCGGCCAAGCGCGAACACTACTTTCGACACCGCGGCGAGTGGTTCCCGTCGGAACACTGCGACGCGCACGCGGAGGCGTACTTGCGGTGCCGGCTCGCCGGCCGAGCGTGGGACGCGCCCGACGAGTGTTGCGCGCGTCGGCGCCGGTACGACAAGCGAACGCCGGGCCTCTTCAAAGAGGAATGGTCCGGCCGCGGAATCGTCGCGCTCTGCAGCAAGACGTACTACTGTTTCGGCGGCGACGACGGCGGCGACAAGTACAGTACGAAGGGGCTGAGCAAGCGTCAGAACGACGTCGACAAGGAGGCCTTCCTCGACGTGCTGCGCCGCCAACGGAGCGGCGGCGGCCGGAACCGCGGCTTCCAAGTGAAGGAGTCGTCCGTGCTGACGTACGTTCAGGAGCGCGCGGCGTTGAGCTACTTCTACGCCAAACGGCGCGTGCTCGACGACGGCGTCACCACGGCGCCGATACTCGTATAACGAGGGACCTCCCTCCCTCCCTACCCCCTAGGGGTAGGGACCTACCTAGGGGTAGGGACCCCTACCTAGGGACCCCTAGGGACCTAGGGGACTATGTATGTATGTATGTGTGTATGCGTGCGAATAAAAATGCGAACACTCGGTACAGTTTTCATCGTTTATTTAACTTCGGTAATAGCAAGCGATAGCGGTTTCGCAATAATAATACAACCTCACTACTTCGGTCTTGCCTGCCAAGCGCGGCCAGGAGCCCGCGACCAGCGGGTCCGACAAAGTCGGTTCGGATTCTCGGTCGTCTAATAATAACAACAACAAGCGATAATAGGCAGCGTTCAATGAGGCTTTAGCCAGTCGAATACGAGACAGTCGTTGGCCACCCTATCGGGGCCGAACAGGCACTGGAAGCCGCTTAGCGGCTTTCCGCGGCACCGTAAGAGCAGGTAGGTGACGCAATATTGTCCGCACACGTTAGATACGCCGCTCTGCAGTCGCTTGTCGTTGTGCGTCCACGAGTCGCAGTTGCGGTTCAGGAAGTCGCAGAAGTCGGCGTGCAGCGGCGGACGGCCGTACGAATCGAAGTACTCGCCTCGCCGGTCGGCGCCCACGTAGACGGCCACCCAGTGCTCTCCCGGTTCGTCGCCGTCGTCGGTGTTGCACACGAACGCCGTCGGGTAGGCGGTGAGCCGCCGCCCCGGCAGCTCGTCTTTGGGCACGACGCCGAAGACGATGTTTTTAGTGTACGCGTCGATCGCCAGGCGACGCATCAGCTGAAACGTGTCCATCTCAGAAGTCGTACACGACGTTCCGGTTCTTGTCGACTTCGAGCACCGTCTCGAACTCCCCGTACACGACGACGTTCACCGTCCGAGCGAGCGCGAGCGCGAAGTGGATCTCGGCGCGCAGTTTCCCTGTACGCACGACGTTGAAGTGTTCGCCGTCGCAGCAGTCGGGCGACAGGTCGAAGCCGAATATGGTGTAGCCGCTGCCGAACTCGCCGCGCGTCACATCGAACCCCTCGTCCTCGTACGCCTTCCCCGTCGCGGCGAACAGGTTCATATAGCTTCGGATGTAGCGCCGATGCGCGAAGTCCGGCTGCAGCGGCTTTCTCGGCACCTGGCGTCCGTCGACGTAGAGGGCGAAGAAGTTTATGTCGTTGTGCTTCGCGTTGAACGGGTTTTTATCGTAGGACCCGTTGTAGGCGTCGTTGTCGATCAGGCACATGAACACGCGTCTCGGGAGCGTGCCCAGATAGACGTTCTCGTGCGTGTGCGACATCGTACCCTGCGGTATCGAGAACACCTTGCAGTCGACGCGGCGCATCGGATACTTGGCCGTCCCGTGCGTCAGCGCCTTGATATGGCCGGGCTGGACGACCGGGTTCAACTTGACCTTGCGCGCCTGCAGGTAGGCCTCCAGCAGATCGATCTTGAACCCCGGATCGACGACGTCGCCCATGAGCGTGAAGGCGTCCTTGCTTCGCACCAGTCGCATCTTCAGGTCGACGCCGTTCACCAGGCACCGGTTTTGCATGAGCACGTCGACGTGCAGGCGTCCTATCATGTCGAACTCGCGGCTATCGTGTACGAAATCGTGCCGATGCGCGAACCCGCCGTTGTTGTTGTTGGTCGCCTCCATGCGCCCGGCGGTGTCCTTGCACCACAGGTCGGCCTCGAGCTGCGAGTTTTTGGCGTCGGGCCCGTAACTGAGCAGTGTCTCGAGGTAGGCCCGAAACGGGTACGTATTCGACGACGGCGTCACGAGCGTGCCGTTCAGCGTCACGTCGACCTGACTGAACATCGAATGCAGGAAATCGTTGACGGGCGCCACGACGCTGTCGTTCGCGAGCGCGGTACCGTCCCCCTTCACCACCTTGTCGCGCACGTACAGTCTAACGGACGACAGGTCCAGATAGTCGTCTCCGGAGCCCGGAATGAGAAACTCGATAGGGCCGCCAGCGTCGAGGGCCGTCAGCGGCTGGTGATCGATCCACTGGCCGCTCTCGATGCTCGTCTGCGTCGTCGGAACGCTGAACAGGTCCAGTTCGGACTTTACGCCCTCGCACGACTGCCGATGCACGAACGCCATCCTACGTCTGCTTCGTTCGACGGCGCCTCCCCTTACTGTCCGGCGCCGCCTTGCCGGTCGGCTTTATGTATCGTCGCTTTTTTTCGTAGGCGCCCCCGACGAGAAGGGCGCCGAGGTAAAGCTCTTTACGACTACCACCGATGCACTACTACTACTACGCAGGAAATACGTCGTCGCTCGGCCTCTTTCGACGGCGCCTCTTCTTGCTGCCCGTCGCCGGCTTGCCGGGCGGCGGCTTTATGCGTCGTCGTCGCTTTTTCGGCGGCGGGGGCCTATTCAGCAGCCCGTCGAGAAGGTCGGCGCCCGCCTCCCTCGCGCGCCTCTTTACCGCCTGTTTCAGATTGCCGCCGGCGACGACGTCCTGCGCCACGCGCACGCCCGTCTTGAGCGCGCGCTTGCCCAGCGCCACGGCCCCTCTCTTGATAAGCGGCATGGCGCTTCGAAACAGGCTGCCGAAGAAATTACCCAGTCCGTGACCCCGCTGCGATCGGGCGCCTACGAACACCGGCAGGCCACCGCCGACCTGCCGCGTGTAGTAGTCCTCGTACACGTTTCGCGTCATCGTCAGAACAGTTTCGACTTGCGCCGTCGGACGTGAAGCGTCGTCACGCCTTTTCCGTTCTCGAATGGTATCGACTGACCGAGGTCGTCTCTTATATCTATCTCGATCGAATCGAATTGGCGCCGCAGGAACGGCGCGTATTGGAAGCGGTCGAAGATGTTCGATACGATGCTGCCGTTCAAACCGTGGACGGGGACGGCTCGGATGAGGGGGGCAAATACGTCGCCGACGATGCGCGTCTCCACGATGTCCGTGTACACGAACAGGGTGTCGACGCCGCTTCTCAGGTCCACCGGGTGGCTCGCCTCGCACTCGAACAGGTACCCCGGGGGCAGGGAGCCGCCGTCCGCGGGCGACCCTTAACTCGCGATATAGTTCGACTCGAAGCCTAGTATCTGTTTCAGGCGCCCGTCCCGCGGCATGTTAATTTCGACGCCCGGCGATAGAAGCAACGTCATCCGATTAGTGATGGCGCTGTACACTATTCGCACCTTGACCGTGTCGGTGCTCAGTTTCGTCAACGCCTCGTTGATTTTGCGCATCAGCTTTTTGGCGTTGCTGTATAAGCCGTGCGGAATGTTGGCCTGCCGGGCAATTTTTCCCCCGTCCTCGGTGGTGAAAAAGCCCACCTCCCCCGTCTCGCACGCCACGAAGAAGTAGGAGTCCACCGGCCTCACACTGTACCAGCTATGCGTGTACTGTAGCGACACCAGCCCGCATTCCCACTCCCCCGACAGGTCGACGCGCTGCGGCAGATTCATCGTGTAGTGCGTCAACGTGTTTTCGGGGTGCGCCTTCATAGACGCGTTGCTCGGCAACGTGACGTAAAAGTCAGACGACGCCATCGCGTCTCATAGACGGACTCGGCAGTAGGTAGCCGAGGCAACTACTCAGCAGCGCCGTCCACAGGTTGGAGTCACCCGTGCCGCGCGTTAGATTGTATATACTGACGACGATCACCGTGTACAGGACGACGATCTGGCACAGGAAGACGATCTCGACCTTAGGGCATTCGTTGCCGCAGAGACGCCAAGGAACGCTCGTGACAGAGGAGGCGTCGACGGCATCGGGCGCACCCACAGAGACGCATGAGACGTCGGCGGGTGTAGCGACAAATGCGCTTGAGTCGACGGCGGTGGGCGGCTTCTGCATTGGCTGCTACTGCTGCTGCTGCTGTCGTCTCGTCCGTACACATCGCGCTACTGCCGTCCGACGCTACGGCGTCGTTCCTTTATCCGTGCACCATAGAGCGAGTTCGTCGACGGGCGTGGGGGCGGCGCGGCCCTCTTCTCCTCTGCAGTCTACTAATACAGCACGGTCCCCTTATAAAAAAAAAACGAAAAGCCGTTGCACAGTCCCGCCTCGTGCAGTCGCCAGCACCCCGCGTGGCGCATCCAACGCGTCGTCATCCCTTATAGGTCGCGCAGATAAATCATAGAGCGAGTTCGCCGACGTTGCGGGCGACGTCGATAGCATCGGTCGCAGCGACAACGGTAGCGGCGCCGGCCGTCGGAAGAAAGTCTCCAGCGCTCTGCGTATTCCGTCCAACATAGTCCGATATAGTTTGTCCTTCGCAACGATCACTTTTTGTAGCTCCGGCCCGTACAAGGTGCCGTCCAGTATCGTGCCGGCGTCGTCCATCAGTCGGTAAACAGGAGGGTCGGTCGGGTGCGAATCTACGACGGTGAAGAGCTCTTCGCTCCAGTTAGCCATGTACCCCTTCTTGAAGACGCCCTTCGCCTTGCTGATGCGTACGCGATCCCTCGCTCGCAGTTTCGGTTTGCTTTTGTTTTTTTGACACCCTCCGCCGCCGTACAGACGCTGCCACACGCTCTCCTGATTCGACGCGTCGACGCTCGCCGGCGTCCTACCGATGCTTCGATGGTAGGTGTTGTTGTACGACCGCACGAAGTCCTGCAACGGCTCCAAGAACCTCAGCGTCTGATGCTTCGTGAAGTACCTGCACATGCGCGTCTTCAGCGTACGATTGAATCGCTCCACGACGCTCGCCTTCGTCTCCTCGTTGTGCGTCACGAAATGGTGGACGCCGCGCGCCTTCAAAAGCGTCTGAAGGGGCCTCTTTTCAGAAACTCCGTCCCCTTGTCGGTCTGCAGGACGTGCGGCGACGATGACAGCAGCCCCTCGAAGGCCGCGACGAGCGCCGGACCGGATTTTCGCTTCAACGCAACGCACCACGCCCTCTTTGAGAAGACGTCGATGACCGTCAATAGGAACGGTATGCCGTCGTTGTGCTTTTTCAGTTTAGCCACGTCGACGAGATCGGCTTGCCACTGCTGGTTTCGACCGCCCACGATAACGCGACGTCGCTTAAATCGGCGCCTAACCGGCTTGTGAAGCG
>CM034531.1:75999444-76031790 GCA_020002185.1 Paraescarpia echinospica
TTAGATGTATAATGATATGACCCACCTTCCAACACATTTTATGCTCGTTATACACGATACAACATAGGAAGACTTATTCTTATATACATACATACATACATACATACAAATCACATTATCAATAAATATTGTTTTTTCATTCCTACTTATACGCGATAGGAATTCATCTTACATTCATCCAGTACACATACCATATTCCGCCTGGTGGCACTTCCACTTCTTTCCGCTAGGAGGTAGGTCACGTGACAGGCGCCATCTTAGAATTTCTCCATGGGTGCTCCTACTCTCACCACGGCGGCTTATTGGAAACTATAATACTACTAACCCTATCTTGAATTTCAATATGGCGGATCTCCATTAGCGCTGACATGTATCTAAGGCACACACGTATTAATATAAAAGGGCTGTGTTACTGCTAAGGTCCCATACTCCAATATAAACATGTAACGACTTATTTAAAATAATAGTATAATGGAAAATTGGTGCAATTTGAATGGTGGGCGGCTATCTTTGATATTGTCAAACTTATTCTGCTCAGAATAGTTGCCACCCTGATTTGTTTAGACCTTCATAACATAAAGATTCATAATCAAGTGAAAGTTTGCTTTTAACAAACGTTCTGAATGAAAGTACACAAGCAGACCGCGGTGTGAAAGAGCTGCGTCTCTTGGTTCGCATGAAAGTCTTAACAATAGCAGAATCGAATACGGAAAGCGCTGGATTTGGAAGTATTTGCATATTGACAACATCGTCAAAGTACATACTGAGTATGCTCTTAGCTTTGGCGGAATTATCTTTGATGCGAGGGCGTATCAATGGATCATGCAGTGAAATATTTTTTATTGTTGAAACATATCACCTCCTTCATTCACTCTGGAAAAACAACTAAGCATGTCCGGCGCACTGTTTACGCACACGCGCGCGCGTTGTCCCACGACATTTGGAGACCTCTCGGAAGACATCCGCGCCCTTCTTAATGATTTCCGAGGGATGATAGACCAAGAATTCTTTCTTGAAGTCTCCGTCTTTGGTGCAAAGCGTGAACACGAACAGTATATAAGATGGCGAAATCCTTACTTTCAGCCAATCCTTCGCGTACCTCTTGGGACCTCTCGCGTACCCCCGGGGGTATGCGTACGCCAGTTTGGGAAACGTTGCCGTAAACCTTCCTGCAGCTTGTACTGAGCGTGGTAGTGTCCTCCAATCACGCACGGTGCATGAATCCAATGCATGAAGATGTCATCGACGGCAGTGTCGTCAATGTCCTCGGTTGGATGCGTTTAGTTTTCCACCGACTGGATGCAGGTACTTCACCCGTACTTTGCCGTCTGATGCTTTTTCAACAACCTCACCAACGTATTATGTGCCATTGAAGTAGGCAGCCACATAAGACCCAACATGAAATTGAGGCTCGACGCATGCTGCTTACACGCTCGTCTGTGTCGGTCCTTAACTTTGCTCTTAGATCTGCGCGTCCGGCGAACAGTTCTTCTTCTTCCCAGTCTTGGCAGCCAAGCTCGTAACGACCCTCCCGGAAACAGCAAGCAAACTCAAGCCCTTTGTAAATCGGATCATTTCTTAGAGACTTACACGAGTTTAAAAGATGATATCCAAAAGCAATTATAACGTCCGTGACTATTTTACTTGAGCACATCGAACTCACGTTTTATTGATACTTCCATATTATAATATTTTCTTAATTATGGTAGCGCCTAGTGTATTAACGGTATAAGCTGGAAGCATCAGTGCTTGATCAATAGACACAGACGGCGCAGCAGCGTAGGCTATATAAATATTCACGGACAGGTGTAAAGTCGAACTGTCCGTGACTTTGCATTTATAGTGCCTATTTATCCGATTACATAATACAACAATATATATTGTATCTGCTCTATAGAACTGCATGTATTAATATAGAGTTAAAAGTTGCGCGTTACGAGCAGGCGCTGCGATTTGCGGACAAATAACACGGCGGAAAGTCCGTGACGGGGTTTTATTACGACACATTCACTGAACTTTATACCAAAAAGAACAGGCGTTTTGAAAAAAAATTAATGTTAACAAAAAATCGCTAAAAATATAACTGATATGAAGTGTTATATATGTCAGCAAATTTCAAAACTTCAGCGAGACAATGGAAATGTCAGACCACATCCGCCATTTACTGGTTCAAGCTATGGACAACGGGATGCAATCTCGTCCGATTTTTGCAATTGGTACAATGTTAAAAAAACTAACCCAACTGTTCATTGTGTTCATGGACTTAATCAAGAAGATTACCACAACATATAGTATTCATAGATGCGGGAACTGGAGGAAAGGGGGCAGCTGCCTCTCCTGGAATTTTGCTGGGGGCAGACATATGGTTCTGCCCCTCTCCCCCCCAGTAACTCTCAGCGTGAATTTTGGCGAATCTCGGGGGTGCAAATCGGGGTTTTCTGAGAACGTTAAGAACGTTTTTGGCGAGCGTCGGGGGTGCGATTGCTCTGGTGAGCTTCAAAAATTTAGAATAGCCAAACTATTCAACAATCCCCCTCTCCCCGTCTTCCGTTGTCATGATCCGACAGCAGAGTGGAGTGTTGCTGAAACTAAGGTTCTCTGCTCCCCCAATGTTAGTTTCATTATCGCACCGGTGATAGTATTAAAAACACAATTGCAAGCGATATGACAAATCTACCCGAAAACAGAGAAGAGTTGCAAGAAGCGCTGGCTGAGTGGAAGGAGTAGTTCAAGACGTATGAGCAGGGAGAAACGAAAGATGTGGGTTTGGACAGTAGGGTGAAGAGTTGGACACCAGGTTGGAAGAAAGGATATGAAGAGTAAGGAGTGACTTTATCTGAATGGTTATTGAGGATGTATGGTCGGGGGCAGAGGTGCAGCGGAGAACAACAGCGGGCATGAATGTACGGAGGAAGGTACAGGTAGTAACGACAGACTGGATGCAATAAAGTGTTACGAGCACGACAGGAGAGCAGCAATACCAGGCCGTGATAGGAAGTATGTGAGAACAACTTGGCCCGACAATTTAATTTTAGGAGCAGTGAGCTGGTGTATGGACAATGGATTTGTAGCGGACTCGGGCACGCGGACTGTCAGATAAATCAGAAGCAATTTTAGAGCGAAAAGAGTCGAACCATAATTAAGTTGGCAATTGAGAATACTGCATTAAATTGGATACATGAAAAGCAGCTTTATATAAGAAAGATCCATTAAATTTGTATGATATACAAATTATATTTATAAAAAGAAATATGTACATAATAATAGTAATTCTTGGTCACATACAACATTTATATGTTTACAATCATCTAGACCAAAATACCCAGGAATTACCGCAATGCCTAATAATTATTGTATGATCTAAATGTCAAAAACGACCTCCCTCGTGCAGTGAAACCTGGTTATGGATGACTGAGTAGGACGGCCGATCAATGTAACATAGGCCTACATCCAGCCTGTTTCATCTGAGTTAGGTTCATTGCGGGGAACTTTGTTTAAAGAGAGAAAGTCAGTTCCTCTACCCGGAATTAGTTGGCGTAATAATTTGTAACAGGAAGTCTGCTGTGTTGAACGTGGGGAATGGGACATCGTTGTACATCAAAACGTATTGCAGTTAACTCAGCCGTATTGCCAATAACGTTTGTTTTGAAACTAGATGTTTTGTTGACTATTTGAACATGTTCCGGCGTCTACCTTCCAAATTGTTACGGGCTTACTAAACACAATTTGGCGGGCAGTGTATATTCAACACAGTTAGTATAGTCTTAGGAATATTATATTGATTAATAAATGAAAATACTAGGCACAGACTAGAACCTCCTTGGTGTAAAACTCGAAAGATGTTTGACCTATGGTAATATTTTATTAGTAAAACAAATAAGTTAAAAGTGAAATTATGATATCTAAATTCTTTGATTTGGGAATAATTCAGCAATTAAGCTGTTGGAACAATCATGGCATACAGCAAATTACAATCAATGCAGCTGTGTTCCAACGTATTTGTTTGTTAGTATAAGAAATCATTGTCCCATTTATACCCTTACGATCATGCGATACAACATAATTCCCTTTGAACATTCGTTTGCAAATATTCTTTTTAATAGACATTCTAACAGTTTTGTAATTATCCCTCTGTTTCCCCACTCACCAACAATCCCTTAACATCTGACATAATAAACATTGTAATTGGCATGCTCCCATTTAGTAATAAACATGAACTGTACATTTTACAACAAAATTATGGAAGGCCATCACTGCACGAATTGCAATCCAAACTGGTCAAATTAGTGTAAGGGTTACTGTTCATCATTAAGGAAATAACATCATCAAGCGTTCAACTCATAATAGACAAGCACTTGGAAAATGGTCGCTATAACTACAGTCTTATCAATAATAAAGCCACATGAAATTGACGTCATCGTGACAATACATTCAGCAAATGATTAGGCTACCATGCTGGCAGCAAGTAATGTTGAATATCTCAACTTAGGCTTCCCTTAGCAACACCAGCTAATCGTGCATTGGTCGTCAATGCTGCTACCTGCTTATTGGTTTACAGCCGTGATCGGGGCCAATTGCTCATCGGTGACCATTCTCGGATTGAAGGGAAATATACCCGTGCGTCTGAAGCCGGCAATGATCTTTCTTGGAGTTATTCCAAGAATCACTGCATTGGCGGTGAGGCGGCATAGGTCTTGACATGTTGGGACCTGTGTTGGATTCGTTTGATGAAGGTTTCGACATCCATTGTAGTAGGCCACTTTAAAGTGCTTGAAGACGCCGACATCAAGAGGCCTTAGCGGGTAGGTTGTGTGCGCAGGCAACATGTACATGATGATGTTGTGTTCTTTCGCCCAGCCTATCAAAGGCACATGCACGTGCGAGCAGTGGCCATCGTAGAGAAGCAACAGGGGCCAATCTTTGTTGGTGGGAACGTGCTTCAATAAATGTTCACTCAAGTATGTCTGAAAGATCTTACTGTTTGCCGAGCCATTTTCTGACACAGTGCCCTGCGTGTCGGGGAGGGCATCGACTAGTAGATCTTCATACATTTCCTTCTCTTTGAATATGACGTACGGCGGCAGCACTTGTCCAGTGGCACTGACACAGTTGATTACTGTGGCGGACCTGTCGCGTACGTCCGCAAACGGAGCGTGAACTCGTGATGCTACTTTGGATGTGAATTGCGTACACGAAAGGCTTGTTTCATCCACATTAAAGATGCGGTGCGGTTTCTGCAAAAGGTCGTGTTTCTGGAGAACGATGTGCAGTTCTTTGTAGTAATTATTCGTTGTCTCTCTTGTGACAAAACGTGCCCTAGCCGTGGGCAAATCCTTTGGCTTGGTTATCTTCAGGTCTGGCCATCTGTTGAAGAAGGAATGCACCCACTTATCATTTACTTGAACACTAGTATCTTTCGTGTTCAAGAAGAACGCTGTTTCCCCAGCGAGCTCTGCTATCTCCCGTCTCACGTATCCATACCCACAGACTGCAACTTGCGTCACGTGAGCCACAAGAGCTGCTTCGTCAGCACTGGACAAGTACGGGTTACGTCCAGATTTGTATTTATACGGATCGCATTGGCCTAGGGTTCTACCACGTAATGTCTGCACAGGAATTCCACACAGCTTGGCTGCTTTGAAAACAGACACGCCGTCTTCCTTCCACATGCGATATGCACACTTCATTTGCTCCGGGCCATAGTTCTTTCTGTAAGTTACCGGTTCTTTGCGCTTTTGTTGTGGTTGTCGCTGAAAAATAATATTAAATTCAGTGCACATATACCATAAATAAACATTGTTTATTTCGAACCATGCAAAACTATAGCATCATATATGCGTGGCACACTGCGTCTCAAATCAAAAAATGAAATGTAGTTGCACCCGCATATGGGCAATTCCATGATGTTACGGCAAGACATTTGACTAACAATGTGGCATTTCTTTTTAAATACATACTCTTATAGTTACATGTAACATATCTGTCAGTTGTACATCATATACTATTGGCTACACAGTTAGCCTCAGACAAAGGTGGAAGTATTGAAAATCACTGATAACTTTAACAATAATTAATTAGTGACACGGTAGGGAGTGACGCCATCTTTTACAAATAATCTACCGATGGTTACACAAACTTCAAATTCAGCTCTCTTACCATGTCCAGTGTAAATATTAGTGTGTCATTAAACACATTGCATATATGTGTTTGTTACATGCCCATCTAAAAATTAAAATGTTAAACGGTAATTGTATAAATTTGTAATTACTAAAGAAATTAGCAAGCCTGCTATAGTGACGTTACGGCGGGACGAATCGGATAGTTCATTATTATTGTCCATCATAATTGTAATGCCAATTACTCAGACAGTCTAGTTATGTCAATGCCACTCTTAAAACGTTATGCCATTGTTCAGTTGACTAATTAAGAACCACGTAAGCACAAAAAAGTACGTTAATTTAACAGCATTGTTGAAATCGAGAGTGTTAAGCCAGATGCACCACAATTAATGTTGGCTCAGACTTCATCAACAAAGAGATTATAGTTGTGATTACCACAAGTTGGTGAGGGAAAGACATGCACAACTTCATCCTAGTTAATCCAGGACTTGTCAGCATATTCACATCACCTCCAACGCTGTCAATTGCTCCTTTCCATGCAACGTGGCAAAGAAGTTCTATGTGATGGAGTCATTGTAGAACTTTTGCATGAATATGAGATGTTATTGATATGCTTAAACTGGCTGCTGGCACCATCAGAGAAAAAGTCAAGTTTCTCAATCGTTGGATGCGTTGCTTTAATATTTTCAATGAATTTGACCAGAAACCATCTGACAGCTAACTTTCCCGTGTACCATATCACCACGATGACGGAGGATTCAACGATGTATGTGTCTAGCCAAGTGCAGGCGGTGAATAGAGTGACTTGTGAATGATTCCAGCGAGCCCATTGGATCTATTCTTGATCGAGGGTCATGTAGTTCTCAACGAATTCAACGTCACGCCCGTTAGCAGCTCTTCTTTTCTCTTCGAATGTATTACCCTGCTTGCATTTTATGAAAGTGTGATGTTTGAAGTAGCCGAGTTACTTCACAACTTCAGCTACTGCGTCTTGTATCTGGCTACTTTGTTTGCACTTGAACGTCGATATATTATCTGTCATTGAAACCATGTCAGATTCATGACATTCACTTCGTCATCTCCCTTGTATTATAGTTAAACTTGTTTGGTTGTCTTGTCTTGTATATATTGTTATCAATGTTCTGAATAAACGTTCATTCATTCATCAACATTGTAGACGTTCTTGAAAATTGTTACTACATTCGTCATATCATGCAAGCATGCATTTTTCAGCATCTCGGTCTACTAGTTAATAAATTGTAACAGTTTAAGTTACATACCACTTTTATGTAGCATGAGAATGTTTCAGTGTACATTAAATATCATTCCCGTGTCAATGTCGTTACGAAGTGACGTCGTGGAGGTACGGAGTGACAACTTTGTAATTAAATTATACAAAATAATTCTTAATTATTTAAGTAACATTAATAACATGAACCTGTTAAATATAAGTACATATTAGATCAATATACAGACCTGCCTACCCCAAAAACTTCCTGTCAGTAATCCATCTTCCCATTTACACTGATTTTCAGGAATATAGGCCTGCTGTCAGTAATAGATCAGAACCGTGTCAGATATTGTCACGAAAAGAACACCACTGTCAGCAATACTTTAAAACTGTGACTATGACGATAGTTGCACCCAAAACATAATTGGCTCTAATAAACTATGAGGTGTTTTGAAGTGTTCAGTTAACAAGGTAAGGTAGATGTTCATGATTAGAATGGATGGATATCAAACGTGAAGAAGCGTAACTGTAATGTAAATGAGTCTATACACATTGTAATTCTGATTTCATGTAAATTTCAAAAACAGCATCCTGACTACAAAAACTTGACAAATTATAACAATGCGTCACGTCATTGTCTATTTGTGGTGTCATTAGGATTAATATTAGTAGCCGGTATACCTAGGGCCAGGCTATAGAATACACAGTATAGTAGCTTGACTGGATCAAAGACAAACACAAAGTCATGCCGGGGGACGGCAAAGCCATTACGTTACGCTTAGTCATCGACATCGTCTAGTCTGCTCAATTCTAGTATATAAGCCTATCCCTGTGTTATAACCTACAGGCTGTAAATGATAGACTAAACTCAATAAATACACTAACTTAGTCTTAGTACAGTCAGTTGGCCTAACACTACAAGTACAACACCCACAACTATGTCACTAGTAGTAGTACTAGTCTAACGACGTAGTCAGTACCTGCAATTATCCCGGCCACCAGTGACCATGGTCCATGTGAAACAGGAAAATGATTTTCGCGTATCCGGCAGTATGTAAAGCAGACCCCCTTCTTTAAACTTTACAATACCGGCCATGTCTGCGTGCATGTTGTTATAAACGTTTGCAGCACATGTTTCTTCTTGGCTGGTAGTCGTCCCGTTTTGATCCCCGCCATCATTTCGTGCAGCGTGAGCCGTGATTTCGTTTTGTTTGAGCGCCATGAGCGCGGAAATGTGAATTTGTCGTAACGCTGTTTCCTATTGGTCAGATTACGACCAGAAGCAACGAATGAAAAAACATGTCACAACAAGCAGCGTATATATGCTGCCACCTGTTAAATAAAGTGAAGCTAAATTTGAGGAGCACGGAAGTGAATGACATCATTGTGACAACGAAAGAATCCGTAATATTTTCATCCCTCGCTGTAATACCGTAATTTGAGGAGTATTTCCGGAATGATTCCGGACAATCCGGACTGGTAAGCAGGTCTGAATATAGGAGTTTAGTTAACTTTAATTGATTTTGTATAGAAAATCTAAGAAAAATAGTTTTTTTGTTACGGAGTGACAACGGGTCGTAATAATATTACAATAATTTTGCAATTTCCAATCAATTAATTTAATTAATTATATGATGTTATGCAAGGAAATATATACATAATTCATTTTAAGAATATATATGGGTGGATCATGTGTTTATCAGTGTTCTATTCATCTAACGATTACATGCCTGTTTAGTCACATTTTGTTTAGTAATTAATTACTTTTGACCACTTCATTTCAAACTGCTGTAAAATTAATTAGAGCAGAGATAAATAAATATATATATATTATGTGTAAGGAAGAAGATATATTTCCATGTAATGTGATGTAAAAAAGTTATATTTGCATTAAAAAATTAGGTATCAGACACCTCTTTTCATGGAATTGCCCATATATACTACTTCAATCTATTTTTTAAAAACAATGAATGCATAAGTCGATTTAATCACACGTATCAAATCATAGCAAGTAGAGCTCTCAAAACTACACTGCATAAATTTGCGTTGGAGCAACTTTGCTTTAATGATTATTTTTAGAATTCATGGTGTCAATGATTGGCAGAGATGGGGTGTTTGCTGGCAGAAGTTTGTTTCAAGCACAGTCTGCGAATACTGACAAAAACAGGTGTTACAAGTGAAACCTAGGGACGATCAACAAACCTGGACAAAATTATGGAAAAACTGACAAAAACTAAAAGAATAATTTATATTTAAGTATTTGACTGTACTTTACTTAATATAAAAAACAATGACCATGCAGGAGCAGTGTACAACTTGATATGTCCTTTTGACCTTTCACCTAGCCTTTGACCACAAAATGTGTTACCGTGTCAAAAATTTAATTTATATGCATTTCCTGTTATTGTTGTAGTTTTCCTGCGAATAACTGCACAACTGATTACATTTATGTTTATACTAGATGCCGTCTATCAATTAAAATATTAAATTTAAAAGAATAATTAGCACAAATCAGCTTCCACACAACTCATATTTCAGATACGGGACTATACTCACCATGCAGATACTTACTATAATCGTCAGTACATGTGATACCGATTAAGTCTTTTCGCCGTGTTTACTTCGTTCGAAAAAGGCACAGTAAGTATTACATTAACAAATAGTGTTTTCACGATATCGATGAAACAATTGTTAGCAATTTAGAATATATCGGTTCGTTGCACAAACGTTTCTTCAGACCGTTGTGAGAACGGCATATTCCATATTTTAGTTTAATCGTCATTAACTATATGTATGTGAAACAAATTTCATTTTACTTTATTACGTTACATTACAACAGTTGTAGTTGTATTTTCATTTGAATAAAAACATGGTCATTGACTCAATGATTGGTCGATCAAATGATTGACGTATGTAGGCATTCGTTAATTATGCAGCATCACAAATCTGCAGCTTACGCTTTCAACATTACAGTGCTAGATTCGAGACGGCAGTCATAAGTTATAACACTTGCCTATGCTTACATATATGCACTAAAACGTTAGTGGAAACAACGGAGTGTTTTGTTCAATTACGCTATAGACAGTCATCTTGGTTTTTCGTTTTGCACAAAATGTAAGAAATATGTGTTAGAGATTTTAAAATGTGGTATTGCATAAGCTTGCTCATGTGTTTTTGCCAAAATTGCATTGATATCATGTACAGTAGAATGTTCTCCAACAGTGTACTACTGGGTGCATAAATCGTGCGTCCTGATATTGTATGCCTTTTTTACAAAAGTTCTTCTGTAAGATAGTATGTGCTAGATCTCTGACACATATTACGTCACATTTATTTAAAAAAAAACAGAAACGTTGTTTTAAATGAAGTACTTACGAAAATAAACCGGCAGAATACAAATCTCGTAAAACACGCCGAATCTGCGCTATGTAAATCGCTGTACATGGCCAGAGCTTGTTACGAGAATTAATGCGAGATCAGGCAGAGGGTTAAAATACGCTAAGAGCATAACATTAAGATCGAGAGATTTCAGTAACCCGGTTTTTGACACGAATTCCAGGTCTTGAGTATAAATTATAGTGTTGTAAGTCGCGAAATTCCGTGGCAATGCAGTATTGTGTCATTTTTGCAAACGAAAATTGTTTACGCTGAATCATGATCACATGTCAACGAGGTTTGTTAACCATCGTAGGTAGCTGCCAGTTCAACATAAAATAAATGATAAATAGTATTAAACTGTCACTGAAGGCGAAGCAGTCCAACAGAAGTGAAAAACTACACATTACCGATCGAGGCGACACTGAATTTTTCGATGAACAAAGTTGAGACACACTATGCCTATGATATAAGTATAACTAATTATAACCAATTTGGCCCTAACCAGGCAGTATTAGTAGCAATGCGCTCCGCTAAGTTATACTCACGACCGGGTAATTCGTCAGGCCAAATCGTCAGGTCAAATCGTGTCACTGAAATTTCGTATTTTAACGCTCTTGGCCTTTTTTAATACACTGCCCGATTTCGTACTGATTCACGTGACACGCTCTGGCCATAGAGCGATTAACACGGTGCAGTCATAGAACGCACGGTTTTTTGACGCAGGCGCCTTTTACAATATTTGGATTTCGCCAGTCTATTTTAAATACTTCACTCAAAACAACTTTTCTAACAAATTTTTTTGCAGGAAGATGTAGCACATAATTTATATAATATATCTTACGAAAGAATTAGTTCAGATGTTTGTTAAGACGGAAAAAATACAATTGGACGCACGATTTGTGCCCAATCCAGGCAATATACGGGTTTTTAGTAAAATGGGGAAAATATGAGTACAGTAAGACATGGCTGACCGGAGAGGGAATGTCCCGATAATATAGCATCACATACTAATATAGGTGGGAGAACATGTATTTTACTAACCTGCTTTCGCCTCATTTTCTTTAAACGTTACACTTGCCTCCTGCACATCGAACGATGTAGTATCGACTCACGTGCGTCTTCTTGAAGTCGGCGGGAATAGTTTAGTTTCATAGTTACCGTCAGATGGCATGACTGGTCCGGTTAATTTCTTTTGTAAATAATGATTTCTATACAGCACGATGTCACAGATCATGTGTAGGCCCTATTTAGGTGGAGTGGGCTTATCCTCCAATATTTTGTGAATTTTATATATTTCCCATGCAAACGTCCAGCCCCTACAACACGTGCGATATTTATAAATGCCTTAATGGCTAAATACGTGCATGGGGCGAGGACCCGTGTGTGTGTGTGTGTGTGTGTGTGTGTGTGTGTGTGTGCGTGCGTACATGCGTGCGTGCGTGCGTGCGTGCGTGCGTGCGTGTGTGTGTGAGGTAGTCTATAGTCGAAGTTTGACAGAAAAATTACATGAAGCAATCAACTCAATTTGGGTAACCTTGATCCCTCCGAAAAATAAATAAATGTCAAGCCGAGCTTAATCTTGTCTCTCTTGCAAAGAAATAACCAATGAATATGTAAGCCAAAAATAATATCTCCACTCCGTTACCAAACTGCCATGATGATCCTTAGACTGATGTTCATTTCTTGACTTTATCATGTATACACTGCTTGAGTAGAGCATAAATAGCTTACTTTGAACAAATCATGGCAAATAGAGCAACTTTATTCTTAATAAAATACGTAGAATAGTTACTTGGGTAACGGAATACAAATATCTGGCGGCTACATGATGTACTGAAAATGGAGGATATGAAACTCGGAGAAGGATAACAGCAACATATTTTAAATCGTCGCAACTACAAACCTATAGTTGGACGTCAACATTATGGCCCTGGGTGATGTAGTTCTTATGATATAGGGATATTAAGCGTTGACAGGCGCCATCTTTAAAGTCGGTGGACATTTGAATGTCGGTGAAAGTCAAAAGTAACATATTTATAATCATCGTACCTGAAAACCTCTATTTTGACATCAACATTATGGCCCTAGGTGATGTAGTTTTTTAGATATAGCGACAAATGGTTTTGACGGATGCCATCTTTAAAAATGGAGGATATATATGAATGTCGAAAAAAGGTCGTGTGTAACATATTTGAAATCGCTGACCACAATTCTACACATTGACATAGGCGTGATGACTCTGTGTGACAGGTTGTTAAGATATTGTTAAATTTGTTTTTGACGACTGCCATCTTTAAAAATGTAGGACCTGAAAGTCGGAGAAGATCAAATATAATTTTTTTTTAATGTTTGACCTCTAAAACCCATGTTTTCTCCCGAAAATTATTGTTCTAGGTGAAGCAGTTGTTAAGATATCCGGAAATAAGATTTGTCGGCCATTTTGTAAAATGGCTGCCATTTTTTTTTATATAAAATTGTCACTTCATATTTTCTGTTGATTGAGACACTGTAGATGACATTCGTGCAAAACAATTGCTTTTGGCAAGCAAATTGCACGGGAAGACATGGCACACCTCACTATAAAGTGCAAGTGAATATCAAATTTTAATGTCAATCTTTGAACAAAGTAACCTTGAAAGTGAACATCGTGAAGGAATCCTTCAGTGAAAACATTTTGCTTTCCAACAACAATAAACTTGGACCTATTTACTCCATGTATGACGACTCCGTTACTAAGCAACTGTACTCCGTTACTAAGTAACTGCACTCCGTTACTAGGTAACGGCACTCCGTTACTAGGTAACTGCACTCCGTTACTAGGTAACGGCACTCCGTTACTAGGTAACAGAGTGTTAATAGAGCCAGCCTGTAAAGCCACACCCCGACTGACAGGTTAAGCAGGTAGACAATGTCACTTGTTATTGAGTTTAATAAATACTAAACACGATTCTAGATATACATGCATGTGTATATGCACTCCATAACCACCAGTTCACCATTCCGTTACCATTTATATAATAATAATACGGTATTTCTTTAGCGCTGTACAAGCGATAAAACAAATGTATATTAATATATTAAAAACTAAACACTGGTTTTAAGACATATAATATTGAACATTAAAATAGAAACACTAATTTTAAGACAAATAATATTAAAATTATAAAATAATGTCCGTCACGACGAAACAATTTAAATTAATTAAAATGTATAATAAAAAGATGAATCTTTAAAGACCTTCCAAACCTATTCAGTGTCCCTGATGCACGAATGTCCACCGGTAGTTCATTCCATAGTCGCGGTGCTGCTGCGCCAAATGCCAAGTCGCCGATGCTTTTCCTCGTGATACCTTGGTGCAGTGTTGGCGCGTGGTCCTGGCGTAGGCGTCCATCACGCTCTCGTGGCTGCACAAGTTCTGCCAGATAAGACGGCGCTAAACCATAAATACATTTGTAGGTCACCACCAACACCTTGAACACAATTCGACTCGCAACCGGCAGCCAATGCGGTTCCTTTAACACTGGCGTTATGTGGTCATGTCTGCTGGTGCGTGTCACTAGTCTGGCTGCATTGTTCTGGACTCGCTGCAACCGAGCTGTCTGGGATAACGGTAAGTTGTGCAAGAGTGCGTTGCAATAGTCCAAGCGAGAGGTGACGAGTGCATTGACCCCACTTTTCGCGGCTTCAGCTGTAAGATAGTGCCGTATTGATGACTTGGATGTTATTGAGTCAATCTGGACACGATAGGTGCGGTCTCCCAAGTACGTCCGGAACCATGATAATGCCGTTTCGCGCACACCGTACTCGTCATGCAGTAGTGTCAGCAAGTGTCAAATGTGGCTGGTAAATCCAGCATGACAAACAGCATTGCACGATTCTTGTCAAGCGCACCAGCAATATCATGCTGGACACGCAATAGGCATACTGTGAAGCATCTTATGTGCTGATTGGTATTCTTCGTGCAGCCCGTTCACAGTGAGATGATCAATCAGACGACGAACTGCAACTGT
This sequence comes from Paraescarpia echinospica, assembly GCA_020002185.1. Taxonomy (NCBI): domain Eukaryota; kingdom Metazoa; phylum Annelida; class Polychaeta; order Sabellida; family Siboglinidae; genus Paraescarpia; species Paraescarpia echinospica. The sequence goes on from CM034531.1 coordinate 76,014,183, forward strand.
GTAACGGAGTAGGAAGTAACGGAGTATAACTTTCAGCACATTTACATCACTCTCAGCTGACAATGGGAACAATGTGGAGACTACCCATGCATGCGGAGTTGTCTCAAAGACGCTCAGTCCACACGTATCAAAAACTAACTATGTCGCTCTACCGTTTGAAAGTATTGGTAACGGAGTAGTAGATGAGAAAGTATACTCGCCATACAATTCAAGTCAAATTTCTCTGGAATGTGGAGAGTGTTTTGATAACTTTTCACCGTTTTCGATGTCGTGTGATGACACCTGGTAGAAGAACCACCAACTGCAATAGCTACACAAACATTGGCTAGGTGGCAGGCAGTTTTAATGTTGGTAATGGAGTGGTAATGAAATCTTGGGACACATATATTTAGCCGTGTGTCCCATACTTGGTGTTGTGTTAGTCTAGTGTGTTTTGTACAACGAATCATGGATTTATGTGTATATCTGCCAGTTTCGTGGGTAATGTGTTCTGCAGTGTATTAATAACATTTCTGCCAATATGAAAAGCAGACATTCTACTTCGGACAGGCGAAATTTTACTAAAACATCACCCATATATATCTCTCTACAGTTCACTAAAAGTCAAGATACAAAAGGATTTGATGATTTCTTGGTTCACATATTTGTAGTATCCTCCATTATCCATGAATTTGAGGAACCATAATATTGAAGAGACACTAAATTTAATATATTTATATATATATATATATATATGTATATATATATATATATATATAAATATATATATGTATATATATATGTATATATGTATATATATATATATATACATGTATATATATATATATGTGTGTGTGCGCGCGCGTGCGTGCGTGTTTGCGTGTGTGTGTGCGCGCACGTGCGCGCGCGTGTGTTGTGTGTATGTCAAGTGTAGTGATGTGATCGTGTCATGTTATGAGTAGTTCCATATTAATAAAACATATTATTAACAACCACGAACAATGTCATCATATGTATGTTGCACTATATAACCAATGCCAAACACCAGACCAAAAGTGTACCAGCACAAATACCACCCGGAATAAACACGTTGGCCCAACACAAAAATCACGCACACAAAAGTAGCTTACGTTGGCACAACGTCATATTGTATTATAAACCCACGTTGGCCCAACGTTGGGCCCACATATTGGGCCAACGTGGGGCCGATGAGCAAAATTACGTTGGCCGAACGTGGGTTGCCAGCGTTGGGCGAACGCAAAATGCCCACATTGGCCCAACGAGGGCCTGCTATTTTTGTATCACAGGTATATGTGTTATCCATACACATATACCTGTGACACACAAATCTTCACTATCCGGTTTTCTCTTATGTAAATGTACACGTCCTTAGAATATCTGTTGATGTTTCTTGAACAGCCTATGCAGCAGATACAGTAATGTGAACAATTAATGTTGCTTACACCTGCCCATGGAGCAATGAACCAAGCCCTGACCACCAGTTATCATTAATACTGTTATTACATTGGCACCAGCTGGAGGTCATTCGTTTTATCAGTTAGGAGAAAGGCCCTCTATAAAAGCAGACATCATATCAAAACGTATGAAATGAAATTACTATCGTTATCATTGCCAATTTGTAAATTAGAGGTCAGTGGTCTATATGAAGCAAATGAATATAGAAAGGGTGGAATGGACCTCAGATCTTCGGAGGAGATGTACTTACACGACTCCTGTATTACAGGCCCGTAGCCAGGGGGGTTCACGGGGTTCAAGGAAGCCTGATTTGTACAGATGTTAAAGCGAAAACCCTTATCTATTAAGTGATCATCACTGAATGTGTTGGAGCCTGGTTGAGGGTTTGTCTCCAATGCCATGTATGAAAAGGGCAGTCACTAGTTGAATGTGTGTCAAAAGACCATTGCATCCAATTAGCCTTGTAGAAGGACTTCACACTATCCCAAGGTCTCCTGTTATATAAACGCATGCGGTAACAAATACACAAGACGCCAGTTTGACAATGAACGTAACATTATAGGTCCTAACTGTAGTCACTCAGAGGTGCATACAAAATACTGGTGAATGAACGGGTGACAATGATTTAACAATTATGTGCACATCAATTAAACAATAACAAAATTATTCATGATTTCCCATCAAAACTCTGTTAAAAGTAAACGAGAGGTGCGGCTTTTTATATTTAGTATGATGATTAAGGTAACTACCGACTGTTAAAGAGGCTACTCTCAACCATCATCAACTTCAGATGTGTAGCGAGTGTATTTCTTACACACTACAAACCATGTAGACAAATTCATCTGGCTTAACAAAAATCATAATTTTCATCTATTGCGCTGGAACGCGAATTTCGATTAATATAATTGTATTTGACCAGTACACAATACAGTTTAGCTTCACCTATTTTAAAATGCGCGTGCTGATGAGAAATCGTGTAATTGTGTGGCTGTATGGTAGTCGAAATACTGTGGTTGCTAGTTGCCTGTTTGTAGATCTAAGAAAGGGAAGCCTTAATTTTTTTTATTGCTGATGAGGTGGTAAGAATGTGTGAAGGGCTTTTATTATAAATTAATATGTCCATTTCGTGTTCCATATAGTTGTAAAATACCGTTAGTGTTTCCTGGAGTCAGTGTGGTGTAGAAGATATACTACTTGACTGTTTGACACCTAGAATTTAATTCAAATTCCACAAGAGGGTTGTTGTGTTAACAATATACTATCACTGCGAGTTGGCTTTTATGAATACAATTGGGGGTAAATTAGGCTTAATCAGGCAACAAAATGGGACCAATCTCCACAGACCATATATGAGTCCCACTTTGTTTGAAAACGCACACTCAAAACGACCTCGTTATGGGCCTGCTGGGGATGCTAATGTGGTGTTTGTATATAAGATGAAAGAATATAAGACGAAACCACATGGTCCACCAATCTCACACCTACTTCATTGTTCTTCCAGTTAGAAATTTAACCTTCTGCATTATGAGCCTCGACGTGAACGTGCGGGGCCCTCTGCATTGTGAACAAATATAACCCCACATGAACCTGGAGTCTGAATTGGTAAAATGTGAACCCCCCATTGTGAAAAGCTGGCTACGGGCCTGGTATTAAATTCAGATTATCCAAAACACATGTTCGCACGTACACACATACACACACACATGCGCACGCACACATACTATTGGCAACTCACATAATGGAATAGTTATCGCTAGTGATATACTCCTACACTACAGTAGAAAAAAATATGAACGTATCGATAGGCGCGATTTAATATTTCAGCGCAGCTACTCCACACTGAGGTACACTTCAACACAATATTCACGTACAGCATCTCCAATGAAACCCGTAAAAACCTCCCAACAAAACCCTAAACAGTGGTCAGCTAACAAACTACTGAATATACAGTGGTCAACTGTCAACACAACATATTATGTTCACTGCGAGCTCGTCCCGCCACTGCCACTGCCACTGTCACCGCAACAACAATGATAGGCCAATGAAACCGGATGCCATTTGTTGGTCCGAGCGCAGAAGCTCTGTCAAATTTTCCTATACAGCCTAACCTTTCTTGCTTTGAGTGACGCCAACTCAGCAAAATCCACGACATCGGTCAACTCTCGCTCGATCGACAGCAGTGCAACAAGACTGCTCGGTCGCTTTTGACCCATGCTTGAGCGAAGGTATGTCTTACGAGCAGGTTCGGGAACGATGTCTCGTGTCCCCATTTCACAATCCGTTTAAGGAGATCGTGTGCTTTCTAGTTTCTAGTCATCTCTCCTGTTTGCTGTTCGTAACTGTGGAGGTGACGTCGCACACGGCGTATCTCCACCTTCATCCCTTCAGCGGTGATGTCGACGTAGATGTGAGTGACTCGATCGATGGCAGAGTCGATATCTTCATCATTGGTTGAGTCCATCAGGCGCTCCATATTGATAAGAAACACGAATTTGTCGTTCACATCCATCATGTGATTTGTCCTGTTTCTTATTTCCCCGTGGAGTCGATCGATAATCAGCAACTGCTCTCGCCTCAGCCCCTCTTGTACTGACAAGCCGGCATCCTCAGCGTTTTCTCCCGCCATTCGCCGCACCCTTCTTTCTGTTGCTACCCCGATTTCCTCGCAGAACACCGTGGCCTTCGCCTTTGCCTCTTCAACGACGTTTTCGCGTTCCTCTTCGCAGAATAGAACAAGAGCCGCCAGTTTGGCTTTTGGAGGAATACAAGAACATCATTTATCTCTCTCAGGACTGGACGTCAGAAAGCCAGGTACGTAATGCATGAGTATGATGGCCGAGAAGGGCCATCGCGTTTTTGTGTGGCAACCTGCAGCGCCATGGAGCGATGACGCGATGCGATGGACGATGCGATGAGCGATGCGCGATGCGATGGGCGATGCGATGGACGATGCGCGATGCGCGATGCGATGCGCGATGCGATGGACGATGCGCGATGCGATGGGCGATGCGATGCGATGCGCGATGCGATGCGCGATGCGATGCGCGATGCGATACGCGATGCGATGCGCGATGCGATACGCGATGCGCGATGCGATACGCGTTGCGATGCGCGATGCGATACGCGATGCGATGCGCGATGCGATGGTATAAATTATAAAGATGCCGTAATGAGCATGCGTACGTCGAAAACGAGACTTTGGCAGCCATTTGTATTTTATTAAACGTATTCCTTTTTGTGTTCAGAGCATGTGATGATGGCTGATGATGCTGACTGTACGTATACGGTTACATATATATTTGGTTTGCGCACACAATGTGTTGTGTTCGTACTTCTAACTGTTGTGACGAAAGTCTGGGTCAAACACATTTCATAACATGACATATAAAATTATGTACTTCTTTTTCCGCTCAAATTGCAGTTTTTTTATTATTTCCGTCTGGATATCCTTGGTAGAAAATATAAAACTTGTTTTGAATACATGGGAAGAGACGACAACTTTTTTCAACTTTCGCTTATTGCAAATGCCGTTCATTTGTGTCCAAGTTTATGTTTCAGTTATTATAAATAGCTACAATATTCGGTTTAACAAGAAGCATGTACATTAAATCATCGAAAACACTGAATTTAATCGTCATTTGCGTCACATGTTTTTCTTTCTGTCTACAGCTTAACTGTTTCTTTTTAGTTATGTGAATCGAATAGCTGAGGCACAGTTTATCAAACCGTAGATACGCTACAGTGATTTACGATGCTGTACAATATAGCATGCAGCACGAAGTCGTGTAATTCCATGGTGCACGTAAAATAATTTAATAAAAAGAAGAACAAGAAGAAACAGATTGTGCAATTGAAGAAAAGAAATCAGCAACACAAATCACAGCAATACTATTGTCATGAATACACGCATTTGAATGCAACAATGAATGTTAGTTATATAAGTCACTAACATTATTTACTCACAAAAATCTCTTCACCCTTAGACGTTGCAAGTGCATATATACAATCCACTGTTGTTGCTATATAGTTCCATAGCTTAACACCTCGACTTCTAATGGTTTTATATAATACGTTGGTTTTAGAAATCGGTACATGCAGTAGATCCACATGGCGTGTCCTATAATTATTGGTTAACGATTTGCAGTTAAATACCGGAAGGACAATTGTTTTCTCATTCTACCATGTGCAACGGCCAACACATTTTCTTTAGACAACCAATTTGTAATTAAACAGGCTGAAACGATCACAAACAATTGCTAAGAAAGCGCATGTTAAATGTATGATTATTTTTAAAATATTTAAAAAATCGTTTTGTCAACGCGGATTTGAAATACCGCATGAAAATGTCTGTATTGTTATCTGTGTCATGTTTACGAGTTAAAGTTCGCCACTTATGACATGTATTGCGTTTCAGCAGTGACACGTGGTGCAAGTCCCTGGAAGACTAGCTCAGTGGTTACGCCGCTACAGCCTCAATCACGGGGTTTCCTGCACATCCTCTTCATGTGTCTGATGTCTTCCTTGTCGTCTTCGACTTTGTAGTCTACAGTAGATATAGCGTTTTACACAAGCTAGTAAAATGTTATAACATACATTGTATAACAGTACAAATGTTTCAATCAAACTTAGGGAAGACAACAACTATATTAGCAATATCAATGTTTGTGTTTAAAAACATTCCTTAAATCGATGCTGTATGTAGAACAATAACCTTGTCTAAAACTAAACAGAGGTTGTTTGCAAAAAAATTATTATCGTATCCTATGCTTAATAAGGTGAGCTAATTTTCTACTTTACAATTCATTTGTAAATATAATTTTCTCACCGTATACTAATTGTTCATAATGTACTCTCACTCCTATTTTGCATGTTTTAATAACATAGACTATATTCACTTTATTTTACATACTGTAATGATGTACATACATCGGTTTGCTTAATGGTACTGTTGTGATTCTGAAAAAGGTTCCTATCGCTCCGCTAGGATCTTTGGGATGAATGCAATTATTAAATACGTACGTCAAATATGCACAATAAACTTGAAATGCCTTATACGTATGTGTGCAAATTACATAGCATTAATGTACATTAATTTAAATGCTACGTTAACATAAATCTCTGGCAAGAAATACAGCAGGTCTGGTTTTCCTCGGATGAACGTATCGCTTGTGCGCCTTACGCTCGTTCGTTTTTGATCAGTGCCAACTATACTCTGTGTTAATGATTTCTCTTAAAACGTGCAGTGCAAACAAATTTAACGAATATGCACAAAGAAGCACGGTGTTTCAGACGTGTGTACAACATATTACTTATTGTATGTTAATATAATCGTCGATTGAAATGATTCCTTGAAACTCGTAGTATTTCATCGTTCAGTTTTCTAAGAAAGATGCTTCTGATATACATCATGTTTTCACTGCAATTTCACTGTAATTGTTGTATACATATATATATAAATATATATCTATATATATATATGTATATATAATATATATATATATATAATTGACGTGTGATGTTACGAAAGCAAAACGTGTGATGCTAATTACTATGACCATGCATACCGCTGATACCGTACATACTTATGTGATAATGTAATTTCTCCGTATTTACAATTAATAAATAATGTAAACCAATACTCATTCAATATTTTTACTGTTGAGGTGTATACTCTTGGTTTCTATGGGAACTTCCATAGACAACAACAACATGTCTTACGACATATCATCAAGGTGATCCCATCTGAACGATTGTCCTCCAAAAACACATTCGCCTTTCCTCGTCCTAATCTGATACACCTTAACAGCTATGTTACACGGCTGTAACACAACTGAATTTTTTAGACTAGAGAGCAATGTCGTTTTCTATATGATTCAGCACAAACGAGTATATCAAAATTGTAATTTACACCTGGAAGTGCCGATGCACTAAAGTGGGGGTTAAGTAGCACTTTTGGTTAATTGTATCTCTTGTCTGGCAAGTGGATTACATGATGTGTCAAAGTCGGTGCGTCTGTGGAGACGATAATCCCTGGGTCAGGAGCTATAATTAGAACAGCACCACCTCCCAAAATTGCAGCAGTGGACTAGAATGATGCTACTTATTCACATCGTCTGGTCGTAGTTGCGCATGTGGTTGTGTCTTTGATGTCGACACAATTGTTTCTGAACAAGCATAAGCATGAGTCAACTAAGATGGGCAGGGCTTGTAGAGAAAATGGGAAAAGAACGGATGGCAAAGAGAGCAGATGTACAGAGACGGGAAGGGAAAAGGAGGCGAGGAAGAACTAGACTGCGATGGGAAAACTATGGAAAAAGAGATTTTGAAGGATTGGGAGAAAGGTTGAAAACGAGAGCGAATGATCTGGTGGAGAGAGCTGTGCAGGATCAGCGAGAGAAATTTCAAAAAAATCGGACATCGAGCATAGGAATCGAGGCCAGTTTCACCCCTGACAGACAGGGATATATGAGGAGTTCAAATTCATGCTTGTGGAGAGCCTCGATGTAGATATTTGGGGGGTGTAAATCGAGGTTTTTGAAGAGCCTGAAGATGGAGTTATTTTGGCGAGCCTCAATGGGTGTGCAAATTGTGATTTTGGAGAGCCTTAATGTTGCTGTTTTGGCGAGCCTCAAGAGGGGGAATGCAAATCGAGGTTTTGGAGAGCCTCAACCCACCAAATATCCACCATGTTCCGACGCCAGTGTTTTGGGTTTGGCTTTGTTGTCTGGGCTTGAACAAATTCGTGACCTTAGGCAACACTGGATGCCTTTTATGTTCAACGCATATGTCCATGGTTGATGACTTTGAGTGTGCGTATACGGTTACACATCTAGTTATTGTGCATAAAAGATTATGTGATTGTACTTCTAAATATTATGATAGAAGCCTAATGCGATTGAGTTTAGACTTAGATAAATGGGGGCATGCGAGCAATCACCTTAAAGAATGTAATCTAGCTTCTCTCACCAAAACCGGAGACCAAAAATGAATTATTTCATAGCATGAGGTGTGTACCTCTTCTACCACTCCCCATTTCATTTTTGGTTTCATCTGAATATCCTTGATCGAAAATATAAACGATAATTTATGTACCTCCACACATGAAAAACAGGGATGTTTGATGGCATTTTTCAGTTGAACATTAACCGTGGGCTTTGAACTATACATTTCTTGAATATTTATTCATTAATGACATCATATATTTTCATAGGTGTACATATCATGTTCATTATGCCTTACATAAATAAAACAACACACACACACACACACACACACACACACACACACACACACACACACACACACACACACACACACACACACACACACACACACACACACACACATATATATATAATCAGTTAGACCCTACTAAACTTGAGTGTCTTTAGTTTATAATAAAATATCTAAATCGTATTGTCTCTAATTATTTTACCAAAACTACATATAAAATGCACAAACGAGGTAGCGAATCGTTGTTCCTAGAGTGTAGTTTCATTTTTGCTAAGGGATCATCTCGGAACATCGATGTCCGATGTCAAGCGAAATTATTTCTGTTTGGGGGACTGTGGTCTGAGGCAGTTTTATCTGGCGTCGGACATCGACCGACACTCTTAATTATACTGGTATCATCATATTAATGTTTAAAAAATTGGGTGGGTGGGGGGGCTGAGGCAAGATGAAAGTAATTTCGTCTGATATCGGACATCGACGTTCTGAGATGACCCCTAAGTGAATCGAATTGTAGACGCACCGCGCGCACCGTGCACCTCATAGTAGACCTACTACAAGTTAACTTCCTGTTAATTTCGGCTGTTTATTACGTGGTCCAATAGCGCTGGTAGCCTGATTTGAGCGGTCCTATTTATTGACACCGCGTTATTCATACTTGTATTTAGGCGCAACGCTGCTTTTATGTGCTACTACGGAACCCAGATTAAGTAATTAAACATCACTGCATTTGTATCGAAGATCGTCTCACGGAATATGTGTTAGTTTCTTCCAGATATGGAAATATTGGGGACCGAGGAGTAAATCAAGAAGCATAAATTATGAAAAGTTTATATTTTAATTTATATAAGGCATAAATAACATGTTTGCATTCTGAACAGATATTATGTCATTAATTAATAAATATAAACAAATAGGCTTCAAAACTGTTGGTTAATGTTAAACTGAGAAATACCTTAACCATCCCTGGTTCATCGTGTCTGCAGGCACACAAAATAGTGTTTATATTTGCGATCAGGGATATCCAGATGGAAACAATAATTATTTAACAAATAAAATGTTGAATAGGTACATATTTCATTTTATAAAGTAACCTATTTCAGTCCCTAGTCTAGTTTTTGCGAAGAAGCTGCCTGCCTGGCATCCGTTTTTGTTTGGCTAAATTCAATCCCAGTAGATGTCCGAGACAATATTTAGAAGTACAATCACATAATCTTTTGTGCACAATAACTAGAAGTGTAACCGTATACGTACAGTCAGCGTCATCAGCCATCATCACATGCTCTGAACACAAAAAGAAATGTGCTTAATACAAATATCATCGCGTATCGCATCGCATCGCATCGCATCGCGTATCGCATCGCGTATCGCATCGCGTATCGCATCGCCCATCGCATCGTCCATCGCTTAGCGCATCGCGCATCGTCCATCGCATCGCTCATCGAATCGCCCATCGCATCGCGTCATCGCCCCATGGCGCTGCAGATTGCCACACAAAAACGCGATGGCCCTTCTCGGCCATCATACATGAGTAAGACATCACACATGACTGGAGGATGGCGGCATCAGAGTGTCAACCGGCTCGTGATCACCACTGCATCTACGGCATCATGTCTCAAGCTCCATCGGGTATCGCAGGTCCCGTTGATGGTCTTTCCCGAGACTTGTTGCTTGAATTAATACATCCCACCGGTGGGTTAATGCTGAGAAGAACACGAAGAGACGATCCATCGTCCCAAAGAAGGTAGTGGCATTGACTGACGGTTGCGCAGAGTGGACGCCCGCCAAGTTCAACGAGTGATTGTTGTAGGTGGCCAGTGGGTTAATGTCCAGAATCCTTCGCTGCATGCCCCTGTGGACGCCAGCCATCGTAGCCGCATTATCATATCCTTGGCCTCATATGTCCTGTATATCAAGATGGTTCTATAGGCCTATAATAGACGTATTGCAGACCAGTTCGGGCGCCTGTGCGTTACATACACCAGTATTGGCTAGTGTCAATTGAGTTACATTTTATGTATTCAAACATGATTACTTCAATATTTATGTAATATAACAGCGATGAGTTCAGAATTCGTTTGGACCAGAACGTATAAATATGTATGAATTTTGTCTAAGAAAAACAATCTCCCCAAAGTGCCGCCCCCAAAAGGTGCCGCTAGGGGCATTTGCCTCATCGCCCCCCCCCCTCGTTACGCCAGTGGTGTCAGTGGTACTGTAATCAGACTATGTGTGTTCGGTATTTTCCAACTTCTTCTCAGTGACTAATGGAGTTAAACAAGGGGGTATGCTATCTCCTTTCTTTTTAAATTTTATACATGAATGATTTGAGTTTGCTACTGATGGTAGTGGATGCTATTGAAACTACCCATCGGATGCTATTGTGGCGATACAACGGTTGATCACCTCATGTCTGCTGATGACATTGTACTACTGGCTCCATCGGCTAAGGAGTTGCAAAGACTGCTAGATGTATCATACAATTATGGATGTGACAATGACATATTGTTTAACAGAGTAAAGTCGCAGATAATGCTTTTTTTGATACAAGAAAAAACGGTTTTGAAGTAGCTCTTAAGCTTGGTGATGCTGTTCTGAATACAACGAAGGTATATAAATATCTTGGTCATATAAGCTGTGATGGCCTGTCGGATGAAATGGATTTGAAATCCAAAAAAGGAGTCTGTACGGCAGAAGCAATATTCTACTCAGGAAATTTCACTTTTGTTCAGTGAAGAACAAACTGTTCACATCCTACTGTAGTAATGTGTATTTATCAATGTTCCTTATGGGCTAATTATTGAAAAGCCGCTATGCAGCACTTTATTGTTTCCTATAATAATGCATTTATAATTATGCACAACCTGTCTATGAGGTGTAGTGCTAGCCTAATGTTTGTAAGTTCTGACACGGATTGTTGCAATACTAGATTTAGAAAATACATGTACAGGCTTATGAGCAGAATATCTGTATCGACGAACAACATTCCGAGTGGGCAATAGTGGTATATTTTGACGTCTAAAAGATGTCTTTTTTACGTCTAAAACACGTCAAATTTAGGTTGCCAGTGAAAGACTATATTTTGCGTCTCATTTCTTAAGTAAATATGTAGACGTCTGATAGATGTCTAAATGACGTCTTTTTTAGACGCCATCCATGTGACCAAAAATTAACTGCTAAAATACGTCTAAAAGATGTTGTGTGCCCTCTGTTGAGAGTATTGTGTTTCTTCTTTTTCTTCCTTTTAAAGGGGTGGGCTCTTGCGAGCGTAATTAGCCCTGAGATGCATGTACAGTTGCATTTGATGTATTCAAACATGATTACTTCAATATTTATGTAATATAACAGCGATGAGTTCAGAATTCGTTTGGACCACAACGTATAAATATGTATGAATTTTGTCTAAGAAAAACAATCTCCCAAAAGTGCCGCCCCCAAAAGGTGCCGCTAGGGGCATTTGCCCCATCGTCCTCCCTCGTTACGCCAGTGGTGTCAGTGGTATTGTAATCAGACTATGTGTGTTCAGTATTTTCCAACTTCTTCTCAGTGACTAATGGAGTTAAACAAGGGGGTATCCTATCCCCTTTCTTTTTAAATTTTATACATGAATGATTTGAGTTTGCTACTGATGCTATTGGATGCTATTGTGGCAATACAACTGTTAATCGCCTCATGTATGCTGATGACATTGTACTACTGGCTCCATCGGCTAAGGGGTTGCAAAGACTGCTAGATGTATCATACAATTATGGACGTGACAATGACACATTGTTTAACAGAGTAAAGTCGCAGATAATGTTTTTTGACACAAGAAAAAACGGTTTTGAAGTAGCTCTTAAGCTTGTTGATGCAGGTCTGAATACAACGAAGGCATATAAATATCTTGGTCATATAAGCTGTGATGATCTGTCGGATGAAATAGATATGAAATCCAAAGAAAGGAGTCTGTACGGCAGAAGCAATATTCTACTCAGGAAATTTCACTTTTGTTCAGTGAAGAACAAACTGTTCACATCCTACTGTAGTAATGTGTATTTATCAATGTTCCTTATGGGCTAATTATTGAAAAGCCGCTATGCAGCACTTTATTGTTTCCTATAATAATGCATTTAGAATTATGCACAACCTGTCTATGAGGTGTGAGGCTAGCCTAAGGTTTGTAAGTTCTGACACGGATTGTTGCAATACTAGATTTAGAAAATACATGTACAGGCTTATGAGCAGAATATCTGTATCGACGAACAACATTCCGAGTGGGCAATTGTGGTATATTTTGACGTCTAAAAGATGTCTTTTTTACGTTTAAAACACGTCAAATTTAGGTTGCCAGTGAAAGACTATATTTTGCGTCTCATTTCTTAAGTAAATATGTAGACGTCTGTTAGATGTCTAAATGACGTCTTTTTTAGACGCCATCCATGTGACCAAAAATTATCTGCTAAAATACGTCTAAAAGATGTTGTGTGCCCTCTGTTGAGAGTATTATGTTTCTTCTTTTTCTTCCTTTTAAAGGGGTGGGCTCTTGCGAGCGTAATTAGCCCTGAGATGCATGTACAGTTGCGTTATGATGTAGTGGCCTGTGCGCCAAATATAAAAAATCATATTAAAACTTTGGTAGATTAAAATAGTTTCAAATGCACTTTGGCATGTTCCTCAATGTGTTGCTGGCGGTGGCTGCAGGATATGTAAGCCGAGTCTTTTAAAGAAGTGTTTAAGTGAGGATGCTGATGTGGTGGAAGCTGGAAGATGGTTCCAGTCTGCTACTGTCCGGGGGGAAAAGAATGATAAAGAACTGGGTGGTGGACATGTTCCTGATATAATCATTTAGTGCCTCTTGTTCTTGGGTCAGAATGGTGGTAGTAATTTGAGCAAATAATATCTACTAGTCCATTATTAATTCTAAAGAGCATCAGTCTATTGCGATATCTTCGCTGTTGGAGTGTGGGCCATTTGAGTTGTAGCAGCATGGATGTAACGCTGCCGGATGTCCTTTCTCTGTAATTATTAAAAACATATCTAGCTGCTTGACGTTGTACGCTTTCTAATGTCTGAATATCTTTCTGCTTATATGGGTCCCAAATGGATGATGCATATTCTAAAATGGGGCGCACCATTGTGGTGTAAGTTGCAGACTTTACATGAGGAGTACATTGTCGAAAATTTCTCCTCAAGAAGCCTGTTGTTCTGTTCCCTTTTGCTGCCGTGGCTTCGATATGGTTGGTCCAGGATAGGTTGTCTGCTACGGTTACACCAAGATATATTTGTGAGAACTCGTTGTCTCAAGATACTGATTGTGCAAAGTGTAGTTAGTTAGAATAACCTTCTTGGACTTGTTAGGTAAGATTCGAATGACTGTACATTTGCTGGGGTTAAACTGCCTCTGCCAGGTGTTTTCCCATTCTTCTAGGGCATTGAGATCTTGTTGAAGCAACTGTTAGTCTTTTATGCTGTGAATGTCTCTGTAGAGGAGGGTGTCATCAGCATATAACCGGGGTGTTAAGTTTAGTATTGCAGTAGGGAGGTTACTGATATAGGCAAGAAAAAGCAGTGGTCCTAAGACTGTGCCCTGAGGCACTCCTGAGACTACTGGAGCAGGTGATGAGTGTGTTCCTTCCAAGACAACTTGCTGGCTTCTATTGGTGAGGAACGATTCGATTCAGGTAAGGGTATTATGTCTCACTTTATGGTAGTGTAGTTTGTGAAGTAGGCGTCTGTGTGGCACTTTGTCAAAGGCCTTAGAAAAGCCAAGGATAACATCGGTATGTTGATTCTTGGATAAGTTCTTGGCTATGTCGTGGGTGGTGGTGAGGAGTTGAGTTTCACAAGACCGCTGTTTAAGAAATCCATGTTGTGCTTCAGATAAAACATGATGTTGGTCAAAATGTTTCATTACACTGCTGTGAATGATATGTTCCAGTACTTTGCATGTAATGGAGGTGAGGGATACTGGGCGGTAGTTTTCCGGTTGGTTACTGTCCCCTTTCTTGAAGATTGGCACCACCCAGGCATCTTTCCAGTCACAAGGCACTTATCCGAGATCTAGAGAAAGCTGGAATATATTTGTTATCATTGAGGCTAGTTCTGTCGCTGCTGTCTTCAGAATGTAGGCTAGAATGGAATCCGGGCCTGTGGCTTTATCTGTACGCAGGTTTTGAAGGAGTTTGCGTACACCTGCTTCGCTAACTATGATGTTGTTCATGGCAGGAAAGGGACTGTCGCCTTTGTCAGAGAGGTTGTTGATGTATTATTTTGTAAACACTGATTTAAACTGGTTGTTTAAGATCTCTGCTTTGCTGAGGCTGTCGCTTTTAATGAATCCATCTTGATTCTTTAAGGGATATACTCCTGTTGATTCCCAATGCCTGCCTTTGACGAATGACAAGAATTTCTTTGATTTGGATTTGAAGTCTTGGCTGATGATGTCTTCCATGTATTGTTTACTGGCTTGCTTAATGGCATATTTTGTTTCAGCTTGGAGTCTTCTATAGCCGAATATTGATTTCCCTTGATGCTTAAGGTGGGCCAATCAAGGTCAGGGGTATTAAAGTCACCGCGTATTATCAGAACATTCTGTTTGGATTTCTTCTTTAAAAGTGTGAATTCTTCTTTGGTTGAGTTGATATATAGATCATCAGTTATATTGGCAGGCCGGTAGTATGCAGCAACTGTGGTCTTCTTTTGTTTTGGAAGTTTGATTGTGCCACTGATTAGCTCGATGTCTTGAGATATAGTTATTTCACCCATGTCGAGCTCTTGCTTTACTGCGATAAGTACTCCTCCTTGAGAGTCTGTAGGTATGTCGCGTCTGTGCACATCGTATCCTGTGTCGGCAGGAGTGATGTAGAGTTTTGATGAGGTGTTGATGCTGTGACATTTTGGGCAGGTCCAAGGGTCATAACAGTCACCAAGTTGGATGTATGATGCTGTTGACATGTCAACACAGTTTTTATGAATCCACTGATCACAGCTGTCACATGCCAAGGCCTTTTGGTTTGACTTGCAAGCTTTGAAACATATTCCGCACGGGAATCTTGGCTGACGAGGGCCAGGATTGGGCTCAATGCCACACAAAAATAGGAGAGTTAGTATATGGGAGTTCCTCTCTGTTTTGTACCTTTGACGAAACCACAATACCACATGTATAGCAGTGTGGAAGTTGATTTCATGAGTGGTAATTTCAAACAAAGGAGGTTGTGAGTCTAAATCACAGTTGTAAAAGGTTTGTGAAGAAGATAAGAATTCAGTACATACGTGTTTCTGGGTGACATACAGGACAGAAAGGCTTACAAGAACCATGCGAAACAACCTGGAAAACGCGAAAGGAGGCTTCCTTCTGGAGGTCGCCATCTTAATTCTTGGTATCGTAAGATTACCAAGTAGAATTTTTTTCAGAGCTTCACAACCTGGTGCCAAGGCACTTATTTATAACACTTCTGTATTACTCAGGAAGTGGATTAGTGCAATATATATATACACTATAATATACTTTTTATTTTCGCCTTTTATTTTTACTGTTTTACTATGGACATAATGCATATTACATGTACGCTTTTTTGTCTGAAATAAAGATTGATTGATTGAATATTTACGAATGGATGCAGGCGGAAATCCGGCTAAAGGGGTCAGCCCACTGTTGGTTTTCCCATAGGCGACCATGTTAACGTTTTGTCTGATTATAAGAAAACGTGACCTATAAAATGTCTTAAACTTCTCACCTGCTGTTATCATCATCTCATTGACATGCCGATAGATTAAAAAAAAAATTGCTTACTTCCAGCTCTCGTAAAATGCCTGTATGTGTGACACCCGTCAATATTTACAAATGCCGGCAAGAATTACTCCGCAAACAGGTCACACAGGCAAATTGCTACCAAATATCCTTCCGCTTATTAAAATCATCTAGAAATCCAGCATTTTACAGTCAACACCTTCTACAATCACACATGAAAATCTCCCTACTCAAATGCACTTATGTCACAGCAGGTGAATTAAAAAAAACAAAAACAATATCTCTCAAATACACAGTGCACTTTTTTTCGTAACCAAACAGGTCACACAAACTGTGTTATGACCCCTGCAGCCTCGACGGGAATTCACCTGACCAGTGGTGCCATCTGACGGAAACAGCTAAACCAAATTCTATTCTCGCCGAGTTCAGGAGAGTCGATGCTTCATCTTTCGATGATCGGGGGTGAAGTTTTTTAGACAAAAATAGGTCGTACTAGGCAGGTTTGTAAAATATTGTTTGCCTTCATTCCTTGTATGTGATGCAATGTTTATAGGACCATACTGTGTCAGGTCAACCGAGGCTTGTTGCGCCCATCATTCAAAATCCACATATATGCGTGAGGAATAACTCGAGTCGAGAAGTCGAAGCTCGAGTCTAGTTATAAATTCGTTATACTTAAGTTTTATTTAAAAATAACGTTTTCACAAAAGTATGAATAATAATTTTCCTAAGGGTTTAATATTATAAGTCACTGCCAATCATATCCTTAAATCGTTGCAAATTGAGTTATAGATAGAGTTGGTTTAACGACATGTTATTACTATTATCGAACGAAGACAACGACGCCATATTCCCATCGCGCAATATCGTGCGGTATGGCAAGCCGTACTGACAATTGATGCACATATATCAATACATTTCCTGGTTGATTATTGCAAAAATTATGTACATATTAGCTACGTAATGAGAATTGAGGATCTTCTTAAGTTGCATTCTGGGTTCATCCATCTTTTAAATACAAATTCCAATTCAGACTTAATTCCTGCATGCATTGGAATTAATTCTTGTGCAGGAATTAAATAACCTAATAGTTTGTCAATGATTTTACCAAAACTACATACCAAAAATAACACAAACAAACTAGCATGCCGTAGTGTATGTAAGGTCATTTTGCATTTTCTCAAAATAAATTTG
>CM034531.1:76032790-76157790 GCA_020002185.1 Paraescarpia echinospica
CGTCGACAGCTGTCAGCAAACTGAATGAAGGCTTCACGGTGGTGGAGAAGAAGAAACGGTCAGCTCGGAACAAACACAGTACCGTGATTGGCACCAGAAATGACTCTACGTTGAAAGCAAGACCCGGTCGATTCCTGACCATGTTCGTATCGAGGTTGGATCCATGCACGTCACCTAGTGAGCTTGAACAATACATTAAGTGCACTTTTAATGTAACAGCAAAATGCACCCAGCTGGAAACCAAACATGACACCTATGCCTCCTTTAAGGTGGAAGCAATGTGCGATAACACTTCTAACTTCTACGACCCCCAAAGATGGCCTGCTGGTGTATACATTAGGAAATTCTTCTTTCGCAAATCGTAAACAATGGCTATCCAACTGGCAAGTTTTAACTGTAATGGGTTCAAGAGCTTTGAACCAAATCTTCACGAACTTCTCAACAAGTGTGATATACTGTGTTTACAGGAGTTGATGCTATTGAAACAGGAATGCATATTATTGAATAGTTGTCATCCAGAATTCTATGGACATGGTGTGTCTCCTGTGGATGCCACTAGGGGTGTCATAACAGGTCGCCCTTATGGTGGAGTAGGTTTTCTATGGAAAAAATCGTTAGATTCCAGTATAACAATGATTGATTCGGTTTATGACTGGCTATGTTGTATAAAAATCAGTGATGGTATGAAAGAATACTTTCTTATCAATGTATATTTACCATTTGAAAGCTATGAAAATAGGGATAACTTTAATGACTGTTTAGCTAAACTTAATGTTTTCATTGACAGTATCAATAGTACCTGTATTACTGTTGTGGGGGACTTCAATGCTAATCTTGCTAAACAAACTATGTTTGGTGAAATTCTACAGAGCTACTGCACTGACAATAGCCTCATAATTGTGGATGTGGAGCACCTCCCCGGAGTTACATATACATATGTAAGTCCAGCGTGGAGCACTACCTCTTGGTTAGATCATATTATATGTACTTATGATGCAAAAGACTGCATTACTGATATAAAAGTTATGTATGCATGTATTCTGTCTGATCATCATCCAGTGTTATATACAATTACACTCAGTAAGCTGCCTGAAAATGAGGGTAGTACGATAAATGAATCAAATCAGCGTATACAGTGGGATAATCTCTCATCCAGTGAAATAGAATACTATGCAAGATGTACGTGTGAGGGTTTGTGTAATATTGCCTTCCCTGAAGGGATTAAATGTTCTAACGCGAACTGTCATAATCATAGCCATACTGCTGACATCGACACATTTTATGATGAGATCATTACTGCATTATCCAAATCAGGTGAAAAAATGTTAAAGCAAGTATCTGGAAAGAGGAAACCGTTTACACCTGGTTGGAACGACCATGTAAAGGATTTACACATGGCAGCTAGAGATGCATATCTTTTGTGGAAGGACATTGGCAAACCCAGAACGAGTGCTGTTTATGACGTTATGCGGCAGGCTAGGTCCAAATTCAAACATGCACTTAGAGTTTGCAAGAACAAAAAGAATTCCATTATTGCGGATAAAATTGAGATCTCAGAAAATGAGTGGAAAAAACGATAGAGATTTCTGGAGGGAAATCAAAAACTCCACAAACAGTAATGTTAAATTACCAAACACTGTGGGTGATGTACATGGCAGCCAGAACATAAGTGGAATGTGGCAAGAACACTACAGTCAAATTTTTAATGTAGTTAGAGGAAGTTGCAGCAAGGAATTTCTTGCTGATCTGTGTCAGGAGCATGCTGTCTTTGACCAAGGTATGAGGGTGACTGTTAATGAAATTAGTGAAATTATCAAAGATTTATCTTACAATAAGTCACCTGGTTTAGACGGCATTACTAGCGAGCACATGAAGTGGGCAGATCGACAGCTGCCAGTTTTATTGGCTATATTGATGTCGGCTATACTTACACATGGTTACGTACCGGGAAATATGCAAAAATCTGTCATTGTTCCCATTATTAAGGATAAAAATAAACGTGTCAGCGACAGAGATAACTATAGACCGATATGTCTGTCTAATGTATTCACAAAAATAGTGGAAAAAATACTGTATAATAGGATGCAAAGTCATCTACGAACTACAAGTAACCAATTTGGGTTCAAACCCAAACATGGGACAGAAATGTGTGTATTTGTGTTGAAGGAGCTCCTTCGATATTACACTAATCATGGGTCATGCATGTATGTTGCCTTCCTTGATGCCTCCAAGGCATTTGACAGGGTGAATCACACAACATTATTTAGGAAGCTACTTAAGCTTGGAGTGTCTAAATATTTAATTAAAGTGATATGTCAGTGGTACTGTAATCAGACTATGTGTGTTAAATGGGGTTCGGTATTTTCCAACTTCTTCTCTGTGACTAATGGAGTTAAACAAGGGGGTATGCTATCTCCTTTCTTATTTAATTTATACATGAATGATTTGAGTTTGCTACTGATGAAACTACCCATCGGATGCTATTGTGGTGATACAACTGTTAATCACCTCATGTATGCTGATGACATTGTACTACTGGCTCCATCGGCTAAGGGGTTGCAAAGACTGCTAGATGTTTCATACAATTATGGATGTGACAACGACATATTGTTTAACAGAGTAAAGTCGCAGATAATGTTTTTTGACACAAGACAAACCGGTTTTGAAGTAGCTATTAAGCTTGGTGATGCAGTTCTGAATACAACGAAGGCATACAAATATCTTGGCCATATAATCTGTAATGATCTGTCAGATGAAACGGATATGAAATCCAAAGAAAGGAGTTTGTACGGCAGAAGCAATATTCTACTCAGGAATTTCACTTTTGTTCAGTGAAGGTGAAGAACAAACTGTTCACATCCTATTGTAGTAATGTGTATTTATGTTCCTTATGGGCTAATTATAGAAAAGCCGCTATGCAGCACTTTATTGTTTCCTATAACAATGCATTTAGAATTATGCACAGCCTATCTATGAGGTGTAGTGCTAGCCTAATGTTTGTTAGTTCTGACATGGACTGTTGCAATACTAGATTTAGAAAATGCATGTACAGTCTTATGAGCAGAATATCTGCATCGACGAACAACATTGTTGAGAGTATTATACACAGTGATGTTTATACGACCTCTGTATTGCGCAGGAAGTGGATTAGTGCAATTTATACACTATAATATACTTTTTATTTTACTTTTTTACTATGGACATAGTGCATATTACACGTATGCTTTTTTGTCTGAAATAAAGATTGATTGATTGATTGATTGATTGATATACACGCACGCACAAACACACACACTCACACACACACACACACACACACACACACACACACACACACACACACACACACACAAGTGGTTTGTTTCCTCGGGACGTTCAATAGAGTTACTTGATGATTTATTCACTGAACTGTTCGTTGGCGCCAGCGAACAAGTGGGCGGGTGTGGTAACAACGACGCGCATGACGCACGCAACGCCCGCCAATACATACGCACACGTGGGCGAGAGGAAGGCGGAGTCGTCAGTGCCGGATTACGTCATCGAAGGGACCAAGTGCAAGGATATTGCGAGTCAACTGATTGACGACAACGAAGACATAAGGGTGAGGTGAACTAATCAGTCGTGTTCAGGGCACTCTTGGACGTTGAGTACTTGGTCAAAATGTCAGTTGCATGACGACAACGCGGCCCTTGAATAATCAGTATTTTTAATAGTAAATTGTTCAATATTAGCCATTGATGTTTCTTAATAATAGTAACTCTTTATTTGTACACTGCCTAAATGTGTAAGTTCCGCTTTAACGCATATGAACTTGAATGTCTATATAACTACTATATACGCACAATATTATATACATACCGGTTTCCACGAAGACTGAGCTAGTGATAACCAATATTAAGAAATAAATGTGAGACCCGCTGACCTAGCCCAAGTCACTTATGTGGCCCTCCATTCAAAAAGGTTGCCGGCCCCTGATCTAGTTAAAACGTGCAAAGATCACTTGACGTGACGCGATTCATCGCGTGCAATTATACAGGCAAAATCTAAATTATACACGCAAAATATAAATTAAATACATGGCAACAAGAAATGTGAAATTAAGTTAACTAAGACTGGTGGATTCGTGAGACTAATATGCTATTAGTTGACCAATATTCTATGTAAATAGTGTGGTTAACACTGATCTGCTTAACACTATGTGCTGAATACGACTAACGTCAATCGAATCCTGTGGCTAATCCTTGTCGACTGACGAATATGATTAATGCAAGTTGACTACTGGTGACTAATTAAGTCACCAAACGGAATCATTTCTTCAAGAAAAGATAATCGAAATTACACAGTGGCTGTATTATGGAATGCATAGTTGAGATATGTTTAATTATTGTTTTCTTTCTACGATACTTTGACGACATGGAACAGTTAAAAACAGAATGATGACAAGTGGACAGGACAACTGATATGGAGAGGAGAAGCACTAACTGTGTGAAGATGAATTTTACAACCTAACACGTTTGATCATCTATCTTATAGGTGGTGTTGGGTGGCGGAAGGCGAGAGTTTCTTCCTAACACGTTTGCAATGTATTTTATAGGTGGTGTTGGGGGGCGGAAGGCGATAGTTTCTTCCTAACACGATTGACAATGTGTTTTATAGATGGTGGTGGGAGGCGGAAGGCGACAGTTTCTTCCTAACACGTTTGACAGTGTGATTTGTAGGTGGTATTGGAAGGCGGAAGGGGCGACTTTCTTCCTAACACGTTTGACAACGTGTTTTATAGGTGGTGTTGGAAGGCGGAAGGCGAGAGTTTCTTCCTAACGCGTTTGACCATGTGTTTTATAGGTGGTGTTGGGAGGCAGAATGCAAGAGTTTCTTCTTAACACGTTTGAGGATGTGTTTTATAGGTGGCGTTTGGAGGCGGAAGCGAGAATTTCTTCCTAACACGTTTAATTGTGTGTTTAATAAATGGCGTTAGGAGGCAGAATGTGAGAGTTTCTTCCTAACACGTATGACGATGTGTTTTATAGGTGGTGTTAGGAGGCAGAAAGCGAGAGTTTCTTCCTAACACGTATGACGACGTGTTTTATAGGTGGTGTTAGGAGGCAGAAAGCGAGAGTTTCTTCCTGACACGTTTGACCATTTATCTTATAGGTAATGTCGGGAGGCGGAAGGCGAGAGTTTCTTCCTAACACGTTTGACAATGTGTTTTATAGGTAGTGTTGGGAGGCGGAAAGCGATAGTTTCTTCCTAACACGTTTGGCAATGTGTTTTATAGGTGGTGTTGGGAGGCGGAAGGCGACAGTTTCTTCCTAACACGTTTGACAGTGTGATTTGTAGGTGGTATTGAGAGGCGGAAGGCGAGACTTTCTTCCTAACACTTTTGACAACGTGTTTTATAGGTGGTGTTGGGAGGCGGAAGGCAAGAGTTTCTTCTTAACACGTTTGACGATGGTCTTTATAGGTATCGTTAGGAGGCGGAAGGCGAGAGTTTCTTCCTAACACGTATGACGATGTGTTTTATAGGTGGTGTTAGGAGGCAGAAAGCGAGAGTTTCTTCCTAACACGTTTGGCATTGTGTTTTGTAGGTGGCGTTGGGAGGCGGAAGGCGAGAGTTTCTTCCAAAATCAAAAACTGGCGGAAAGCGCAAAGACGGACGTAACTTAATCGAGGTGAGCAGGAATTATTGTGCACGCCAATGTATAAATATAATTTGATCGTTTGTGTTATAGAAAGTAAAGTAAAGGTAAGTTATTATAGAGGACGCAGTATCCACTCCTTGAAACTGCTCAAAGCGGTTTACACATTACTCTCAGGCAGACCTGTTCAATGGAACACCATCTTCTCTGTGAAACATTCAGCCACGATGCAAAGAACAGCACATTGATAAAATGTTACAATTAAATATGTTCTCAATTACAAAACCATTTTTGTGTTATTTTCCTTTGTTCTGATATAGCGGTCGACCAAGAAGTACCACATATAGAATACTCGTGTACGGTCCAAGGCCTAAAATATTGTATTCATTCATATATCATGGCACGCTATCAAATTAATGTGGCAATGAATACGCAATAAAATATAAAGCGTGGTGTAACGTGTCATATAAAACATGCTATGGTGTGTGATGTAATTATAATGTGATCTAAATACATAATTTATTGTAAAACTCCAAAGGAAGAAATGTAAAATACTTCATTTAATATTTTATTTGTCAACGTTTCAACGTCTATCGTGTCCGCTTCTTCCAAAACAACTGTCGGTTGTCGTTTAAATTATTAGATTAGTAAATATGAATAATAGTCGTGTTTATGAACGTTTCTTTCTTTGGACTTCCTCCACAAGCTTGGCGAAACCGGTAACTGCACGAATAAGATGATGATGATGACGCACACACACACACACACACACACACACACACACACACACACACACACACACACACACACACACACACACACACACACACACACACACACACACACACAGTAACAGTAACATATATGTGTATGTGTGATGTGTGGCGTGGTGTGTGTGTGTGTGTGTGTGTGTGTGTGTGTGTGTGTGTGTGTCTGTGTGTGTCTGTGTGTGTCTGTGTCTGTGTGTGTCATCATCATTGTGCAGCCGTAGTATATATATAGTATATACAGTATATATATGTGTGTGTGTGTGCGTGTGCGTGTGCGTGTGCGTGTGCGTGTGCGTGTGCGTGTGCGTGTGTGTGTGTGTCATCATCATCATCATCATTGTGCAGCCGTAGTAGTAGTATCCCGTGGTTAGGTGAAGGCCTCAGCATGTCGTTTCCAGATCTGCTTGTCTTGCGCTATCCTTTGTGATTTGTGTGTGTGTGTGTGTGTGTGTGTGTGTGTGTGTGTGTGTGTGTGTGTGTGTGTGCGTGGTGTGTGTGTGTGTGTGTGTGTGTGTGTGTGTGTGTGTGTGTGTGTGTGTGTGTGTGTGTGTGTGTGTGTGTGTGTGTGTGTGTGTGTGTGTGTGTGTGTGTGTGTGTGTGTGTGTGTGTGTGTCATCACCATCATCATCATTGTGCAGCCGTAGTATATATATAGTATATACAGTATATATATATATATATATATATTATATGTGTGTGTGTGTGTGTGCGTGTGTGTGTGTGCGTGTGCGTGTGCATGTGGGTGTGTGTGTGTGTCATCGTCATCATCATCACTGTGCAGCCGTAGTTGTAGTATCCCGTGATTGGGCGAAGGCCTCAGCATGTCGTTTCCAAATCTGCCTGTCTTGCGCTATCCTTTGCCAGATGATGCCTTTCCATCACTCGTCTAGTTCTTCTCTTCACCTTCTCGCCGGTCTTCCTCTAGATCGTTTCCCTTCGTAAGGTCTCCAGGTTGTGATACGCGATGTTCATCGGTTGTCTCGTAGTCTGCTGATGTTCCCTGCCAAGGCCACTTCTGTCTTTTGATTTGTTGTATCACGTCTATGACCTTTGTCTTCTCTCTTACCCATATGTTTGTTTTTCTCTCCCTATATATGATGTTTAACATACTTTTTTCTATCTTTGTTTGTGCGGCTGGTACCTTGTTCTTTGCCTGGATGATGAGTGTCCATGTTTCCGCGCCGTATGTTATCGCTGGAAATACGCATGAGTTGTAAACTTGGTTCCAAAGTTACCCTTGAACATGTCGCGGGGTTTGGCGAATGCGGTCCAGCCGGCCGTGATTCTTCTTTGAATCTCCTTGTCTTGGTTTTTGTCCGTAATGCTGTATTGCATTCCCAGGTAGACGATATTATCCGTCTATCATCGAGCCTCTATTTTCCAAGATCAGTCGTCATATAATATATATATATATATATATGGTTTAATTCTGTTGTCAGGACTGGTTGAAAAAGAAGAAAGACTCGGGCCTTGCAGACGGAGAATACGCCTACGTAGGCACGAAACAAGAACTCGAGGAAGTCGACATCGACAAAGTGCAATACTTGTTTGGTAAGAACGTTAATATAACTGCGTCTTAGCACAACAACGTGTTGTTATTTTTAGTTACGTTCGACGTACCTCACGTGCCACTAATTAACAGCGCAAGGCTGATGATTATTACGAGAACTAACCATAAAGCTTATTGATCGTAATGTCGATATTCATAACCAACATGACATATTAGATTGTTTTTCTTTTGATGTTACGCTGTGGGTAATGTTTGCAAACGTTGGTCGCGATTTTGCAGAAACATATGGCGCCATCTGGCGAACAAACCAAATGCCAGTACGAGTGCTAATCGACACTACGTGAAATGGCGGTCATAATATTTATGAAAATAGTTTGTTTTTTGTATATATATATATATATATATTATACAAATAATAATAGTAACGTGCGATCTTATATAGTGGTGGTATCCGCCTAGACAAGGCGTTCGTCATCATTCTACGCCATCACCACATCTATAGATCATAGAAACATATACCTATAGTTACATGCATTCTAATGACACGTGATTACAGTTGGTATTATGTTCATCAATTATTTCGCTTTCAAGGTTTATTCAATTTGAATAACATGAAATACGAGTTCGAGAGAATATCAGACAAGGTAGTGCTGGAACCTTCACTGGCACAGATGACAGAGGACGCTATTCGAGTATTGAAAAGAAGTGAAAATGGATATTTCCTTCTAGTCGAAGGTAAGGCAGTAATGATATTTAGATTTCTCATTGTGTTAATACTGTTTAGTGTTTAGTTTTTGTACGCAGCAGTTTTAATTACATGGTAACATTGCATATGTCTATTTTGACACAAACACACGTGTTTCTATGAAGATGATGGTCTAAATAGAACTCAATTAGAACACCTTTGTCTTTTGCGTTGATGCACCATCTGGTTTGTTTTCTTTCTCTTTCTCCCTACGGAAAACTTAGGCGCACTTGCTCTGTATTGAGTAGTTTACATAGGAAATATTTAAAACCAAAATATATGTGTTGCCTAAGACTGAAAACAACTTCCTTTATTGTTTCAATACACATTACGGTTTGTTTACGTACAAAGCCAGACAAATGTTGAGGCCTTCGCAGCGAGGAATTGTATTATTGTGTTATTGTATTTGCCTGTACACACCGAACACAAGACTACACGTATAACCCGTCGGGTGTGTATTTCGATTGCACAGGTGGGCGCATTGACCACGGTCACCACGAGAGTCGAGCTTTCCCAGCCCTCAACGACACCGTGGCCTTCTCGGACGCCGTCCAGAAGGCGATGGACATAACAAGTGAGAAGGACACTCTGATCGTCGTGACGGCTGACCACTCCCTCACATTCACCATGGGCGGGTACCCGTCTATCAACAACCCAATCCTCGGTAAGGCTCATGGTAGAGCTGATCCAATAATTAATATATGGTCGATTCTCACGAAACGTGGACACATTTGTCCTATTTCATTAAATCGCGCCGGATTTAGTAGTGAGGAGGCCCACGGATAATGATTGTCCTGTGCCCAGATCAAAATTATTAGTTCTCACTCACTAGAATGCGATTGCCCAAAACTCGCCTAGGCCTAGGTGGAGTCGAGCTCCGATCGACAGCCCGTCACGACTACCCGC
Source organism: Paraescarpia echinospica (assembly GCA_020002185.1). Taxonomy (NCBI): domain Eukaryota; kingdom Metazoa; phylum Annelida; class Polychaeta; order Sabellida; family Siboglinidae; genus Paraescarpia; species Paraescarpia echinospica. Next base: position 76,042,358 of record CM034531.1, read on the forward strand.
GGGCTATCGTCTCCGCCCCACACCTTATCAATCATTACACCTATTAAACGTGCATATGGTCGATTCTCACGAAACCAGGACACAATTGTCTTATTTCATTAAATGGCACGCCATTCAAACATAATTCAAAGGATACGCACAACTAATACGCCATATGACCGTGCAGCGGTTTACCTGGATGTTTGTGTTCAAGGGTCCTCGGGACCTCCAGCCTTCTGTTAAGGGGTCCCAAACCTGTAGCGAGGAATTGCTCTTTTTTAATTGCAAGTATTGTTTTCTAAATATCACAACTTAAACAACCAATGTAAACCCGGTTATCTTTTTTGAAGAAAACATTGCGAAAATTGATGCCTCGGAAACAAACATGAGCGATATCGAAACTGCACAGAGAGTAGTTGAACATCCTATGACTGAAATGTGTGCTGCAAGTATGTGTGAAGTGCAGAAAATTATCCAGGATGCTAAACCCAAGTCATCATGCTTGGACCCTCTACCTACATCGCTACTAAAGAGCACTCTTCCTGCTCATATTCAAATGCTGACTCATCTTATCAATATGTCGTTCGAGTCGGCCACTGTTCCGAGGGAACTCAAGAAGGCTGTCATAACAGCACTTTTGAAAAAACCGACCTTGGATCGAAACACGCTGAAAAATTACCGTCCAGTTTCAAGTTTGCCATTCGTGTCTAAAGTCTTGGAAAAGGTAGCAGCCAAACGACTTATTCAACATCTAAGTGACAATGGCCTTCACGAGCAGCTACAATCGGCATACAAACCCCGACACAGCACTGAAACTGCTTTAATGAGAGTGCAGCACGATATCACCAGTTACATGGCAGACTTCAGGGGTGTCCTTCTGGTTCTCATGGATTTATCTTCTGCGTTCGATACGATCGATGCTGCTATTCTACTAAACACTATGCATAGCCACCTGGGAATATCTGCCGCGGCACTTGCATGGTTCGGTTCGTACATGTCGGATCGTACCCAGCGTCTACGGATTGGGGGGGATGCATCTGAAGAACGTCCTGTGAGATACGGTGTTCCATAGGGCTCGGTGTTGGGTCCGTTGTTGTTCACTGTGTACACAGCACCAATGCAGGACATACTAACGAGGCACTCTGTGGAATATCATAAATTTGCTGATGATCTTCAGATATACACATCCTACTGTCCTCACATATCTGGTGACTTAGAGTGCGCTGTTCAGAGACTTAGTGACTGCATCAGTGAGGTCAAATGTTGGATGGTTAAGCATAAACTCAAGGTAAACGACACTAAGACTGAATTTATGGTGGCCCTCAGTCCCTATCATCTAAAGAAATTTGGACTTCCAGAGTACCTCGTTGTTGGTGGAGTCAACATAAAACCTGTTGTCTCTGTCATGAATTTGGGAGCTCACTTTGACACTCACATGAGCATGAAGCAGCATGTTGATGCTGTTTGCAAGAAGTGTAACTACCATCTGAGACGTATTAGCTCCATCAGGGCCTATATCACGAAGCCTGTCTGCCATTCATTGGTCATTGCGTTGGTTGTTTCAAGCTTAGATTACTGCAACGCTCTGCTGCTGGACCTAACCGAATTTCACTTAGCACGTCTCCAGAAGATACACGATAGGGCTGCCCACCTAGTTGTCCTCACACCTATATCTTCACACATCACGCCAGTACTGGCGCTTCTGCACTGGTTGCCAGTCAGACAACGCATTGTGTTTAAAGTACTTGTGTATATTTACAAGGTGCTCCATGGTTTGGCGCCGAAGTACCTTGCACATCTACTACATCCACGAACTCGCAACCCTCGTCTTCGGCAGCTTCATGACCATCTTCAGCTTGCAGTTCCACGAGCATCAAAATCGACCGGCAAGCGAGCGTTTGGCAAAACTGGTCAGGCCAAATGGAACGAACTGCCACTGACTCTATAAGATGCTACGTCTGTGTTTTTATTTAAACGTCACCTGAAGACATATTTATTTAAACAAACTTATGATGGACAATAGCAAGATTTATTTACAGGACGTTTTAGTTACTCTTGTTAATTTATTAATCTATTTTTTATTTTGTAAATTAATTAATTTATAACTAATTTATATATTATTTTAATTGTTTTTATAATGTTTCTATATTGTGAGCGCATTTATTAACTATTAGTTAGAGATCGCGCGGTAAAAGAACCTTTATTATTATTATTATTAGCATTAGTTTGATACTGACAAGAACTTCACAAAATAACGTGCCTTATTACAATATACTGTTTTATTCGTTGATATTTTTCCTTGAAAATTGATGTAGTTTTGGAAGGTAACAGCCTTCCTCACTTATGAGAGGGCGTGCTAATTTGCTAGATGCCTTGACTTGCGTGTAAATGTCACATTGGGAGATCTCATAAGGATATCGAGGAAACCACGAGTCATTTTGGAAGGCTCCTGAATTTGTTCGGTTGCGGGAAACCTGACCATGGTGATGACAGTAGCATTGGAATAATCAGTAGGCAGCAGATGGAACTGCGCATTACTTTTTGGATCAGCTCTACCATTAGCAGTTCGAGGATATATTTGGCGGAGATAGATCGTAGAAATTGGTGGTGCAGATAAACAAGTGGAATTACTGATTGATAAGTATTATTCTTGCCTTAATATAATTCATAAAGTTGCAGTAAACATATATTGAGTAGCAGTTGTGCTTCAAGTTAGTTAGTTAAAGTATTTTAGAACACTTTAGTATAGTGGGTGATAATAGGGTAACTTAGCATTCGATAAGTTGTAAACAAGATTTAACAAATCTGATTATGTGGTAGAATATATAGGAGATAAAGTAACAACCATCAAACTACTTACTTAAGATAATATCTGTATAAGCAAGTACTTGCTAGATATTTTGATTAGGTAGCATTGTTGTTAAAATTAAACAAGGGCGATAGTCGGGCGATTGTTTTAGTGTCCTGCGTATTCGCTAGGGCGCGGCGTAACCTAAATAAATAAAGCAGCCTAACGTAACGTAATTGATTGTATTTAAATTAGGTCACAACCGGTAATGTTAGCATTCGTGATAGAATAGATAGTCGGCTGTGTAATTGAAATCTGTAAAATAAAGTGTGCTGTAGTACACAGGAAACAGTCTTTATAAAGACTAAGTTAGTTAAGTTATTAAATAAATTCTGATAGGGATATGACGCCTTACAAGCGGCAAGTCAAGGCAAAGCGACACTTGGTGTGCGATCACTGCCACAGCTGGGTAGATTTTGCATTGTCCGGTTGTGGGAAGTCATGGGCACAAACCACGGAGGAGGGATTCACCTTTCAGTGCATTGGGTGTTGGAAAATAAAGTGTTATGTTGACAGATATTGTGAAGGGAATGGAGATGGGAATTAGCAAGGAGACAGATCGAATGGAGAGAGACGACATGGAGAGAGGTGGGAATACTGCAAGATTGAAGGAGAATAGCAGTGGCAAGAAGACTGAGGAAAGGTGATTGGAGGGTAAGAAATTGGAAAATCGACGACAGAAAACGTGACAAGCGTCAATGTGACAAGGGAGAAAATTACCATAGAGAAGGAGGGAGGGAAGATGGGACGGGAGAGGAGAGAAGAAAATGAGATGGGAGGAAAGATGAAGGGACGAAAGGAAGTGAGAGCAAATGTGATAGAAGAGAAGTCGATAAAAGGGACGATGACAGGAGGAAAGGTGACAAGAGAAAAAGCGACAGGAAAGAATTGATCGGAAGAGAATGTGATAGGAGAGAAGACGGCAGGGGAAAAGACAACAACCAGACAGATGCAAACCGGAGAAGGAGCTACTCTGGGGCAGTGATTGAGGGGGCAATGAGGAAAGAGAAGGTGTTTATGGGCGACTCAGTTATGAGAAAGACGGACAAGACACTAAGCGAGGGGAAGACCGTCGTTGTTTGTCTACCGGGGACTAGGATAGAACATGTGACTGACAGGTTAGAGAAGGTATTGGGACATGGCAAGGGAGGGTCTATACTAGTACATGTAGGAACAAATAATGCAGACAGGGAGGGAACAACTGGGATAGTACAGAAGTATAGACAGTTAGTGAGGAAACTAAAGAAGACAAGAGTTGAACAGATTATTGTGTCAGGAATTTTGCCAGTAATGGGAGGAAGGGGGGCAACGTATAGAAACTGCAAGAGGATGGTGATCAACGCACTAGTTGAGCAGATGTGTGGTACTTTGTTGGGAGGGAAGATATGTACATGAGATATGGCCTCCATCTAAGTGGAAAGGGGGCAGCAGTTTTCTCAGAGAACCTGCTGCGATCTGTTGACAGTGGGACAGGTTGCATCTATTTAAACTAGATTCGCAGGGGGACTCACAGAAAAGCCTGAAACTGGAGGCATAGATAAAGACAGCACAAATAAATCAGCAAAGAACAGTTTGGAAAACTCTTCTGACATTGGATATAAATGTGTTTGTTTAAATGCAAGGAGTAAAGTAAACAAAAATAATGAACTAAACATTATAGTAGAAGATATTGACCCTCACATAATAGGTATAACCGAATCCTGGACCACCACCGATATATCAGATGCCGAAATGGGACTGACAGGATATGTAATGTTTAGAAAAGATAGAATAGGAAGAAAGGGAGGTGAAGCTATTTTATATATTAAAGAATCTATCCAGGCTTATGAAATAAAATTACAAAGAGAAGTAGATTGCGAAGAAGCTGTTTGGTGTAACATAGTTACAGGAAACTCAACGTTAACAGTTGGGTTAGTTTATCAAAGTCCAAACATAAGCATAGAAGAGAATGAAAAAATACAAAACACTTTAAGGGAAGTAAGCAAACGGGACTGTATTATTATGGGGGATTTTAACGACGGGCATATACAATGGAAATCTCTACAGAGCATGGGGAGTGAGGACCACAAGGTTTTAGTTCAAGATACTTTCCTTTCTCAACATGTGCTAGAACCAACCAGGGGTGAGAATGTGTTAGACATAGTTTTGTCCTCACAGAATGAATTAGTTGACAATGTCAATATATGTGAGCCACTGGGGAGTAGCGATCACAACCAGATACATTTTACCATCAAAATAAAATCAGAAAGGAATAGTAAAAAGCAGCTTATGAGAAATTTCCACAAAGGAAGGTATAAGGACATGAGGAAATATTTAGCACAGATAGACTGGAATAACACACTGAAAAATAAAACAGCAACATAATACTGGAATATATTAACGAGTGAAATTAAGTGCATAGTCGATAAATTTATACCCTTAAAAAACAAGGGAAGCGGTCCAAAAAGAAACACTTATCGAAAGAAGCCATTAGAAAAATTAAGTATAAACAAATGATGTGGAAGTCATATAGATGTACTGGAAATGATGAAGACTACAACATTTATGAAGAAGCACTTAACCAAGCTACAGATGAAATCAGAAATTCAAAGAGAAGCTATGAACAACAATTAGCTAGTAATATAAAACATGACAGCAAGAGTTATGCGTATGTTCGAAGCAAACAGAAAGTTCAAGATAAGGTCGGTCCTCTAGAAGATAGTGCTGAAAACATAATATCAGAGGGATTCGTAATGGCAGAAGACCTGAATTAGTATTTTATTTCAATGTTTACCAGGGAAGATATTAGTTCACTGCCAGTACCAGAGGCTAAGTTCAAGGGGGCAGATTCAGACTATTTAGGACAATTAATTGTAACCCCGGAAATGGTAGCTTAGAAAATAAGGGCTGTGAACGATAACAGATCACCTGGAGTGGATGGGATTCCGCCCAAACTACTACTGGAAATTGTAGAACAAATTAGCGTACCGCTTGCAACAGTTTTTAATTTGTCATTAGAAGAGGAAGTGGTTCCTTTAGAATGGAAAGACATTATACCGTTATTTAAAAAAGGTTCGAGAAACAAGTCCGAGAACTATAGACCAGTGAGTTTAACATCAGTGATTTTCAAATTATTAGAAAGACTAATTAAATATCACATGGTGGATTTTCTTTTTAAACACAACTTGATAAACCCATCTCAACATGGTTTTTTTTAAAGCGAGGTCATGCTTAACAAATATGTTATGTTTTTTGGAAGACATCACTAAGTGGGTAGATAAGGGATCACCAGTAGATATCGTCTACTTAGATTTTCAAAAAGCTTTCGACAAAGTAACACTTCAAAGATTACTGCTTAAACTAAAGGCCCATGGCATAGGAAATGGTATAATAAATTGGATAGAAAAATGGCTGATTGACAGAAGACAACGTGTAGTAGTTGATGGGGAGGCTTCAAACTAGAAATCGGTATTGAGTGGGGTACCACAGGGATCAGTACTAGGACCTGTATTATTTTAAATATATATCAACGATTTGGATGATGAAATGTCAAGCAAGGTGTTGAAATATGCGGATGATAAAAAAGTGTTTAGACGGATTAAAAGTGATGGAGATAGACAGCCTTTACAAGATGATCTTGACAGGTTGATCAAATGGTCCGAAAAGTGGCAAATGCTGTTTAATTTTGGGAAATGTAAATGCCTCTACACAGGACATGGGAACGAAGAGGTAGAATATACACTAAATAAACTGTAAAAGAATTTGACTTAGGGTTAACCATTAGTGCTGATATGAAGGTTTCAGAGCAGTGTGGAATTGCAGCTTCAAAGGGAAATCAAATCCTTGGATTAATTAGGCGAAATATAGCGTATAAGGAAAAAGAACTAATAATGCCGCTGTACAAAACAATAGTGATGCCTCATTTAGAATATTGTATACAAGCGTGGAGGCCGTACCACAAAAAGGACATGGATATGCCAGAAAGAGTACATATAATGATACCAAAACTGAGGGATCTTAGTTATGAAATTCGCCTAAAAGAATGTGGTTTAACAACACTAGAGACCAGGAGATTGAGAGGAGATCAGATAGAAGTGTTTAAAATAATAAATGGTTATGAAAATATTGATAGAAATACTTTTTTTCTCAGTTAAGAAAGATAAAAGGACTAGAGAACATTAAGTTACATTAGCAAAGGAGCAGTGTAGATTAGATATAAGAAAGTTCTTATTTTCACAAAGGACTGTAAATGAATGGAACAGATTGTCTGCTGATTGTGTAGCGTGAATATGTTTAAAAATAAAATCGACACATACCTCAGAATGGCGGGATAAAAGGTTTGGACTCTCGCCAAAAGGCTTCCTTGTCCACCTGCCACCTAGAGTTAATTCTCTGGGTGGCAATCTTGTTAAATCTTGTTAAATCTTGTTAAATCTTGTTAAATCTTGTAAATGCCATACCTTGTCCAAATGTTTTTTTTCTCCAGAGAACTATGTCAATATACTTGTGCATGTGTGCTATTCAATGTTATCACAAATCCGAAGCCATGTTTGGCATTTATAAAATTGGTCTTAAGCAGTGACCGGTCACAGTGCAAACCTGGAAATGTCTGTTTTCCGAAAATTTCCTAAGGCGCAGACACGTGACGTCACTCGTGGAACCGCCTACACAGTCACGCTGCCTACGCTGCTAAATGTTATTTCATTAATCATTAACATTATCATTAACAAGTATAATTGATGAAGATATGTGTTGTGGGAAACACTGGTAATTCGGGGTTTTACTGGAAATTCGGTGCACATCTTCCCCAAAGACCCAATTTGTCGGCAGAAAAGGGAACATTTTGTGTGTAAAGGACAGGATCCATGCTACGCCTACGGCGAATAACATCACTTGTGGTTCAGATTTGCCGATGGATACATCTTATTAAGTGGAAGATGGGCTTCAAAATACAGTTGGATGTCAATAAATCAACAGTCTTTAAATTGACTCAAAAGAAGCGTCATGATGCGAACGAGTACCACAACAACACCACTGGCCAGTTCACCACAACAAACTCAACAGCCGGCCGTCAGTTGCCGGATTCATGCCTCGGCCTGTATACGTAGCACTGCACCGACACAGGGCAATCTAAAATCAGCTAAAACAGCATTAATCTCTCAAATGTCATCATCACTGTCACGAAAATATATTTGGCCATCGTATGCATCGGTCTCTGTAAAAGAAGAGACACCGCTCTCAACCCATCGGCCGCCATTTTATGAGTTGCTTTGCACGAGGCGGGTCGCGCGCGGGGCTGCTGTCAATCAGTCAAAGCGGTCCAGGCTGGCGGCTGTTTTCCAAAAGTGACGTCACATAGTTTCATGCCGCTGTCACTCGGCAGATTTCGTAAGACGGCAAATTTAGAGGTTCTTTTTATGTTGTACGCTCTTATGCGATTCATAAACATAATTTCAATAGCATCATATGAAAGTGCATACATAATTTATTATTATGGAACACAGCACATTTTATCCTAGGATATGGCCTTTAATTGTGACTTCGTGTAGAATCCGGGCCCACCCCGATGTCAACATTATGACAGTTGTGCCTAAGTATTATACCCCAGTGCGTTGATTCCATCATTTCACATCGTTTCAGGAATACAGTCCCAAGTAGCACTCGCTCCGGTTTAAATCAGCGTGCGCCGCTGCGGTTGCGGGTTACTTCACGGTTACATCGCATGATGACGCAAACGGGAGCGCTATTTGGGCCTCAAAGGTGCCCTCAAATAAATATTTTATAACAATTTACTGTATATCTGAAACAATGTGGAATAATGGCATAAACACACTGAAGTATCAAAACTGTTCGATTATTGAACGAATGACTGGCGCGATCGGCCCCGGGATGGGAGTCGGGATCGGAGTGCTTGCACTCTCTATTGTCGCCGTACGATCCGTCATTTGTTTGGTGATGGTAACAAGCGGTTGGTTATACAAAAGAATGTTCGTAAGTCGCTTTGTTTTTCATTGCTCTAATAAATTAGGAAGTCTTAAAACGCACAGCGACTCCGCTCAAACCTTGGAGCCGGACATGCGCACGGATTGCAATGGTATTCTGGTTCGCGAATCAGTTCCTAGAGGAGCTTCGCAAAACTACGCGCAGGGCGGCGCCACACGCAGGATTGGGCACTCATCGGAATCTAGTCGGAATCTGGAAACATACGCCTACGGGCATGATTATTTGGACGGACTCGTGAAAGAAATATCAAACAAACTGATTCGGTAATAAACTACCAAGTTAAAGACATTCATATTCAATTTATTTTTGTTATTTCATTGATACGCATGCGTCCCGTGGGACGCAACGGTTATTTTGCACGTGTTCAGGTACAGTTTCTATGCGTATAGGACGCCGGATCTTGCGTCCCGTAAACCCCTGAAAGACGTATAATAAATGTAGGCAAACAATACGTACAATTGGTTAATTTGATAATTATATTATGTATAAATACTATTTAACCGATACCACGCAAAACGCAACTTTCCGTGTGCATTAAACGGAAAAAGAAACAAACTTTATTCCAATATTAAATGCAAGCCGTAAAATAGATTAAATGTGTATGCATGAATAATTTATGTGTAATCCCAGTCAAATTAGCCGAGATCAAAACCATGAAAATGCTATACCACGCGAAAGCCTTTTAATTGCAAATAACTCAATCACATATATACATTAGCACTATATATTTGACATACACATTGCATTTAGGTTAGTTTTTGTCTTGACATTTAACACAATAGTGAGTTTAGTTATTATGATTTTGTTGTCGGGTATATACTAAACATTAAGATGTGTTTTTCATAAAACATAATGTACTGACCTTCTTATTAATGCATGTCACCATAAATTGTAGATTAATAGCAGCATGCGTTGTCTGTGCTCTATTCTCGTTCATGCAGTATTTATGCGTTTCGCGGGGTATCAACGATGAAAACGCGCAGTAGTATAGAAAACACCAAGAACGTGAAGCTCATCGATGTGAACTCTGCAATGGATTGTTCTAACAGGAATTCACCGACGCCTGCGAACCTTGGTGAACACTCAAGGTAATGGCTGGAATCGGGCGCAGGTGTATGCCGTACTCTAAAGAGTTAGAGGAAACAGCGGTGTGCCGTGCTATAAACAGTTAGCGGAAACTATGGTGAAAAGGGAGTCGTATTGTGGGACACAAAACCTTTTACAACCGCTTCATTACAAAGGAAACGAATATGTCAGTTGTCCGTGCATCCTCCATCTCGGTCAAAGCCAGCTGTGGCATCATCAATTCATGCATGGAACACCAACACACTTCAACAGGCTCATGACCGCTCACGGGATGGTCCCAAGTTTACGTTAAATGTACATGCGAAACAAATCTTGCTTGTCTGGATGTTGCCACGCCAAATACGTTCCAGCACATATGTCCAGGCAGGACAGCAACACACATCATAATGTTCAAGGTTCATACTGCTACTGCTGGCGCAGCTTCACTGCTGACACAGCCACAACTGACAATACAGCCACCACTAATGACATAACCACCACTGATGTCACATAGTCACATACAGCGCCATTACTGGCGATCCTGCTATTTGATATAGCCAATATAAGCGATACCCGCGAAACACATTTTCTAAGTCTGCATTTACCATATTATTTACGATCTCACAAAAACGAACTCGATACCATTGCAAAGCCATCTTTTTTTATTTCGTCATAAATAACAACATTGTTGTCTACGCACAACACAAGTAAACTTATAACATTTGAAATGGTGTGATGTATGACATGGAAGGAGTGCAAACAACCAACTTATGCTACAAAAACTATTAAATCGTGCGTTGAGAGCTGATGAATTTATATTATACATGACGGTTTTGGTATTCTGTGTACCAGAAAGCCATACAAAATACGTCATGTTTAATATTATAGAGACACGAGATTTTGCAAGACGGGCGGTCTATGTGTTTGTGGTATCACACGAATGGGCCATGTAACTTCAAACCCCCCCCTCTCTCTGGCAGGAATAACCTTATTAAGGTGTCGCATGTTTTGTCTTCAAATCTTCAGTGTGTCTAATTTATTGTGTTAAAAAATTAAAGCGACATATGAAAGCCACCAAATCGACAATGTGTCCAGGTTTCGTGATATATTTATATATATATATATATATATAAATTAAGATTAATAATCACAATAAAACAGAAAGTCGTTTTCGGCTTTGATCACAATCGCTTGAGGATTGTTCTTTATTGTTCATCATATGTTGCGTAACGTTACTATTTATTATGCTTTGATAATAATATTTATAAATATGAAATAATTATAGTATGTGTGGATTCCGTTGCGCCAATAGTGTGGCTGCTAAGAATCTGTTTTTGTCGAAACCAATTTTTGTTCGCATTTTCAACATTCAAATTGTTGTATCTCTGGAAATAATATACATACATACATACGTACATATGTATACGTACATTACGGTACATACATACATACACACATGCACACATACACACACACGCACATACATATATACCTTTTTACATTCACTCACTCATTCACTCACACAGTCATTCACGCATACACCTATTCACGCATACACTCATACAAGCGTACACACATACATATACCTTTTACACTCACTCACTCACTCACTCACTCACTCACTCACTCACTCACTCACTCACTCGCTCGCTCGATCGATCGATCGATCGATCACTCACTCACTCAATCAATCAATCAATCACTCAATCAATCAATCACTCACTCACTCACTCACTCAATCAATCACTCAACCACTCAATCACTCACTCAATCAATCAATCACTCAACCACTCAATCACTCAATTACTCACTCACTCACTCACTCATTCACTCACTCTGTCTGTCATCACGCACAAAAACAGAAAACAAAGTTCTATTGTTGACACCAACCGTTTATGTCTTGAACCATTGTTTCTAGAACATGTATCTTTATTTTCTTGTGTCGTGCGTCCTTGTTGACATTCACCTTCCAGTCGTATTTAACAGGTTTGGTGGATGATTTCGCTGGAAAAGGGAAAGCACCGGACGATGGAAAACCGATGCTGACGCTGACATACTCGGATGGACCCGGATACGATGTCCACCGTATGAAGAATGGAGTCGACACCCCGCGTATGAATCTCTCCGGAGTCGACACGAGTGAGTGGCGTGGAACTGAACTTGTTCTGTACGAAATGTAAAGTGTCCAAATTGCAAATACTAAATGTAGTAGCAAACGAACGCAGCCACCATAAAACTACCACAACTACCAATAGTACAACAACCAGTATAAAACTACCAAGACTACCAATAATACAACAACCAGTAGTAGCAAACGCACGCAGCCACCATAAAACTACCACAACTACCAATAATACAACAACCAGTATAAAACTACCACGACTACCAATAGTACAACAACCAGTATAAAACTACCACGACTACCAATAATACAACAACCAGTATAAAACTACCACGACTACCAATAATACAACAACCAGTGTAGCAAACGCACGCAGCCACCATAAAACTACCACAACTACAAATAATACAACAACCATTATAAAACTACCACGACTACCAATAGTACAACAACCAGTATAAAACTACCACGACTACCAATAATAAAACAACCAGTATAAAACTACCACGAATACCAATAATACAACAACCAGTATAAAACTACCACGACTACCAATAATACAACAACCAGTAGTAGTAAACTACCACAACTACCAATAATACAACAACCATTATAAAACTACCACGACTACCAATAGTACAACAACCATTATAAAACTACCACGACTACCAATAGTACAACAACCAGTATAAAACTACCACGACTACCAATAATACAACAACCAGTATAAAACTACCACGGCTACCAATAATACAACAACCAGTAGTATAAAACTATCACGACTACCAATAATACAACAACCAGTATAAAACTACCACGACTACCAATAGTACAACAACCAGTATAAAACTACCACGACTACCAATAATACAACAACCAGTATAAAACTACCACAACTACCAATAATACAACAACCAGTATAAAACTACCACGACTACCAATAATACAACAACCAGTAGTAGTAAACGCACGCAGCCACCATAAAACTACCACAACTACCAATAATACAACCAGTATAAAAAGGTGCGTTCTTATATAGCGCAGTATCCAGTCCTTAGAACTGCTCAAAGCGCTTTACACTTTACTCCCTGGCAGACCTGTTCAATCGAACACCATCTCGACTTTTCTGGGAATCATTCAACCACGATGCAATTGATGCGCGAAGACTATCCGTACACAATTATCCACCAGTGTCTATAGGAGTCGATAATGATGATGATGATGGTGTGACGATGACGATAATGATGATAACAAAAACAATAACAATGACGACAATGACAATAACCACATCGTAACCACATGTGTTAATAACGATTAAACTACCACACCCAACTCGACCAAACACAACTACGCTATCAGTAAGTACACCACAACCAATACCATTGTCACTAAAACAGCAACAGCAGCAGCAACAGCAACAACAATATTAGCACCAACAATAGCAGCAACAACAACAACACAGCCACTATCAAAACCAACTATTCATTATGACATCAACAGTAACACTATCAACAATAACACACAACTATCATCATCATCATCATCAATAACAACAACAAAATTGTCGTCGTCGCCTTAAGCAACGACACTTTTGCACTTATTATAATAACCGTTAACGCCGTATAAAAATAGTAATATATAAGTGTTGAATTCAACGGTTGAACAGTGAGTTTTAATAAATATACCACTACGTGGAGCACGGAAACGTAACGGTTAGAACATCGGAGAAATTTCAATCACTCTGCATTGCACCAGTTCACAAGAACCTGCCTGACTACTTCCCAAAGTTCGAATAAGCAGGTCTGACTGATTCTAAGAGAAGAATAGATGATGGTCGAATAAACAGGTCGGCGAGGGAAAAAGTGTTACAAACTCCTCTCAAGGGTGATTGGACATGGTGTTATATCTTCTTCTCTTTTCGGTTTAGCCTCAATTTGCTGAGAATACAGGCGGTGGTCCGGCAGGTGAACAGGGACAAAGCACGTATATCTGCAGCACGCGATATAAACAGTTTATATAAATTACATGTAAATAAATAGATATACGTGCACAAGAATTATGATCTTGGATTTTGCAGTTTGTTTTGATGTTGTTCTTCAATGCATCCAGGCTCTTTAACCTAACGCTATATCGAGGGAGGAAAATTGAAAGTCGAATGGTACTATAGGGAAAAAACTATAAGTGGTAATTGCATATGGAATGCTTATAAATGGTTTAATTTAGAAACCGATTGTTTTGTACATTTAGTACGTGCGTAATATAGTAATATACAGGCATATATATACATGTATTGAGTAGTGATTATTCACTATTGTACTAGGGATTTTCGTATGTTTATTTAAGTTAAATAACGGTTCGAAGTATATCATAGAGTGGCTCTTACGACAGCGACTATAACTAGTCTTAGTAGGAGTCTCCCGTCCCTCATATGACATAATTCTTTATTTCCCTGTCATACACTATATACTTACTACTTTGTTGGTTTACTCATGTCGATTCGACTGCAATGTATTGTATGGTCTTTTGGTTTTTTTATAACGATTATTAATTTGTTTTATGTATTTGGAACAAATAAACATTTCCTGTTCCTGGTCCCGTTCCCGTTCCCGTTCCCGATCCCGTTCCCGTTCCCGTTCCTGTTCCTGGTCCTGGTCCTGTTCCTGATACGGAAGGCTAAGGAATGTTGTTGTCTAGTGATAACATTTACAGAACAAATGTACTGATTCGTTGGTGTTCCCACTAGGCCATTTACTATATTGTACATCATACATAACTTAATGCATGTTCGTCTGTCTACGAGCGGCATCCATCCATCCATACTACAAGAAGCTACGTGTTTGCTGCAGCTGGTCCTGACTTCGTGCAAGACGCCGGCGTGCCGCGGTACGAGGTGAGCCACGGAGGAGAGGACGTGGCGATCTACGCCCGAGGCCCGATGTCACACCTCTTCTACGGGGTCCACGAACAGAACTACATCGCCCATGCGATGGAGTACGCCTCGTGCGTCGGGTCTAACCGTGACCACTGCACGAAACCCGTTCATAGTCTGTGGTGTGAGGGTTGTCCGGCCACAGGACGGTCAGCCAATCTACGCGCTGGACATGGTTCTTTTGTTCTCGGTGTAGTGTTTACGCTGGTCAAACTATGTGTAACCTAGTATGTCAAGTTACAACAACGCTATATGTTCAACGTGGTTGTTTGTTCTGATAAGTTTGTAATTCCCGAGGGGCATTTATATTACATTTGATAAAGGGGCAAACGTATCAAACAAGAGGGTAGACGACAATGACGTTTTGTGTACACTTCACAAGTTCCGATACACAACGCCTATGTTACTCTTCAAGAAAGACATAAATTATGTCTAGTCTTTTCATTAAAAGAAAAACAATTGTATGACTGACTAGCAAATATATTAGATATACCTGTATTAGATGTGGGATCTAATGCAACTTTGTTATCGTGTTAGCATTTGCCTTTGACATATATGCCTTTTCATTCAAGGCCTACGACTTGTGAGAAACGCTTGTAGATAGAGAGTTGCGCACGCCGCAATCGCACACACTAACGTGCACACACGCTCAAAGGTTTGTTTGTGAAAAGGCACGAATTGGTTTTCTGCAGCTAGTAACAACTTACCTTTCTAATGTTTTTTTAATCAAACTAACACACAATTGTTATATATATATAACAATTTCTACAACATATATATATATGTTGTGGAAATAAACAAATTAAAGGGAAACAAAAGGGAAGTGTTTGTGTCTGTGCTTCTTAATGTTAATAAAACTAACTATTTGCAATTAAAATTAACAATATTTTACCAGTAGTTTACTAGAATAACCATGTTTTGCGGAAGACACAAAACTTGTGTTGTATGGACTGCGCCATTTGCATAGAAAGGCTGACGTCGCGAGTTTCTACTTTTTTCCCAGTTAGTCAGTCGCCGAACTGCGAAAACTAGTTAGTCTACGACGCACAATAAACCCATATTGCGATCAACAGTTTGTTAGCATTTGTAATGATATGTTTTCAGCTGATTATGCCACTTTCAATTATATAAGCTGTTTTTATGTATATCGTGAGATGTTAATTTCCATATTCCCATAGTCAGTAGGGCTGTAAAATAAATCATAGGAAAATATAGGAATTGCCAAAAATAAACCATAGGAAAATATACAAATGTTGTACACAAAGGGTGTTAACGACAATACGAAACGCTTGATACAAAATATACACCATCTGAAAAATATGTATGTATATTTATTGTGCCGTTTGCCAGCCAAGACGTTTGAACGATGTGTACGAGACATAAGCTAGAATGGCTAGGTTAACTAGTTGAATACATGCATTCGTATGAGTGTATGTCCATGGGCGGATCCAGAGAGATAGTCTAGGGAGGGCCCAAAACCTCCAATTTCACCCCCCCCCCGTTGAGGGTCGCAAGAACACTAGCGGCCGAACCAAATTTATATTTATACTCCATTATCGGATGCTGACATCGGAAAATGCTGCGGAGGTGCTGTTGAGAATTTTTCGTGGCAACGTTCCTAATTTGTCAGAACGTCTATATGATAACAGTGGCACATTCAAAAGGTCATGGACCCTAGGGGAACGCCACTAACGCATGCATAAAGCAGCAAAATTCGACAGGTCTAGAGGGGCACGTGCCAATGCACCCTGGATCCGTGTATTATGTGAGCACGAAAGCACGCGTGCAAATATAATCCTATTTTATTAATTAAATCAGTATAAACTGTAGCCAAAACAGCATCATTTGGATGCGTGAATATGACTTCTTAAAGAATGCTGACCAGCTTAAGTATTTATAAACTAAATAAGTGAAGTAACAGGTGTACAAAAATAAAGGCCACTTTAGTTGTATCGTACAGTGGTTAACATGAATAGTTATTATCAATACACTGGGCGACAGCCTACACATACTTGTACTACCGATATATCGAACAACGATTACCATTGGTGTTTTAATAATTATACATGCGATGGTGTCATTAGTAACTGTTCACTTGTAACATCAGTAGAATCATAAAGACTGTTATACGTAAGACATTGTTTACAAGTTATAATGTTTATATAGAGAACAAATATGGATACAGTGTAGTACGTACGTTGGTAGATACATACAGAATCCCATCTTTCTGGGAAATACAAAAGATAGATTGCCGCTGTCCCGTCCATTTTTATAGCAATATGTAATATGCCTGCTTGGTCTCACATATATGTGTAAAAACCACCATGTTGCGTATAAACGTAAGAAATGTTGACAGTACACAGCGCTGGAATTCCGTCTGAACGCTTATAGTGCAACAACTTCCGGACAAACATCACCATCAGTAATGTCCTCTGCGGGCGCCACGTCACCAAACGTCACGTCCTCCTCGTTCGCTGCCGTCGTCGCCTGGTTGCTACAGCGGTGTCTGTCGAGGCCGCTGCGCCGACTGAAGCCTCGGCCGCACGTCGGACACTCGTAGGCGGCCGTCAGCTCGACGTTGTGCGTGCGCTCGTGGCGGGCGAGCACGGTGGGAAAGCGGTATGCATTGCCGCACACGCGACACACGTGCGGCTTCTCGCCCGTGTGGATGCGCTCGTGGTACACGAGCGTCGTGCTTTGCGCGAAGTGCTTGCCGCACGTCTCGCACTTATACCGCTTCTCTTGACGATGCGAGCGCTCGTGGCGCCGGATGTTTTTGCCGCTCGCGAACACGCGCGCGCACACGCTGCACGAATACGTGCGCGGCGGCTTCACGTCATCGGCGGCCGGAGTGTTGCAGCTCTGCTTGTTCACCGACGCCGGACTGCTGACCGGCGGCTTCTGATCTGGGATCGGCTTTCGGTCTTGCGACAACTTCCGGTTCGCCTTCGGCGTCGACGTGCGCGCGTTAGCGCCATGCGCGCGCGCCTCATGACAGCGCAAGTTACGCCGACTCGGGAACGTTTTGCCGCAAGTCTGACACGTGCTAGTGGCGCCATTGTCCGACGGCGTGATCGTCGGGTCCGGCAAGACCTCCGCCTTGTGGTGTGTCTTCTTGTGGCGACTGATGTTCTTTCCGTTCGGGAACTGCTTGCCGCAGATCGAGCAGTGATACTCACGGTGCATGCGTCGCATGGCCGCCAACGCCGCGTTCTGGATGCGCTTGGCGAAGCGTACCTCCCTGGGCAGGTGCGTGCGCTCGTGACGTCGGATGTTCTTGCTGCTGTTGAACGACTTGCCGCAGATCGTACACTCGTAAAGCTTCAGCTCGTCGTCGCTGACAAGGACGACGCAGCGCGGCGCTACCGGCTTGGTGGTGGTTGAAAATAGGCTGCTGGCGAATGATTCGTCGACAGCGTTTTCTGTCTCGGTCGGGTACAACCACGACGACATGTCCGTATCGGCCTTAGCCGTCTCCTGGTCGGCGTTCCGCGGTGGAGACTCACGTCTGTCTTCCATCACGTCAGTGTAAACATCGATGGCCGCGTCTGATGTCACAGGGGACGTAACCACAGCGTGGGTGCGTCGATGTCTCTGCAGCGAGGCACGACTGTTGAAGGCAAAGCCACAAACACGACACCTAAACTGTCCCGGTCGCTTCTCTCGCCGTCGCCGTATGACACCGGTGGCAAAGTGTCACACGTCTGCACGTGACGTCACGTCGGCGGTGACGATCCAGGTTCGAGGCGTGCCGGAAGACACGTCCGCACACGCCGCAGTGGTGTCACTTACTCGCCTGTTGTCCGACTTCCGGCGGCATGTCGGCGCCACTCCGATCCCAGATCCGGATCGGCGACAGTGTGTTCTGGAGCACCTCTGAGTCAACCGATGACCTCCGTTGCGGATGGAGACCTTTCCGTCGTGCAACGTGGCCATTCCGCTCCGCCGGGATCGCCACATTTCCAGTAATCATCGGCTTTCTGTCGTCCGCGTCTGTCTGCTCCACCTTGACGTGCGTAAAGTGGAAGTCAGCGGGATATTTCTTCTCGGACGTTTCTACATTAAACAACCCATCCCCGTTATTCTGTGCAGCGTCGAAGTCCGACGACGGTTCTAACTTCACCGACGCAAGTCCGTACTGAGCGGCGTACACTGCCTCGTCAAAGTACCGCGGAAACGTCCCATTCACATTGGCCTCGACTGACGTCCAACACTTCGTATTATCCTCGCCTGCGCTCAAGCCGCTTTTGCCGTTGGCGACGTTGAGAAGCTCGGGCAACTCCCCGACGTCCACGTCAATGTCGGGGTCGATATCATCGAGGAGCGAGGCGCACAGCGACCGCAGCCGGTCGATCTGCAGTGTCTCGGCGGCGAGCAGCAGGTCGGCGAGACGCGCGATCGTCACGAACGCGCGGCCCGTGTACATTAACTGAAGCACGACCCGCCAGATTGCACCACACACGCTCACGTCTTTGCAACGAACGACGAGCGCCCGTCGCAGCTTAGTCTGTTTCAGCAGCAGTCGACGAAGCACCGGACTTCCGGCCGCCACGACGCATGCGTGTGCGGCCAGGCGCTCGCCGTCACTAGTCCGGATCTCGGTGTCGCAGAAGTGGCCGTCCTGTCGGAAGCCGTTGACCTTGGCGAAGTCAACGACGTCTTCGGTCTGGATAAGCACCTCTGTCGCCATGTCGCGGTGTTTCTGCAAAACAGGAATGCTAGAGATAATCATATTGCCAACTAAATGTTACTTTCTAATCCGCGCATGTGTCCTAATCATTCCGTTATCGAGAAAACAACCACGTAATAATACATGTGGTTGATATGTATGCCAGTGGTTAAACAAATTGAAGTTCTTATATAGCGCAGTATCTAGTCCTCGGGACTGCTCAAAGCGCTTTACACTTTACTCCCTGACAGACCTGTTCAATCCAACACCATCTCGACTTCTCTTGGAAGCATCCAGCCACGCTGCAATTAATGCGCGAACACTATTCGTACACCATATCCACCACCAGGTACCCATTCATTCAGCTGACTCAGAATGAGCTGAGTGAACTGGAGCAACGTATAGTGAAGGAACTTGTCCACGGTTCGACATCGCCGCACAGGATTCGAACCCGAGTTCTCTCGGTTGAGAGTCAGAAGCTCTAGCCACTGTACCACGGTGCTTACACTTGCAGTTACTAAACATACAGTCAAAAAAGGATTGTACCCTGTTAGGGTCAGTTTCCTTTATTTCTTTGCAACAGCAACAGCAGCAACGCGACTGGTCGAGGAAGGTCGACAGAGACATCACCAATCCAGTAAATTGCAACAAATAATATTTTCCGTAAACAATTCTTTTGATGTCAAAAAGGAATAAACAATGCTCATGTGCGTTCCATTTTCTACCCATTCTAAAAATTACCCGCTGTTTCTCCCTGCCCGGTTCTTTTCATTCACTCTATCCCACAACCTCACGCACTTCAGTCTCAGATTAGTAGTCCAGGATTTTTAGGAACCTAAAAGTCGATAATAATAAGCTGATTTTTATACCACAGATCCCTGGAAGTGTCTGAAGTAACATACTAAAAGTCCCCGGGAATCCTCTTTGAGTTAACCTCCGAAACTGCGGCAACTCAATATCTAGGGTGGGGTTTTCACCCATTCTCCATCCAATGACATTTCACCTTCTCTGACATTTGCATCCATCATTTTAAAGATGGCGGTCATCAATACAAATGTCACCATATATCTTAATAAATACGTCATGTAGAGCAGTAATTTGTATGTTTGTTTATAGATTTATGGACAACGATTTCAAAAACGTTAAATTTAATATTCGTTGACATTGATATTTTGTGCCATTTTTAAAGATGGCGCAGGTGAAAGCCTATTATTGCCGTATCTTAAGAACGGCATAACCAAGAACCACATAATTAACACCTAAATATAGGTTTTAGGCACGGTGAGTTCAAATATATTATTTTTGACCTTCGCCAACATTTATATAACAGCCATTTTTAAATATGGTGCCCATCAACGCATATTACTCCCATATCTTAAGAATGATGTAACCGAGAGCAACATAGTTGATGTCAAAATTGAGTTTTTCAGCTGCAACGATTTAAGATATATTACTTTTGACTTTCACCAACATATTTCCTATAAACTTCTTATGTCTAAATCGGATTATGTAAGTCGGATTTTCACCTAACTCGGATGAACTGAATCGATCCATTTGATCCGAGATAATGCGTGTTTCCTGGCCTAAGTCGGATCGCAGTATTCAACAAAATCAACTGGTTGCTTGGAGTACAAGTACCAGACAAACGATGGACGACTATGTTGGTTTGGACGAGACAGTAGAAAATTTGGCTATGTGACGAGCTGAACATTGAAACCACACAACACCAAACGCAGACGGCTTACTGCATAAGCGATGTTGCCCTAGCAAAGGTGTGACTTAGACGAGTCCTGTTTAGGTGAGTTTTACTGTATATTAGATGAATGAAGATTTAGAAAAATAAAACATAATTAACTGTATGTTCTTTAGAGAAAGTGTGTAACCAGTTTGAATATTAAGCAATGGGTTAAACTTTAGTAGTGTTGATTTTATTTATTTTGTTACATTTTATTGTTTAAAGCATCAAGTCATATGTATCATGATTTATTACATATTATTAAGGTATGATATTATTTGCATTCACTTGATTATTTTTTGTGAAGTTCATACATTGCAATGGCGTATGAAGGCATAAAGCTAAATTTCCTTTTATTTATGTTTCCACAATTCCTGTTAGTTTTGCTATTTGTCTGAGAAAAATGTGCTCTACTATTTACAGGGTTGCACTCTAGCCGGTCAAAACAGGTTTTGACCGCTTAGTGGTTAAAACCAGGTTAAAACTGGTCAAAACCAGGCCAAAACTTATCAATACTATTGAAAAGCCTAACACTAACCCAACATACAACTTCTCCTAGCTTATATTTAGCTTATATACTCATTTTACCTAGTGATAGAATGTAAATATCTACTTGCTTAAAACAAGCATAGCTGTAGATTATGAAACATCAATGCTGAATTGCCGTGCAATTTCTCCGAAGCAGTCCTAGTTCTTGCACAACTGAAACTGAATTGATACACATGCTTAATAAATAAAAGCATGTGTATAACACTTATTAATTATTGTAAAGTATTCACCAGTTACAAAGTTCTTTATATGCATAAATATATTCTAGAAACGATTTTGGCAGAAAAAAAGGTGGCCGTGTTCTTGAATAATTCACATAGACTGCAGTCTGACCCTAAAGCGTAATAGTGAAAACGACAAACATTATGTGCACGCCATCTGGCGATTGTATTGCTTTAGCCTCTTGGCATGGTGAAAGTGTTGACGTGATTTAAATTTTAAATTATTATGTGATTAATTAAATTATTAACAACAACAAGTATACTTACATCAAATAAAACATCAACTACATCGCACTAATTTGTCACTGACAATATTGCCCCAAAAACCAAAACTAGTTAATTAAAAATTATATATATAGTAAGGGTAAATGTTCCATGTATCTCTAATCATCAATCAATCTTTTGAAAACACAAATTCAGTTGGTTAATCTAAAGAACAAAACAGGACCAACAACAGAGCATGGACCTTGTAATACTTTTTTAGTTTTTATGCTTTACATTGATTACCACTCTGACCTGTTTACACATATTGTTGAAAATTACGGTCTACTTTTTGCATTAGTTTGATCTAAATACAATGAGCAAAAATACCTCCAGATATCTTGTTTCTTATTCATACTGAACATATATTTTGACACTTGCATTGTTTTTATAGTGATTAACAATTAATCACAGAAATATTGCACTCAATTATCACAAAATTTGGTTTTGACAATTTTTCAGAGAAAATGATCCTGGTTTTAACCAAGCTAAAACCAGGTGGTTAAAACCGTTCAATCCTGACTATTTACCATTTACAACCAACACTTGACATAATTTGCATCAAATGTAATGATACAGTCGATCCCACTTAAGATTTAGAAAAATAAAACATAATTAACTGTATGTTCTTTAGAGAAAGTGTGTAACCAGTTTGAATATTAAGCAATGGGTTAAACTTTAGTAGTGTTGATTTTATTTATTTTGTTACATTTTATTGTTTAAAGCATCAAGTCATATGTATCATGATTTATTACATATTATTAAGGTATGATATTATTTGCATTCACTTGATTATTTTTTGTGAAGTTCATACATTGCAATGGCGTATGAAGGCATAAAGCTAAATTTCCTTTTATTTATGTTTCCACAATTCCTGTTAGTTTTGCTATTTGTCTGAGAAAAATGTGCTCTACTATTTACTGCACTCTAGCCGTTCAAAACAGGTTTTGACCGCTTAGTGGTTAAAACCAGGTTAAAACTGGTCAAAACCAGGCCAAAACTTATCAATACTATTGAAAAGCCTAACACTAACCCAACATACAACTTCTCCTAGCTTATATTTAGCTTATATACTCATTTTACCTAGTGATAGAATGTAAATATCTACTTGCTTAAAACAAGCATAGCTGTAGATTATGAAACATCAATGCTGAATTGCCGTGCAATTTCTCCGAAGCAGTCCTAGTTCTTGCACAACTGAAACTGAATTGATACACATGCTTAATAAATAAAAGCATGTGTATAACACTTATTAATTATTGTAAAGTATTCACCAGTTACAAAGTTCTTTATATGCATAAATATATTCTAGAAACGATTTTGGCAGAAAAAAAGGTGGCCGTGTTCTTGAATAATTCACATAGACTGCAGTCTGACCCTAAAGCGTAATAGTGAAAACGACAAACATTATGTGCACGCCATCTGGCGATTGTATTGCTTTAGCCTCTTGGCATGGTGAAAGTATTGACGTGATTTAAATTTTAAATTATTATGTGATTAATTAAATTATTAACAACAACAAGTATACTTACATCAAATAAAACATCAACTACATCGCACTAATTTGTCACTGACAATATTGCCCCAAAAACCAAAACTAGTTAATTAAAAATTATATATATAGTAAGGGTAAATGTTCCATGTATCTCTAATCATCAATCAATCTTTTGAAAACACAAATTCAGTTGGTTAATCTAAAGAACAAAACAGGACCAACAACAGAGCATGGACCTTGTAATACTTTTTTAGTTTTTATGCTTTACATTGATTACCACTCTGACCTGTTTACACATATTGTTGAAAATTACGGTCTACTTTTTGCATTAGTTTGATCTAAATACAATGAGCAAAAATACCTCCAGATATCTTGTTTCTTATTCATACTGAACATATATTTTGACACTTGCATTGTTTTTATAGTGATTAACAATTAATCACAGAAATATTGCACTCAATTATCACAAAATTTGGTTTTGACAATTTTTCAGAGAAAATGATCCTGGTTTTAACCAAGCTAAAACCAGGTGGTTAAAACCGTTCAATCCTGACTATTTACCATTTACAACCAACACTTGACATAATTTGCATCAAATGTAATGATACAGTCGATCCCACTTAAGATTTAGAAAAATAAAACATAATTAACTGTATGTTCTTTAGAGAAAGTGTGTAACCAGTTTGAATATTAAGCAATGGGTTAAACTTTAGTAGTGTTGATTTTATTTATTTTGTTACATTTTATTGTTTAAAGCATCAAGTCATATGTATCATGATTTATTACATATTATTAAGGTATGATATTATTTGCATTCACTTGATTATTTTTTGTGAAGTTCATACATTGCAATGGCGTATGAAGGCATAAAGCTAAATTTCCTTTTATTTATGTTTCCACAATTCCTGTTAGTTTTGCTATTTGTCTGAGAAAAATGTGCTCTACTATTTACTGCACTCTAGCCGTTCAAAACAGGTTTTGACCGCTTAGTGGTTAAAACCAGGTTAAAACTGGTCAAAACCAGGCCAAAACTTATCAATACTATTGAAAAGCCTAACACTAACCCAACATACAACTTCTCCTAGCTTATATTTAGCTTATATACTCATTTTACCTAGTGATAGAATGTAAATATCTACTTGCTTAAAACAAGCATAGCTGTAGATTATGAAACATCAATGCTGAATTGCCGTGCAATTTCTCCGAAGCAGTCCTAGTTCTTGCACAACTGAAACTGAATTGATACACATGCTTAATAAATAAAAGCATGTGTATAACACTTATTAATTATTGTAAAGTATTCACCAGTTACAAAGTTCTTTATATGCATAAATATATTCTAGAAACGATTTTGGCAGAAAAAAAGGTGGCCGTGTTCTTGAATAATTCACATAGACTGCAGTCTGACCCTAAAGCGTAATAGTGAAAACGACAAACATTATGTGCACGCCATCTGGCGATTGTATTGCTTTAGCCTCTTGGCATGGTGAAAGTATTGACGTGATTTAAATTTTAAATTATTATGTGATTAATTAAATTATTAACAACAACAAGTATACTTACATCAAATAAAACATCAACTACATCGCACTAATTTGTCACTGACAATATTGCCCCAAAAACCAAAACTAGTTAATTAAAAATTATATATATAGTAAGGGTAAATGTTCCATGTATCTCTAATCATCAATCAATCTTTTGAAAACACAAATTCAGTTGGTTAATCTAAAGAACAAAACAGGACCAACAACAGAGCATGGACCTTGTAATACTTTTTTAGTTTTTATGCTTTACATTGATTACCACTCTGACCTGTTTACACATATTGTTGAAAATTACGGTCTACTTTTTGCATTAGTTTGATCTAAATACAATGAGCAAAAATACCTCCAGATATCTTGTTTCTTATTCATACTGAACATATATTTTGACACTTGCATTGTTTTTATAGTGATTAACAATTAATCACAGAAATATTGCACTCAATTATCACAAAATTTGGTTTTGACAATTTTTCAGAGAAAATGATCCTGGTTTTAACCAAGCTAAAACCAGGTGGTTAAAACCGTTCAATCCTGACTATTTACCATTTACAACCAACACTTGACATAATTTGCATCAAATGTAATGATACAGTCGATCCCACTTAAGATTTAGAAAAATAAAACATAATTAACTGTATGTTCTTTAGAGAAAGTGTGTAACCAGTTTGAATATTAAGCAATGGGTTAAACTTTAGTAGTGTTGATTTTATTTATTTTGTTACATTTTATTGTTTAAAGCATCAAGTCATATGTATCATGATTTATTACATATTATTAAGGTATGATATTATTTGCATTCACTTGATTATTTTTTGTGAAGTTCATACATTGCAATGGCGTATGAAGGCATAAAGCTAAATTTCCTTTTATTTATGTTTCCACAATTCCTGTTAGTTTTGCTATTTGTCTGAGAAAAATGTGCTCTACTATTTACTGCACTCTAGCCGTTCAAAACAGGTTTTGACCGCTTAGTGGTTAAAACCAGGTTAAAACTGGTCAAAACCAGGCCAAAACTTATCAATACTATTGAAAAGCCTAACACTAACCCAACATACAACTTCTCCTAGCTTATATTTAGCTTATATACTCATTTTACCTAGTGATAGAATGTAAATATCTACTTGCTTAAAACAAGCATAGCTGTAGATTATGAAACATCAATGCTGAATTGCCGTGCAATTTCTCCGAAGCAGTCCTAGTTCTTGCACAACTGAAACTGAATTGATACACATGCTTAATAAATAAAAGCATGTGTATAACACTTATTAATTATTGTAAAGTATTCACCAGTTACAAAGTTCTTTATATGCATAAATATATTCTAGAAACGATTTTGGCAGAAAAAAATGTGGCCGTGTTCTTGAATAATTCACATAGACTGCAGTCTGACCCTAAAGCGTAATAGTGAAAACGACAAACATTATGTGCACGCCATCTGGCGATTGTATTGCTTTAGCCTCTTGGCGTTGTGAAAGTGTTGACGTGATTTAAATTTTAAATTATTATGTGATTAATTAAATTATTAACAACAACAAGATATGTACATGAGATATGGCCTCCATCTAAGTGGAAAGGGGGCAGCAGTTTTCTCAGAGAACCTGCTGCGATCTGTTGACAGTGGGACAGGTTGCATCTATTTAAACTAGATTCTCAGGGGGACTCACAGAAAAGCCTGAAACTGGAGGCATAGATAAAGACAGCACAAATAAATCAGCAAAGAACAGTCTGGAAAACTCTTCTGACGCTGGATATAAATGTGTTTGTTTAAATGCAAGGAGTAAAGTAAACAAAAGTAATGAACTAAACATTATAGTAGAAGATATTGACCCTCACATAATAGGTATAACCGAATCCTGGACCACCACCGATATATCAGATGCCGAATTGGGACTGACAGGATATGTAATGTTTAGAAAAGATAGAATAGGAAGAAAGGGAGGTGAAGCTATTTTATATATTAAAGAATCTATCCAGGCTTATGAAATAAAATTACAAAGAGAAGTAGATTGCGAAGAAGCTGTTTGGTGTAACATAGTTACAGGAAACTCAACGTTAACAGTTGGGTTAGTTTATCAAAGTCCAAACATAAGCATAGAAGAGAATGAAATAATACAAAACACTAAGGGAAGTAAGCAAACGGGACTGTATTATTATGGGGGATTTTAACGACGGGCATATACAATGGAAATAAAAGGTTTTAGTTCAAGATACTTTCCTTTCTCAACATGTGCTAGAACCAACCAGGGGTGAGAATGTGTTAAACATAGTTTTGTCCTCACAGAATGAATTAGTTGACAATGTCAATATATGTGAGCCGCTGGGGAGTAGCGATCACAACCAGATACATTTTACCATCAAAATAAAATGAGAAAGGAATAGTAAAAAGCAGCATATGAGAAATTTCCACAAAGGAAGGTATAAGGACATGAGGAAATATTTAGCAAAGATAGACTGGAATAAAACACTGAAAAAATAAAACAGCAACATAATGCTGGAATATATTAAAGAGTGAAATTAAGTGCACAGTCGATACATTTGTACCCTTCAAAAACAAGGGAAGCGGTCCAAAAAGAAACACTTATCGAAAGAAGCCATTAGAAAAATTAAGTATAAACAAATGATGTGGAAGTCATATAGATGTACTGGAAATGATGAAGACTACAACATTTATGAAGAAGCACTTAACCAAGCTACAGATGAAATTAGAAATTCAAAGAGAAGCTATGAACAACAATTAGCTAGTAATATAAAACATGACAGCAAGAGTTATGCGTATGTTCGAAGCAAACAGAAAGTTCAAGATAAGGTCGGTCCTCTAGAAGATAGTGCTGAAAACATAATATCAAAGGGATTCGCAATGGCAGAAGACCTGAATTAGTATTTTATTTCAATGTTTACCAGGGAAGATATTAGTTCACTGCCAGTACCAGAGGCTAAGTTCAAGGGGGCAGATTCAGACTATTTAGGATAATTAATTGTAACCCCGGAAATGGTAGCTTAGAAAATAAGGGCTGTGAAGGATAACAGATCACCTGGAGTGGATGGGATTCCGCCCAAACTACTATTGGAAATTGTAAAACAAATTAGCGTACCGCTTGCAACAGTTTTTAATTTGTCATTAGAAGAGGAAGTGGTTCCTTTAGAATGGAAAGAGGCAAACATTATACCGTTATTTAAAAAAGGTTCGAGAAACAAGTCGGAGAACTATAGACCAGTGAGTTTAACATCAGTGATTTGCAAATTATTAGAAAGACTAATTAAATATCACATGGTGGATTTTCTTGTTTAAACACAACTTGATAAACCCATCTCAACATGGTTTTTTTTTAAAGCGAGGTCATGCTTAACAAATATGTTATGTTTTTTGGAAGACATCACTAAGTGGGTAGATAAGGGATCACCAGTAGATATCGTCTACTTAAATTTTCAAAAAGCTTTCGACAAAGTAACACTTCAAAGATTACTGCTTAAACTAAAGGCCCATGGCATAGGAAATGGTATAATAAATTGGATAGAAAAATGGCTGATTGACAGAAGACAACGTGTAGTAGTTGATGGGGAGGCTTCAAACTAGAAATCGGTTTTGAGTGGGGTACCACAGGGATCAGTACTAGGACCTGTATTATTTTAAATATATATCAACGATTTGGATGATGAAATGTCAAGCAAGGTGTTGAAATATGCGGATGATAAAAAAGTGTTTAGACGGATTAAAAGTGATGGAGATAGACAGCCTTTACAAGATGATCTTGACAGGTTGATCAAATGGTCCGAAAAGTGGCAAACGCTGTTTAATTTTGGGAAATGTAAATGCCTCTACACAGGACATGGGAACGAAGAGGTAGAATATACACTAAATAAACTGTAAAAGAATTTGACTTCGGGTTAACCATTAGTGCTGATATGAAGGTTTCAGAGCAGTGTGGAATTGCAGCTTCAAAGGGAAATCAAATCCTTGGATTAATTAGGCGAAATATAGCGTATAAGGAAAAAGAACTAATAATGCCGCTGTACAAAACAATAGTGATGCCTCATTTAGAATATTGTATACAAGCGTGGAGGCCGTACCACAAAAAGGACATGGATATGCCAGAAAGAGTACATATAATGATACCAAAACTGAGGGATCTTAGTTATGAAATTCGCCTAATAGAATGTGGTTTAACAACACTAGAGACCAGGAGATTGAGAGGAGATCAGATAGAAGTGTTTAAAATAATAAATGGTTATGAAAATATTGATAGAAATACTTTTTTTCTCAGTTAAGAAAGATAAAAGGACTAGAGAACATTAAGTTACATTAGCAAAGGAGCAGTGTAGATTAGATATAAGAAAGTTCTTATTTTCACAAAGGACTGTAAATGAATGGAACAGATTGTCTGCTGATTGTGTAGCGTGAATATGTTTAAAAATAAAATCGACACATACCTCAGAATGGCGGGATAAAAGGGTTGGACTCTCGCCAAAAGGCTTCCTTGTCCACCTGCCACCTAGAGTTAATTCTCTGGGTGGCAATCTTGTTAAATCTTGTTAAATCTTGTAAATGCCATACCTTGTCCAAATGTTTTTTTTCTCCAGAGAACTATGTCAATATACTTGTGCATGTGTGCTATTCAATGTTATCACAAATCCGAAGCCATGTTTGGCATTGATAAAATTGGTCTTAAGCAGTGACCGGTCACAGTGCAAACCTGGAAATGTCTGTTTTCCGAAAATGTCCTAAGGCGCAGACACGTGACGTCACTCGTGGAATCGCCTACACAGTCACGCTGCCTACGCTGCTAAATGTTATTTCATTAATCATTAACATTATCATTAACAAGTATAATTGATGAAGATATGTGTTGTGGGAAACACTGGTAATTCGGGGTTTTACTGGAAATTCGGTGCACATCTTCCCCAAAGACCCAATTTGTCGGCAGAAAATGGAACATTTTGTGTGTAAAGGAAAAGATCCATGCTACGCCTACGGCGAATAACATCACTTGTGGTTCAGATTTGCCGATGGATACATCTTATTAAGTGGAAGATGGGCTTCAAAATACAGTTGGATGTCAATAAATCAACAGTCTTTAAATTGACTCAAAAGAAGCGTCATGATGCGAACGAGTACCACAACAACACCACTGGCCAGTTCACCACAACAAACTCAACAGCCGGTCGTCAGTTGCCGGATTCATGCCTCGGCCTGTATACGTAGCACTGCACCGACACCGGGCAATCTAAAATCAGCTAAAACAGCATTAATCTCTCAAATGTCATCATGCATCGGTCTCTGTAAAAGAAGAGACACCGCTCTCAACCCATCGGCCGCCATTTTATGAGTTGTTTTGCACGAGGCAGGTCGCGCGCGGGGCTGCTGTCAATCAGTCAAAGCGGTCCAGGCTGGCGGCTGTTTTCCAAAAGTGACGTCACATAGTTTCATGCCGCTGTCACTCGGCAGATTTCGTAAGACGGCAAATTTAGAGGTTCTTTTTATGTTGTACGCTCTTATGCGATTCATAAACATAATTTCAATAGCATCATATGAAAGTGCATACATAATTTATTATTATGGAACACAGCACATTTTATCCTAGGATATGGCCTTTAATTGTGACTTCGTGTAGAATCCGGGCCCACCCCGATGTCAACATTATGACAGTTGTGCCTAAGTATTATACCCCAGTGCGTTGATTCCATCATTTCACATCGTTTCAGGAATACAGTTCTAAGTAGCACTCGCTCCGGTTTGAATCAGCGTGCGCCGCTGCGGTTGCGGGTTACTTCACGGTTACATCGCATGATGACGCAAACGGGAGCGCTATTTGGGCCTCAAAGGTGCCCTCAAATAAATATTTTATAACAATTTACTGTATATCTGAAACAATGTGGAATGATGGCATAAACACACTGAAGTATCAAAACTGTTCGATTATTGAACGAATGACTGGCGCGATCGGCCCCGGGATGGGAGTCGGGATCGGAGTGCTTGCACTCTCTATTGTCGCCGTACGATCCGTCATTTGTTTGGTGATGGTAACAAGCGGTTGGTTATACAAAAGAATGTTCGTAAGTCGCTTTGTTTTTCATTGCTCTAATAAATTAGGAAGTCTTAAAACGCACAGCGACTCCGCTCAAACCTTGGAGCCGGACATGCGCACGGATTGCAATGGTATTCTGGTTCGCGAATCAGTTCCTAGAGGAGCTTCGCAAAACTACGCGCAGGGCGGCGCCACACGCAGGATTGGGCACTCATCGGAATCTAGTCGGAATCTGGAAACATACGCCTACGGGCATGATTATTTGGACGGACTCGTGAAAGAAATATCAAACAAACTGATTCGGTAATAAACTACCAAGTTAAAGACATTCATATTCAATTTATTTTTGTTATGTCATTGATACGCATGCGTCCCGTGGGACGCAACGGTTATTTTGCACGTGTCCAGGTACAGTTTCTATGCGTATAGGACGCCGGATCTTGCGTCCCGTAAACCCCTGAAAGACGTATAATAAATGTAGGCAAACAATACGTACAATTGGTTAATTTGATAATTATATTATGTCTAAATACTATTTAACCGATACCACGCAAAACGCAACTTTCCGTGTGCATTAAACGGAAAAAGAAACAAACTTTATTCCAATATTAAATGCAAGCCGTAAAATAGATTAAATGTGTATGCATGAATAATTTATGTGTAATCCCAGTCAAATTAGCCGAGATCAAAACCATGAAAATGCTATACCACGCGAAAGCCTTTTAATTGCAAATAACTCAATCACATATATACATTAGCACTATATATTTGACATACACATTGCATTTAGGTTAGTTTTTGTCTTGACATTTAACACAATAGTGAGTTTAGTTATTATGATTTTGTTGTCGGGTATATACTAAACATTAAGATGTGTTTTTCATAAAACATAATGTACTGACCTTCTTATTAATGCATGTCACCATAAATTGTAGATTAATAGCAGCATGCGTTGTCTGTGCTCTATTCTCGTTCATGCAGTATTTATGCGTTTCGCGGGGTATCAACGATGAAAACGCGCAGTAGTATAGAAAACACCAAGAACGTGAAGCTCATCGATGTGAACTCTGCAATGGATTGTTCTAACAGGAATTCACCGACGCCTGCGAACCTTGGTGAACACTCAAGGTAATGGCTGGAATCGGGCGCAGGTGTATGCCGTACTCTAAAGAGTTAGAGGAAACAGCGGTGTGCCGTGCTATAAACAGTTAGCGGAAACTATGGTGAAAAGGGAGTCGTATTGTGGGACACAAAACCTTTTACAACCGCTTCATTACAAAGGAAACGAATATGTCAGTTGTCCGTGCATCCTCCATCTCGGTCAAAGCCAGCTGTGGCATCATCAATTCATGCATGGAACACCAACACACTTCAACAGGCTCATGACCGCTCACGGGATGGTCCCAAGTTTACGTTAAATGTACATGCGAAACAAATCTTGCTTGTCTGGATGTTGCCACGCCAAATACGTTCCAGCACATATGTCCAGGCAGGACAGCAACACACATCATAATGTTCAAGGTTCATACTGCTACTGCTGGCGCAGCTTCACTGCTGACACAGCCACAACTGACAATACAGCCACCACTAATGACATAACCACCACTGATGTCACATAGTCACATACAGCGCCATTACTGGCGATCCTGCTATTTGATATAGCCAATATAAGCGATACCCGCGAAACACATTTTCTAAGTCTGCATTTACCATATTATTTACGATCTCACAAAAACGAACTCGATACCATTGCAAAGCCATCTTTTTTTATTTCGTCATAAATAACAACATTGTTGTCTACGCACAACACAAGTAAACTTATAACATTTGAAATGGTGTGATGTATGACATGGAAGGAGTGCAAACAACCAACTTATGCTACAAAAACTATTAAATCGTGCGTTGAGAGCTGATGAATTTATATTATACATGACGGTTTTGGTATTCTGTGTACCAGAAAGCCATACAAAATACGTCATGTTTAATATTATAGAGACACGAGATTTTGCAAGACGGGCGGTCTATGTGTTTGTGGTATCACACGAATGGGCCATGTAACTTCAAACCCCCCCCTCTCTCTGGCAGGAATAACCTTATTAAGGTGTCGCATGTTTTGTCTTCAAATCTTCAGTGTGTCTAATTTATTGTGTTAAAAAATTAAAGCGACATATGAAAGCCACCAAATCGACAATGTGTCCAGGTTTCGTGATATATTTATATATATATATATATATATAAATTAAGATTAATAATCACAATAAAACAGAAAGTCGTTTTCGGCTTTGATCACAATCGCTTGAGGATTGTTCTTTATTGTTCATCATATGTTGCGTAACGTTACTATTTATTATGCTTTGATAATAATATTTATAAATATGAAATAATTATAGTATGTGTGGATTCCGTTGCGCCAATAGTGTGGCTGCTAAGAATCTGTTTTTGTCGAAACCAATTTTTTTTCGCATTTTCAACATTCAAATTGTTGTATCTCTGGAAATAATATACATACATACATACGTACATATGTATACGTACATTACGGTACATACATACATACACACATGCACACATACACACACACGCACATACATATATACCTTTTTACATTCACTCACTCATTCACTCACACAGTCATTCACGCATACACCTATTCACGCATACACTCATACAAGCGTACACACATACATATACCTTTTACACTCACTCACTCACTCACTCACTCACTCGCTCGCTCGCTCGCTCGCTCGCTCGCTCGCTCGCTCGATCGATCGATCGATCGATCACTCACTCACTCAATCAATCAATCAATCAATCAATCAATCAATCACTCACTCACTCACTCACTCAATCAATCACTCAACCACTCAATCACTCACTCAATCAATCAATCACTCAACCACTCAATCACTCAATTACTCACTCACTCACTCACTCATTCACTCACTCTGTCTGTCATCACGCACAAAAACAGAAAACAAAGTTCTATTGTTGACACCAACCGTTTATGTCTTGAACCATTGTTTCTAGAACATGTATCTTTATTTTCTTGTGTCGTGCGTCCTTGTTGACATTCACCTTCCAGTCGTATTTAACAGGTTTGGTGGATGATTTCGCTGGAAAAGGGAAAGCACCGGACGATGGAAAACCGATGCTGACGCTGACATACTCGGATGGACCCGGATACGATGTCCACCGTATGAAGAATGGAGTCGACACCCCGCGTATGAATCTCTCCGGAGTCGACACGAGTGAGTGGCGTGGAACTGAACTTGTTCTGTACGAAATGTAAAGTGTCCAAATTGCAAATACTAAATGTAGTAGCAAACGAACGCAGCCACCATAAAACTACCACAACTACCAATAGTACAACAACCAGTATAAAACTACCAAGACTACCAATAATACAACAACCAGTAGTAGCAAACGCACGCAGCCACCATAAAACTACCACAACTACCAATAATACAACAACCAGTATAAAACTACCACGACTACCAATAGTACAACAACCAGTATAAAACTACCACGACTACCAATAATACAACAACCAGTATAAAACTACCACGACTACCAATAATACAACAACCAGTATAAAACTACCACGACTACCAATAATACAACAACCAGTAGTAGTAAACGCACGCAGCCACCATAAAACTACCACAACTACCAATAATACAACAACCATTATAAAACTACCACGACTACCAATAGTACAACAACCAGTATAAAACTACCACAACTACCAATAGTACAACAACCAGTATAAAACTACCACGACTACCAATAATACAACAACCAGTATAAAACTACCACGACTACCAATAGTACAACAACCAGTATAAAACTACCACGACTACCAATAATACAACAACCAGTATAAAACTACCACGACTACCAATAATACAACAACCAGTATAAAACTACCACAACTACCAATAATACAACAACCAGTATACAACTACCACGACTACCAATAATACAACAACTAGTATAAAACTACCACGACTACCAATAATACAACAACCAGTATAAAACTACCACGACTACCAATAGTACAACAACCAGTATAAAACTATCACAACTACCAATAATACAACAACCATTATAAAACTACCACGACTACCAATAGTACAACAACCAGTATAAAACTACCACGACTACCAATAATACAACAACCAGTATAAAACTACCACGACTACCAATAATACAACAACCAGTATAAAACTACCACGACTACCAATAATACAACAACCAGTAGTAGTAAACGCACGCACCACCATAAAACTACCACAACTACCAATAATACAACAACCATTATAAAACTACCACGACTACCAATAGTACAACAACCAGTATAAAACTACCACGACTACCAATAGTACAACAACCAGTATAAAACTACCACGACTACCAATAATACAACAACCAGTATAAAACTACCACGACTACCAATAATACAACAATAGTATAAAACTAACACTACCAATAATACAACAACCAGTATAAAACTACCACGACTACCAATAGTACAACAACCAGTATAAAACTACCACGACTACCAATAATACAACAACCAGTATAAAACTACCACAACTACCAATAATACAACAACCAGTATAAAACTACCACGACTACCAATAATACAACAACCAGTAGTAGTAAACGCACGCAGCCACCATAAAACTACCACAACTACCAATAATACAACCAGTATAAAAAGGTGCGTTCTTATATAGCGCAGTATCCAGTCCTTAGAACTGCTCAAAGCGCTTTACACTTTACTCCCTGGCAGACCTGTTCAATCGAACACCATCTCGACTTTTCTGGGAATCATTCAACCACGATGCAATTGATGCGCGAAGACTATCCGTACACAATTATCCACCACTGTCTATAGGAGTCGATAATGATGATGATGATGGTGTGACGATGACGATAATGATGATAACAAAAACAATAACAATGACGACAATGACAATAACCACATCGTAACCACATGTGTTAATAACGATTAAACTACCACACCCAACTCGACCAAACACAACTACGCTATCAGTAAGTACACCACAACCAATACCATTGTCACTAAAACAGCAACAGCAGCAGCAACAGCAACAACAATATTAGCACCAACAATAGCAGCAACAACAACAACACAGCCACTATCAAAACCAACTATTCATTATGACATCAACAGTAACACTATCAACAATAACACACAACTATCATCATCATCATCATCAATAACAACAACAAAATTGTCGTCGTCGCCTTAAGCAACGACACTTTTGCACTTATTATAATAACCGTTAACGCCGTATAAAAATAGTAATATATAAGTGTTGAATTCAACGGTTGAACAGTGAGTTTTAATAAATATACCACTACGTGGAGCACGGAAACGTAACGGTTAGAACATCGGAGAAATTTCAATCACTCTGCATTGCACCAGTTCACAAGAACCTGCCTGACTACTTCCCAAAGTTCGAATAAGCAGGTCTGACTGATTCTAAGAGAAGAATAGATGATGGTCGAATAAACAGGTCGGCGAGGGAAAAAGTGTTACAAACTCCTCTCAAGGGTGATTGGACATGGTGTTATATCTTCTTCTCTTTTCGGTTTAGCCTCAATTTGCTGAGAATACAGGCGGTGGTCCGGCAGGTGAACAGGGACAAAGCACGTATATCTGCAGCACGCGATATAAACAGTTTATATAAATTACATGTAAATAAATAGATATACGTGCACAAGAATTATGATCTTGGATTTTGCAGTTTGTTTTGATGTTGTTCTTCAATGCATCCAGGCTCTTTAACCTAACGCTATATCGAGGGAGGAAAATTGAAAGTCGAATGGTACTATAGGGAAAAAACTATAAGTGGTAATTGCATATGGAATGCTTATAAATGGTTTAATTTAGAAACCGATTGTTTTGTACATTTAGTACGTGCGTAATATAGTAATATACAGGCATATATATACATGTATTGAGTAGTGATTATTCACTATTGTACCAGGGATTTTCGTATGTTTATTTAAGTTAAATAACGGTTCGAAGTATATCATAGAGTGGCTCTTACGACAGCGACTATAACTAGTATTAGTAGGAGTCTCCCGTCCCTCATATGACATAATTCTTTATTTCCCTCTCATACACTATATACTTACTACTTTGTTGGTTTACTCATGTCGATTCGACTGCAATGTATTGTATGGTCTTTTGGTTTTTTTATAACGATTATTTAGTTGTTTTATGTATTTGGAACAAATAAACATTTCCTGTTCCTGGTCCCGTTCCCGTTCCCGTTCCCGTTCCCGATCCCGTTCCCGTTCCCGTTCCTGGTCCTGGTCCTGTTCCTGATACGGAAGGCTAAGGAATGTTGTTGTCTAGTGATAACATTTACAGAACAAATGTACTGATTCGTTGGTGTTCCCACTAGGCCATTTACTATATTGTACATCATACATAACTTAATGCATGTTCGTCTGTCTACGAGCGGCATCCATCCATCCATACTACAAGAAGCTACGTGTTTGCTGCAGCTGGTCCTGACTTCGTGCAAGACGCCGGCGTGCCGCGGTACGAGGTGAGCCACGGAGGAGAGGACGTGGCGATCTACGCCCGAGGCCCGATGTCACACCTCTTCTACGGGGTCCACGAACAGAACTACATCGCCCATGCGATGGAGTACGCCTCGTGCGTCGGGTCTAACCGTGACCACTGCACGAAACCCGTTCATAGTCTGTGGTGTGAGGGTTGTCCGGCCACAGGACGGTCAGCCAATCTACGCGCTGGACATGGTTCTTTTGTTCTCGGTGTAGTGTTTACGCTGGTCAAACTATGTGTAACCTAGTATGTCAAGTTACAACAACGCTATATGTTCAACGTGGTTGTTTGTTCTGATAAGTTTGTAATTCCCGAGGGGCATTTATATTACATTTGATAAAGGGGCAAACGTATCAAACAAGAGGGTAGACGACAATGACGTTTTGTGTACACTTCACAAGTTCCGATACACAACGCCTATGTTACTCTTCAAGAAAGACATAAATTATGTCTAGTCTTTTCATTAAAAGAAAAACAATTGTATGACTGACTAGCAAATATATTAGATATACCTGTATTAGATGTGGGATCTAATGCAACTTTGTTATCGTGTTAGCATTTGCCTTTGACATATATGCCTTTTCATTCAAGGCCTACGACTTGTGAGAAACGCTTGTAGATAGACAGTTGCGCACGCCGCAATCGCACACACTAACGTGCACACACGCTCAAAGGTTTGTTTGTGAAAAGGCACGAATTGGTTTTCTGCAGCTAGTAACAACTTACCTTTCTAATGTTTTTTTAATTATACTAACACACAATTGTTATATATATATATAACAATTTCTACAACATATATATATATATGTTGTGGAAATAAACAAATTAAAGGGAAACAAAAGGGAAGTGTTTGTGTCTGTGCTTCTTAATGTTAATAAAACTAACTATTTGCAATTAAAATTAACAATATTTTACCAGTAGTTTACTAGAATAACCATGTTTTGCGGAAGACACAAAACTTGTGTTGTATGGACTGCGCCATTTGCATAGAAAGGCTGACGTCGCGAGTTTCTACTTTTTTCCCAGTTAGTCAGTCGCCGAACTGCGAAAACTAGTTAGTCTACGACGCACAATAAACCCATATTGCGATCAACAGTTTGTTAGCATTTGTAATGATATGTTTTCAGCTGATTATGCCACTTTCAATTATATAAGCTGTTTTTATGTATATCGTGAGATGTTAATTTCCATATTCCCATAGTCAGTAGGGCTGTAAAATAAATCATAGGAAAATATAGGAATTGCCAAAAATAAACCATAGGAAAATATACAAATGTTGTACACAAAGGGTGTTAACGACAATACGAAACGCTTGATACAAAATATACACCATCTGAAAAATATGTATGTATATTTATTGTGCCGTTTGCCAGCCAAGACGTTTGAACGATGTGTACGAGACATAAGCTAGAATGGCTAGGTTAACTAGTTGAATACATGCATTCGTATGAGTGTATGTCCATGGGCGGATCCAGAGAGATAGTCTAGGGAGGGCCCAAAACCTCCAATTTCACCCCCCCCCCGTTGAGGGTCGCAAGAACACTAGCGGCCGAACCAAATTTATATTTATACTCCATTATCGGATGCTGACATCGGAAAATGCTGCGGAGGTGCTGTTGAGAATTTTTCGTGGCAACGTTCCTAATTTGTCAGAACGTCTATATGATAACAGTGGCACATTCAAAAGGTCATGGACCCTAGGGGAACGCCACTAACGCATGCATAAAGCAGCAAAATTCGACAGGTCTAGAGGGGCACGTGCCAATGCACCCTGGATCCGTGTATTATGTGAGCACGAAAGCACGCGTGCAAATATAATCCTATTTTATTAATTAAATCAGTATAAACTGTAGCCAAAACAGCATCATTTGGATGCGTGAATATGACTTCTTAAAGAATGCTGACCAGCTTAAGTATTTATAAACTAAATAAGTGAAGTAACAGGTGTACAAAAATAAAGGCCACTTTAGTTGTATCGTACAGTGGTTAACATGAATAGTTATTATCAATACACTGGGCGACAGCCTACACATACTTGTACTACCGATATATCGAACAACGATTACCATTGGTGTTTTAATAATTATACATGCGATGGTGTCATTAGTAACTGTTCACTTGTAACATCAGTAGAATCATAAAGACTGTTATACGTAAGACATTGTTTACAAGTTATAATGTTTATATAGAGAACAAATATGGATACAGTGTAGTACGTACGTTGGTAGATACATACAGAATCCCATCTTTCTGGGAAATACAAAAGATAGATTGCCGCTGTCCCGTCCATTTTTATAGCAATATGTAATATGCCTGCTTGGTCTCACATATATGTGTAAAAACCACCATGTTGCGTATAAACGTAAGAAATGTTGACAGTACACAGCGCTGGAATTCCGTCTGAACGCTTATAGTGCAACAACTTCCGGACAAACATCACCATCAGTAATGTCCTCTGCGGGCGCCACGTCACCAAACGTCACGTCCTCCTCGTTCGCTGCCGTCGTCGCCTGGTTGCTACAGCGGTGTCTGTCGAGGCCGCTGCGCCGACTGAAGCCTCGGCCGCACGTCGGACACTCGTAGGCGGCCGTCAGCTCGACGTTGTGCGTGCGCTCGTGGCGGGCGAGCACGGTGGGAAAGCGGTATGCATTGCCGCACACGCGACACACGTGCGGCTTCTCGCCCGTGTGGATGCGCTCGTGGTACACGAGCGTCGTGCTTTGCGCGAAGTGCTTGCCGCACGTCTCGCACTTATACCGCTTCTCTTGACGATGCGAGCGCTCGTGGCGCCGGATGTTTTTGCCGCTCGCGAACACGCGCGCGCACACGCTGCACGAATACGTGCGCGGCGGCTTCACGTCATCGGCGGCCGGAGTGTTGCAGCTCTGCTTGTTCACCGACGCCGGACTGCTGACCGGCGGCTTCTGATCTGGGGTCGGCTTTCGGTCTTGCGACAACTTCCGGTTCGCCTTCGGCGTCGACGTGCGCGCGTTAGCGCCATGCGCGCGCGCCTCATGACAGCGCAAGTTACGCCGACTCGGGAACGTTTTGCCGCAAGTCTGACACGTGCTAGTGGCGCCACTGTCCGACGGCGTGATCGTCGGGTCCGGCAAGACCTCCGCCTTGTGGTGTGTCTTCTTGTGGCGACTGATGTTCTTTCCGTTCGGGAACTGCTTGCCGCAGATCGAGCAGTGATACTCACGGTGCATGCGTCGCATGGCCGCCAACGCCGCGTTCTGGATGCGCTTGGCGAAGCGTACCTCCCTGGGCAGGTGCGTGCGCTCGTGACGTCGGATGTTCTTGCTGCTGTTGAACGACTTGCCGCAGATCGTACACTCGTAAAGCTTCAGCTCGTCGTCGCTGACAAGGACGACGCAGCGCGGCGCTACCGGCTTGGTGGTGGTTGAAAATAGGCTGCTGGCGAATGATTCGTCGACAGCGTTTTCTGTCTCGGTCGGGTACAACCACGACGACATGTCCGTATCGGCCTCAGCCGTCTCCTGGTCGGCGTTCCGCGGTGGAGACTCACGTCTGTCTTCCATCACGTCAGTGTAAACATCGATGGCCGCGTCTGATGTCACAGGGGACGTAACCACAGCGTGGGTGCGTCGATGTCTCTGCAGCGAGGCACGACTGTTGAAGGCAAAGCCACAAACACGACACCTAAACTGTCCCGGTCGCTTCTCTCGCCGTCGCCGTATGACACCGGTGGCAAGTGTCACACGTCTGCACGTGACGTCACGTCGGCGGTGACGATCCAGGTTCGAGGCGTGCCGGAAGACACGTCCGCACACGCCGCAGTGGTGTCGCTTACTCGCCTGTTGTCCGACTTCCGGCGGCATGTCGGCGCCACTCCGATCCCAGATCCGGATCGGCGACAGTGTGTTCTGGAGCACCTCTGAGTCAACCGATGACCTCCGTTGCGGATGGAGACCTTTCCGTCGTGCAACGTGGCCATTCCGCTCCGCCGGGATCGCCACATTTCCAGTAATCATCGGCTTTCTGTCGTCCGCGTCTGTCTGCTCCACCTTGACGTGCGTAAAGTGGAAGTCAGCGGGATATTTCTTCTCGGACGTTTCTACATTAAACAACCCATCCCCGTTATTCTGTGCAGCGTCGAAGTCCGACGACGGTTCTAACTTCACCGACGCAAGTCCGTACTGAGCGGCGTACACTGCCTCGTCAAAGTACCGCGGAAACGTCCCATTCACATTGGCCTCGACTGACGTCCAACACTTCGTATTATCCTCGCCTGCGCTCAAGCCGCTTTTGCCGTTGGCGACGTTGAGAAGCTCGGGCAACTCCCCGACGTCCACGTCAATGTCGGGGTCGATATCATCGAGGAGCGAGGCGCACAGCGACCGCAGCCGGTCGATCTGCAGTGTCTCGGCGGCGAGCAGCAGGTCGGCGAGACGCGCGATCGTCACGAACGCGCGGCCCGTGTACATTAACTGAAGCACGACCCGCCAGATTGCACCACACACGCTCACGTCTTTGCAACGAACGACGAGCGCCCGTCGCAGCTTAGTCTGTTTCAGCAGCAGTCGACGAAGCACCGGACTTCCGGCCGCCACGACGCATGCGTGTGCGGCCAGGCGCTCGCCGTCACTAGTCCGGATCTCGGTGTCGCAGAAGTGGCCGTCCTGTCGGAAGCCGTTGACCTTGGCGAAGTCAACGACGTCTTCGGTCTGGATGAGCACCTCTGTCGCCATGTCGCGGTGTTTCTGCAAAACAGGAATGCTAGAGATAATCATATTGCCAACTAAATGTTACTTTCTAATCCGCGCATGTGTCCTAATCATTCCGTTATCGAGAAAACAACCACGTAATAATACATGTGGTTGATATGTATGCCAGTGGCTAAACAAATAGAAGTTCTTATATAGCGCAGTATCTAGTCCTCGGGACTGCTCAAAGCGCTTTACACTTTACTCCCTGACAGACCTGTTCAATCCAACACCATCTCGACTTCTCTTGGAAGCATCCAGCCACGCTGCAATTAATGCGCGAACAC
The DNA here is from genome assembly GCA_020002185.1 of Paraescarpia echinospica. Lineage (NCBI taxonomy): Eukaryota > Metazoa > Annelida > Polychaeta > Sabellida > Siboglinidae > Paraescarpia > Paraescarpia echinospica. Next base: position 76,085,404 of record CM034531.1, read on the forward strand.
TATTCGTACACCATATCCACCACCAGGTACCCATTCATTCAGCTGACTCAGAATGAGCTGAGTGAACTGGAGCAACGTATAGTGAAGGAACTTGTCCACGGTTCGACATCGCCGCACAGGATTCGAACCCGAGTTCTCTCGGTTGAGAGTCCGAAGCTCTAGCCACTGTACCACGGTGCTTACACTTGCAGTTACTAAACATACAGTCAAAAAAGGATTGTACCCTGTTAGGGTCAGTTTCCTTTATTTCTTTGCAACAGCAACAGCAGCAACGCGACTGGTCGAGGAAGGTCGACAGAGACATCACCAATCCAGTAAATTGCAACAAATTATATTTTCCGTAAACAATTCTTTTGATGTCAAAAAGGAATAAACAATGCTCATGTGCGTTCCATTTTCTACCCATTCTAAAAATTACCCGCTGTTTCTCCCTGCCCGGTTCTTTTCATTCACTCTATCCCACAACCTCACGCACTTCAGTCTCAGATTAGTAGTCCAGGATTTTTAGGAACCTAAAAGTCGATAATAATAAGCTGATTTTTATACCACAGATCCCTGGAAGTGTCTGAAGTAACATACTAAAAGTCCCCGGGAATCCTCTTTGAGTTAACCTCCGAAACTGCGGCAACTCAATATCTAGGGTGGGGTTTTCACCCATTCTCCATCCAATGACATTTCACCTTCTCTGACATTTGCATCCATCATTTTAAAGATGGCGGTCATCAATACAAATGTCACCATATATCTTAATAAATACGTCATGTAGAGCAGTAATTTGTATGTTTGTTTATAGATTTATGGACAACGATTTCAAAAACGTTAAATTTAATATTCGTTGACATTGATATTTTGTGCCATTTTTAAAGATGGCGCAGGTGAAAGCCTATTATTGCCGTATCTTAAGAACGGCATAACCAAGAACCACATAATTAACACCTAAATATAGGTTTTAGGTACGGTGAGTTCAAATATATTATTTTTGACCTTCGCCAACATTTATATAACAGCCATTTTTAAATATGGTGCCCATCAACGCATATTACTCCCATATCTTAAGAATGATGTAACCGAGAGCAACATAGTTGATGTCAAAATTGAGTTTTTCAGCTGCAACGATTTAAGATATATTACTTTTGACTTTCACCAACATATTTCCTATAAACTTCTTATGTCTAAGTCGGATTATGTAAGTCGGATTTTCACCTAACTCGGATGAACTGAATCGATCCATTTGATCCGAGATAATGCGTGTTTCCTGGCCTAAGTCGGATCGCAGTATTCAACAAAATCAACTGGTTGCTTGGAGTACAAGTACCAGACAAACGATGGACGACTATGTTGGTTTGGACGAGACAGTAGAAAATGTGGCTATGTGACGAGCTGAACATTGAAACCACACAACACCAAACGCAGACGGCTTACTGCATAAGCGATGTTGCCCTAGCAAAGGTCTGACTTAGACGAGTCCTGTTTAGGTGAGTTTTACTGTATATTAGATGAATGAAGATTTAGAAAAATAAAACATAATTAACTGTATGTTCTTTAGAGAAAGTGTGTAACCAGTTTGAATATTAAGCAATGGGTTAAACTTTAGTAGTGTTGATTTTATTTATTTTGTTACATTTTATTGTTTAAAGCATCAAGTCATATGTATCATGATTTATTACATATTATTAAGGTATGATATTATTTGCATTCACTTGATTATTTGTTGTGAAGTTCATACATTGCAATGGCGTATGAAGGCATAAAGCTAAATTTCCTTTTATTTATGTTTCCACAATTCCTATTAGTTTTGCTATTTGTCTGAGAAAAATGTGCTCTACTATTTACAGGGTTGCACTCTAGCCGGTCAAAACAGGTTTTGACCGCTTAGTGGTTAAAACAGGTTAAAACTGGTCAAAACCAAGCCAAAACTTATCAATACTATTGAAAAGCCTAACACTAACCCAACATACAACTTCTCCTAGCTTATATTTAGCTTATATACTCATTTTACCTAGTGATAGAATGTAAATATCTACTTGCTTAAAACAAGCATAGCTGTAGATTATGAAACATCAATGCTGAATTGCCGTGCAATTTCTCTGAAGCAGTCCTAGTTCTTGCACAACTGAAACTGAATTGATACACATGCTTAATAAATAAAAGCATGTGTATAACACTTATTAATTATTGTAAAGTATTCACCAGTTACAAAGTTCTTTATATGCATAAATATATTCTAGAAACGATTTTGGCAGAAAAAAAGGTGGCCGTGTTCTTGAATAATTCACATAGACTGCAGTCTGACCCTAAAGCGTAATAGTGAAAACGACAAACATTATGTGCACGCCATCTGGCGATTGTATTGCTTTAGCCTCTTGGCATGGTGAAAGTGTTGACGTGATTTAAATTTTAAATTATTATGTGATTAATTAAATTATTAACAACAACAAGTATACTTACATCAAATAAAACATCAACTACATCGCACTAATTTGTCACTGACAATATTGCCCCAAAAACCAAAACTAGTTAATTAAAAATTATATATATAGTAAGGGTAAATGTTCCATGTATCTCTAATCATCAATCAATCTTTTGAAAACACAAATTCAATTGGTTAATCTAAAGAACAAAACAGGACCAACAACAGAGCATGGACCTTGTAATACTTTTTTAGTTTTTATGCTTTCCATTGATTACCACTCTGACCTGTTTACACATATTGTTGAAAATTACGGTCTACTTTTTGCATTAGTTTGATCTAAATACAATGAGCAAAAATACCTCCAGATATCTTGTTTCTTATTCATACTGAACATATATTTTGACACTTGCATTGTTTTTATAGTGATTAACAATTAATCACAGAAATATTGCACTCAATTATCAAAAAATTTGGTTTTGACAATTTTTCAGAGAAAATGATCCTGGTTTTAACCAAGCTAAAACCAGATGGTTAAAACCGTTCAATCCTGACTATTTACCATTTACAACCAACACTTGACATAATTTGCATCAAATGTAATGATACAGTCGATCCCACTTAAGATTTAGAAAAATAAAACATAATTAACTGTATGTTCTTTAGAGAAAGTGTGTAACCAGTTTGAATATTAAGCAATGGGTTAAACTTTAGTAGTGTTGATTTTATTTATTTTGTTACATTTTATTGTTTAAAGCATCAAGTCATATGTATCATGATTTATTACATATTATTAAGGTATGATATTATTTGCATTCAATTGATTATTTTTTATAAAGTTCATACATTGCAATGGCGTATGAAGGCATAAAGCTAAATTTCCTTTTATTTATGTTTCCACAATTCCTGTTAGTTTTGCTATTTGTCTGAGAAAAATGTGCTCTACTATTTACTGCACTCTAGCCGGTGAATACAGGTTTTGACCTCTTAGTGGTTAAAACCAGGTTAAAACTGGTCAAAACCAGGCCAAAACTTATCAATACTATTGAAAAGCCTAACACTAACCCAACATACAACTTCTCCTAGCTTATATTTAGCTTATATACTCATTTTACCTAGTGATAGAATGTAAATATCTACTTGCTTAAAACAAGCATAGCTGTAGATTATGAAACATCAATGCTGAATTGCCGTGCAATTTCTCCGAAGCAGTCCTAGTTCTTGCACAACTGAAACTGAATTGATACACATGCTTAATAAATAAAAGCATGTGTATAACACTTATTAATTATTGTAAAGTATTCACCAGTTACAAAGTTCTTTATATGCATAAATATATTCTAGAAACGATTTTGGCAGAAAAAAAGGTGGCCGTGTTCTTGAATAATTCACATAGACTGCAGTCTGACCCTAAAGCGTAATAGTGAAAACGACAAACATTATGTGCACGCCATCTGGCGATTGTATTGCTTTAGCCTCTTGGCATGGTGAAAGTGTTGACGTGATTTAAATTTTAAATTATTATGTGATTAATTAAATTATTAACAACAACAAGTATACTTACATCAAATAAAACATCAACTACATCGCACTAATTTGTCACTGACAATATTGCCCCAAAAACCAAAACTAGTTAATTAAAAATTATATATATAGTAAGGGTAAATGTTCCATGTATCTCTAATCATCAATCAATCTTTTGAAAACACAAATTCAATTGGTTAATCTAAAGAACAAAACAGGACCAACAACAGAGCATGGACCTTGTAATACTTTTTTAGTTTTTATGCTTTACATTGATTACCACTCTGACCTGTTTACACATATTGTTGAAAATTACGGTCTACTTTTTGCATTAGTTTGATCTAAATACAATGAGCAAAAATACCTCCAGATATCTTGTTTCTTATTCATACTGAACATATATTTTGACACTTGCATTGTTTTTATAGTGATTAACAATTAATCACAGAAATATTGCACTCAATTATCACAAAATTTGGTTTTGACCATTTTTCAGAGAAAATGAGCCTGGTTTTAACCAAGCTAAAACCAGGCGGTTAAAACCGTTCAATCCTGACTATTTACCATTTACAACCAACACTTGACATAATTTGCATCAAATGTAATGATACAGTCGATCCCACTTAATTGCATATCGCATAATTGTATATGCATCAGTTACATGCATAACATTTAAAAAACCAAACCCTGTTTGCATAAAAGCCATGATAAAATGATTGCTTTATTGCATATTCAATCATCATCAAATCCAGCATATCTGCATGAAATAGCTTTGAAAATCTTTAAAATGTTATGCATAAATTGTTAGGTCATGATTATAACATGGCTTCTGCTGCTTTGTTCTTTGTGCAACGTGGCACCACCGAATGGGCACCATTCTACGCAATGTTAAGAACTGTATGTTGAAAAACTTTTCACAGACAAGTTTCTGGTTATAGATCTGCTCTACTAATAAAATTATAACACTATATGATACAAATATGGACATAGTTTTATGCAAGAGTGCAAACACATTGTTAGAAAAGTTGTTATTAATTAAATATGTACAATTGTCGAATTGAAAAAAAACCTGATATTATTCTGCAAAAAGGCCATCAATCAAATCTATCCTGCATGGTAGCTCATCTGATAATTGTTGTTTATAAAATATTTTCTTATGGTTATTTCATATTATTTTTGCTAAGTATTGCATACATCTGAGCTGCTGGGGCCAAGTTTTACTGCATATCTTTGATTTTTTGGCAAATTAAGGCTGACGAATGCCACACAAATAATTGATTGAGAAGTTTAAATTATTCCACCTTTTACAACAAGACAGGTTTTATTATGTGACGCACACTTTGACACAGTACTAACTTTAAATGCCGGGGTAACCGTAACTCTAGGTGCCAGCTGGACTATAGTATAGGGAGTATAGCCTAGTATAGCCTATAGTATACTAATTATACCTTAGGATACCTTCTGATCGCAGGATACTCTCGGTTTCCCAATGATCAGATCTTCTTCTTCGGGATCTAATATTAAAAGTTTATGGTTTCCGGTTCCAATGTTTAATGTAATGGGGCTTCATAGTTGTATAATATCTCCTGGGTTGACCAGAATTTATCAAAGCGGTTTTTAAATGAATTTTTTTATTTAGCTTGTATTACTGAATCAGGTCAACTGTTCCATGGTTCAACCACTCTAAGCGGGAATGCATTTCTTTGTTTAGTTTTGCTCTTTGGTTGAATAATTTGAGGCAGTGTCCTCTGTTACTGGATCGTAATGCCACATCCTCCCATTTAGGGAGGTTTGGTGCAGATTTTTTATCATATATGTTATGCATTATTTTATAGTCTTCAGTCATACCTCCTCTTAATCTACTATATGCTAATGTGGGTAAATTAAGTCTTTCAATGTATGATAAGTCCCTCATACCAGGTAGTTCTTTTGTGGCTCTTCTCTGGCTATTTTATGTTTCGTCTTACTATAACCATAGTCTTGTATAGAGGCAAGAAAGTGTATGTATCTAAGGATTGAAAAGTTCTTTTATTTTTGTCATTCTGGTTGCTTTATTAATCACTTGGTTGATGTGATCATGAAATGAAAGTTTTGAATCAATAATTACTCCTAAATCTTTTTGTTTATCTGTGGTGACAAGAGCATGTTTAACATTATTTGTTGTCATGAAATTTTTATTTTTACTTTCACCGATACTATTTTTTCCAATTTCCATGTGTAGACATTTATCGGGATGGAATTTTAACAACCACTTGTCGCTCCATTGTTCTAGTATGCTTAAATCATGTTGAAGTATATCCCGGTCAGCTGTATGTGTTATTGTTCTAAATATCTCTATGTCATCAGCAAATAGAAATTGTATTTGAATTTGTTAGATCTGGGAGGTCATTAATATATATATAGAACAAAAAGTAAGGGTCCTAGGACGGAACCCTGGGGCATCCCTGATACCAGACCTGGGGCCGAAGTACTCGGTACTTGTGTACATTTTTGAAGTACTCGTACTTATAAAACTTGTGGGTCATGGACTCGTACTCATTGTACTCAGATTTTATGAGTACATTACGAGTACATCCGAGTACTTTCTCAATATGTACTGGGGAAAATTAATATATTTGGTTATAAAATGAAACTTTCCTGAAATATTTAAATGTTCAACTATTTTTTAAATACTTTGTTATTTCTGACAGAATACCACCTTACCATCCCTACACATAGTACATCTTCATTCTCTGATAACCATGACTATGATACCCAAACATATTTTCCCAGTCAGAAACACCCTGTTAAGCAAACAATATTTGTAGGCTATCAGTTCAGGCCATAAAATTGTTTGTTTAATTAAGCCACCAGGATGTCCATAAATAGCCAATTAGCAGTTAACCCACCAGTTAGACAGGAAATGCCTTTGATGTAGTCTGGAGACTTGACAGTGGCTGACAGTGCTAACTGCTAAGAATAAGAACTGCCAGTCTTCCTCTGTAGAAGTAAGGTGGCTCAAGTCAGACTGCCTCCTACACTAGTATAATCCCATGCCAGCAGCCTGACTAAAAAGTCCTAAGAGGATGTTGAGCCTGTTATGTGGACATGTGCTAACCCTCTCAACAACTAGTAGTCTACGATCAGAAAATATAAATTGCAAACTTATAATATCAGCAGCTGATTGTAGAGGTGAACGAATACCTCAGTCAGCCATGTACAGATCGTCACAGTGATCCACTGCAGTTCTGAGTTTTCCAACTCTGGCTCAGTTGGTTCCTCCCCATCTCAGCATTCCAGCCTCATCAGCCCCAGTTGAAAGGGTATTTAGCATAGCCGAGAAAGTATTCTGCCCTGAACGGTGCAGCCTGAAAGACTCAACTTGTGAACGACTCATGTTCATTCGGTGCAATGGCAAATAGACGATAAGATCATACGATGACACTGAAATGAATGCCAATGAAGTGAATTTCATTGTTGATGAAATATAGTTTTTTTTAGTTTTCCTCATAAAAAATTGATCAACTGCCATTACATATTCACTTTTGCTGAGTTATATAAATTAGATTAATTAATAATTTTAAAATACGTTATTATTTAATATTTATATTTTTTTTAAATGTACTTTTACTTTTACTCATACTCCTGAGAATCTACTCGTACTTGTACTCAGCTTTTAGCAATGTACTCGTACTCATCCATCTTCAAAGTACTCGTACTTATGAAAATGTACTCGGCTCCAGGTCTGCCTGATATTAACTCATTCCAGCTAGAAGTTTTATTCAACGTTTCAAAAATTAGTTTTAAGGGCTGACAAATCTTTCAGACAACCCATTTAGTAGTCTGGCGCCTATTCCATCTGGGCCAGGTGATTTGCTTATATTAAGTTGTTTTAATGTCAGTAATATTATATTTTCTGTTACTTTTAGTTTGTCCATCGCATGTTTATTGTTTACTTTATGTATGGTTGGTGTAGGCCCTGACTGTGCTTTGGTGAATACACTGGAGAAGTAGTCAGCAAGTATATTTGCTTTTTCTCCATCTTCATTTGTTGTTTGAGATTTTGGGTGGGTGTGGTCTATGCTCAGTTCCCCAATTCCCTGTTTGATTGTAGTTTTTTATTTCGTTCAAACTCCTTACGGAGCTTTCTGGTTAGAGCTCGGATTTCATTTCTGCTTTTATAATAACCTAGATATTTTGTTGCATTCCTTGTTTCCATGTATCTTGTCCATAATCTACTTTTTACATCTAATTACTTTTCTTGTATTAGCATCTATTATTTAGAACTATTTTTAGGTACATATTTATCTTCTAATGAAATGAGTTTAATACTGTTTTGAACATTACCCATTGATCGTTGACATTATCCTTACCAGGGTTCAATCTAGGATCTTGGACAAATGGGCCAAGGGCCCATACAGGTTGTAAAAGGGGACCATTTTTGTTAAACATTGCACCTATGGCAAGGACTGAAAATCCTTCCGGGAATTGACTAATTAAATATTACTAATGACTTAATGTGGAGTTCTTGTATTATATTGATTTCCCTTCTAGGTGCTGCAGCTAAATAACAAGGATGTTTGTCTGAATTTCCTGAACAGAAGTGGCAGTCTCTACAACTGGCATCCCATTGACGATATATGTGTGCAACACAAACCATGGATGTATAGTTAATAAATTATATTATAATAATAGGGGTCAACTTTTTCTGCTGATACTGCAGGAAGCAAAGAAACCAACTTTGAGCATACCAGAGATCATCTTGATGTAACAACGCAGATCCCCCATACAGTGATAGAATAGTCAATAATGGCTGTGATCACTATACGGAAGAAAGGAAGGAAGATCAAAACTGTATATTTCAAGTAGTCACCAGAATAAATGAAACTACATCACATTTTTAACTGTAATTCATGCAACATGTTATCATTCATTTACTTCACATATACACAGGATTTGGAAATGAGAATATTTTGAGAAACTTCATAAAATGGTACTTTGCCTTTATGTGTTTACTGCGGTTTGTATTTTCGGATTTTATGAAAATAAATACAGTAAACCTCGCCCAAGTCGGATTATGTAAGTCGGATCTTCGCCGAACTCGGAATAACTGAGTCGGTCCATTTGATCCGAGATAATGTGTGTTTCCTCGCTTAAGTCGGATCGCAGTATTCAACAAAATCACTTGGTTGCTTGGAGTATATGTACTAGATACTAAAAAAGTGAAACGGCTATTCAAAAAAATACTCCAGACCGCCACAGCAACGTACGTAGGTGTCACATCTTCACCCATCTAAGTCAAAGGACGCTGGTATAACCAAGAACATGACGTTCAATTACTGGTACATCCTAACCACCAGGAGACTAGAGGCATCAGAAGGAGTCGCACCATTTTCTCAAGAAGTTGAACTATGTTGGACGTCGTCATTGCTCTGAAACCAGCGCGGAACAAAATGAAACCGGAAACACTTCTATACTCCTACAAAAAACGGGATTCATCTAAGGTGTTGACCGTCAAGATGATGATGAAGCAGATCCTTCGTTCAGAAACGTACGGAATATGCTCCACGAGAAGTATGGAGATGTTGTTTGCACAATGGACGACTGTGTTGGTATGAACCAGAGAGCAGATCATTGATGAGGTCAACAAAGTCTTGGTGTCTGAAGATAAGATAACAAAACTCAGTGACACACATGCTGCTTTATGGACTAATTAAGACACTCTGGTTTGACACTCCTGAAATGGAAGAGTTGACTGACAAGTAGGTAGTGCTATAACCTTAGAGATTTGTGCCAAATGAAGCACAAAACTGTTCTAATACTGCATAATGTTGTATGTTGTTTGTGTACATCAACATATGTAGAATTACTGCAGTATCCTGTCACATTCAAGCGTTATTCACAGTTACCTAAGGGCTTTTAGAGGGTTGCCTTTGGTGCTGGGATATGTCATCTTCGGCTAAGTCGGATTTTCGCGTAACTTGGACTTAAACCACTCAGTCCGATTGAATCCGACTTAGACGAGGTTTACAGTAATAAGAATTTAACAACTTTTGCATTTCGTTTTTTACCGGTGTCACGGAAGTGACGCACATCAAATACTTTAAAAACAGAACATGACTGAATCTAGATAGATTGCCTCATTTAGGCATCTTTAAACCTCCATATAGCAAATTTTTGTGAATATTTGGGGGTGCGGGCCTATGCTTGGCACAGACAAAATAAAATTTCATTTAAAAAGTGCCGTCCGATTCTGCTTGGTAGCGAATTTCATTATTGCCTTTACTACTATCGGTAATAATTTAAATTTCCAATGAATATTTACATGTAATACTTTTCGGTTGTATGCATGGCCTTTTGCCCCACATGTATAGGAGTGACTTCTGCGTTTTACTTCTTTTCATGATTCTGTCTAGCGGATAAACAGCGTGCATGCTCTGGCAGATATTTTACGCCTCGGTAAAACAATGTGCGCACTCTGGTGGATAATTGTACGCCTAGCGGATTTGTGTGGAATTAGCATTAGGTAGAGCGGTATGCTATATTATCGGCCAGAACAACAACATAATAATTACTTGCTATTGTGTCTTTGCTATCTTGCACACAAATTCCAGATACCTACAAAATATCGAATAAATTAAGGGATTGCATGTCTCGTCAATTAATGTAGATTTATTTTTAGGGCGCATCAACTGAATTTGTTTGCGCCAGATGTCACATTTACGTGCCCTTCAGGTGCATTCGTGACATATTGGTGGGTCATTTGTTAAAATATTGCGTGGATTGAACCCTGCCTTACAGTCTTTAAATTTATCTTCCCAGTTAACATTCTATCCTCATTGCATCATAGTTTGCCATGTTATACAGCTTCTTTTTCTTAGTATAGTTATACTACAGCATTATCGCCCTATATAATAAAATAGCTTATTAATTGTTCTCGCATTTGGAATAACTTTTTAAAAATAAACCCTGATTTATTTTACATTTTGCGAAGCTAGATAATTCCAAATTACGTGTAGACGTTATGCCGAACAGCTCTGCTAGGCGTGCATAACGGCATTTACGGTGATGATGTATAAACTCCCGGAAGGCCTAGCTTCGGGAGGCGTGGTTTACCCCTGAAATTCTCTCATACCTGCCTTCCAGCCAGCGATTTTGGACGACAACTATCTGCATGCAAATGTACCCGACTGTCTTACTCAAAACTAACTGAAGATTGTGTCCGTAAGAGAAAACTATGTCGAACGAGTGTAACGAGATCCTCCTTTCCTCATCTTCGTCTTCCTCCTGTTGTCGTCGAAATTATCTGCGAATACATCTGAAAGGCATCCGACCCAGATGGCGCATCCTGTAACAAAGAAGGAAGGGGATAAGTTGACAATCTAGCGCTCTAGTCTGTATTTTGTTAAGTCTATTATAAGGTAAAAATGACATCAGGCAGACAATATTACATATAATTAAAATCGGCTACCGTTGCCTAAATACGCACTCTAGTGTTTGCGAAAAACCTCGTATAGCCTTTGATTGCGTTTGAAAGGAGCTCTGAGCGATAATAGGAGTATGAGAGTGTTGTGCAGTAAACATTTCGTCGTTTTTTATTAAGGCCTATAATTTAAGCACCTTTATAATTCACATTTGGAAATGGTGTAGTATTCTGATATTTACTTTCGAGTATGAACGGATGGAGTTGAAAGTTTCAGTATATTGTATTAGACATAGGCCCTATGACTATGTCCGGCCACACCTCGAATGCTGTATACAACTACAAGCCTGGAGTCCCTCCCTTGTTAAAGACGTACAACAACTCGAAAAAGTACAGAGGCGAGCCACCAAACTGGTACCAAACATTAAACAATGCCATATGAAGAACGACTTCAAAGACTTAGGCCTAAGCTGTATTCTTTAAAGCAGAGACGCCTGATACTGATAGGCGATTTTATTGAATGCTACAAATTCCTAACAGGGAAGGAACATGCTAAATATTCCAGACAGTAGACATTACTTCACTCCAGGGAAACACACTAGAACTCTTTGAATCAAGATCTAGGCCACAAGTCAGGCAACATTTCTTCAGCCAAAGAATGGTTAAACACTGGAATGACTTACCAAATTATGTCATAACTGCCATAACAACCAATACCTTTAAGGCCAGATTGGATACATATTGGAAAGCCAAAGGAAAGGACAGATATAGAAACAATCAAGCTTAGCTTGTAAATGTCCATTAAACCTGAAGTGTAAGTGTAAGAGTTGCTAAATAAAACTATAAAATGTAGTATGCAACCCTAAAAGGCTAAATAATGTCAGTCAACCATACCACAATAAATTTATAATATTGCCATATTATATTGGATCTGCAGTACAAGTATATTTTGCTTATGTTAAAATATATTTTTTTTTTATCTAAAACTTGATCTGTGATGTTTGGTTGAATATATATAAATGTTTAACATCTTTCAGTTGCTGTGATGGAGGTGTACAACATTTTGTCTTCTATGGCTGTACGCATTCCACAAGAGGTCACTGTACAGCTGGCTGCAAACGCGAGACACTATGTTGCCATATTGGAAACACTAGACGAGATGCGAAAGAATGTAGTATTGTGTGACACTTGTATTGTGGGAAGCAACGGATATTCATTGTATGCACACTCCTGCATTCTTGCTGCTGTTTGTCCTGCACTACGGTCTCAGCTAGCAAGCAAACATCAGGCAAACAGCACAAATATTCGCATATCAACTGACTCGATTGAGAATGTCATGTGGGAGAGGGTGCTGGAGTTGATTTACCGTGGTGAGGTGCAGCTTCCTGTGTGTGATCTCATCACATTTCTTGACATCACGCGTGAGTTGGACATCCAAAATGTACAGGTCCTTTATGTACCAGTGAAGCCCGTGAAGAAAAGGCGCAATCTTTGCTTTATTGCCACAAATAACGTTGATGATCCTGTGCATGAAAATCAGCATGGGAGTGATGCTTATTCCAGCAGATCAGCCAGTAATGATGATAACAGCCAAGACCAGGTCATCATCATTGACAAGGATGGTGTGGGCTTTGATAGCAATAGCTCCAAAACAGATGCTCTTGTTGACATCCATAGTCGCGTTGAGGCATTGCAGTGTTTCGGGAGGGCAGACGGTACACCAGGTTGTCTTAGCAATCTCACCAGCTTTGCTGATTTATCTAAGGGTGTAGACCACAATTTACAGCTACCATCTGTTTTGTCCCCTTTGGTAGATTCAGTAGCATTAGACGTGAAGAATGAACATGATGTAGACCTTGATAACCGGGACATACCTGACACTTTCGCCCCATCATCAGACAACAAACACAGCAAGACAAAAGACGGAAGTTGCCTACTGACATGCAAAACCGAGCCAACAGACAGTCAGGCAGACATGTCTGAGTGGTACAATGAAGACTCGGCTGTTTGCGCTGCCCAAGAGGCAGATGCCCTTGCCCAAGCGTTTGTGTCATCTGGTCTGATGACATCCACAGATGTCTTTACCCGAAGTAAGTTTATTACCAGTGATTGAGTGAATATGGTTAAGCAATATGAGTTGATGACCAGCACTTTAAAGCGGGACACATTAACTTAATGAAACAAATTGTGCTTGAGTCAAAGAGAGCAAGTAATTTTGCAGTGTTCTTATATTTTCTTATATGTGGTCTGCCACAGCAAAGTCAGTTTTAAGTTACAAGATTGTAAAATAGAGTTCTATGCCTTTTTTGAATCCACACCTCATCATATAAGCTTTAAAATAATACCTCGTTCAAATTGTTGGAACATCTTTGTAACAGTAGTTTTTTATTTATTGCTAAAATTGATGCAAGCTTAAAAAAGCGACATTTTGTAAATCATTGTCATTTGAACTCACATTTTCTATTGTTTTTTCAATCTGTGGGTTCGTATGAATATTATAATTCTAGAATATCTGTTGAGGTAAATAAACTAGACATTGAAATATGAGATTATAGGGTATGAACACTGTGCATGCATTTCTATCAAAATCACAAAATTAACTGGACATTACATAGATACAGGTATTTTAGGCTCGCATGCAGAATAGAATAGATGTGTACGATTAAATGCTGGGTTTGCTGTGACATGTTATATATTTCCTATAAATCTATTTTAATTGCAATTTCTATTATTTAATGAATATTTTCAAAATAATTGTGGAGATTTCTTATGATTTTGCACAAACAAATTGCTGTGATGTTATAAATTTGGATGGGATCTGATCTAGTGGTATGCCTATGAAGCATGTCATGCTATGCATTGTATACAAAATTTAATCTGATCTGTGAAATTTCATAACGTCCTGGGGGTAGTGATCACCAATATATATGTTGAAATCCAGCAGTTGTTAATTTGCAGTAACTTAATTTATTCAAGTCCGTAGATGGTGCAACCTGAAATAATGTATGCAGAGTTTGTCTTTTTAAAATACTCCGTTTAATGTTATTCCTATATTTTTTATAATTCACATTCCAAGGTTTGTCTCAGACCAGGTTGTTTTATAGCTGCATTTGTTGTCACAAAGTTGACTCCAGTCCTGGTTCAGAAACTACACTTCCAACACACTTGACTACATCCATGGTTTCAAAACTGCATTTCCCACAAAGTTGACTTTGGTTTAGAGATAAAATTGTGACAATGTTAACACAAAATGTTAAACTGGTCAGTGGTGATATAAAGTAGCGTACAATTCCAAAATTACCAATACACAGAGTGCCTACCAATTATAATGTTTGATTAAAATTATTTTGATTTTGACTTTTTAAAATTAGTTTGTGTGAATTATGATGAATTGACTTGTGATTCACAATTTCAGATAGTCATTTGGAGGCTGAGAATCAAAGACCTTGTTATAATACGACATCAAAAGATGCCTTGACTACACCTCGCAGCCGCAAACGAGAGAAACGATTCACGTGTGACTTATGTCGACGTTCATTTGGGCAGATGAGTGACCTACACCGACACCACCGCGTACACACAGGAGAGAGGCCTTACAGGTGTGTAAGACTAGTTCTTATTGGCTGCTCACGATCACAGTTATGTTAGGTACGTTCTCTCTGGCTGCTTGGCATTACAATGTGAGAGGCAGTACAGTTATGTAAGGCACATTCTAATTGGTTCAATGGAGATAAGCTCTACAGGTTTGTAATATTTTGTATACCTGCCAACTTTTGAGTTTTGAAATCCAGGAGAATTTCAGGCTTACCAAAATTTAAAATTTAGTGGTGTAGTTGTAATGAATTTGAAACTTTTAGAAGTGTAATTGAAATGGCACATGAAAAATAATTGTAATTGTTTTGTAATTGTAATGAGTCCTACCACCTTCACCCCTCTTGAGACCCCCAACAAACTGCACCCCCTCCTTGGACGTACAACTGCATTCCCGAAACTAAACAAACTCCACCGAAGCCTACAAATCTGGGAGCCATTGGTCTGTGACCTACCATCCGGCTAAATATTTCAAAAGACACAAATTTGTTATTTAGAGGTTTTTTTTCAGTGAACAAATTTAGTTGTCAGCTAATCTCCACGTGGTGACACTGGAGTTATGTTAAAATGAGTGTGGAAGTGTATTATCTATCCTATCTATTGCGGGCTCTTTCTAAAACGATATTGTCGACTATTCTTGTCGCAGTGTCGTCCAATTCAGCTATAAAGTAGCACTAGATGCTGAATTTCACTGTTTTGAACCTGTGTCTGCTACAAGATGGCGGCACGTCGTCTTTTCCCATCCGTTTCCAGCAGGTGGCGACACGTGATAATAAAACTGCTGCGTTCGCGTGTGCCTAGCGTCTAGCGTCGCGTGCGCAATCGTTGGCACCCACCCAGAAGTCGGTGATAAATGGCTAGGGTGTAAAGTCATTATCAGTTAAGGTTAATCTCGTAATTAGTTAGGGTTCGAGTTAGTAAGGGTCAGTTATAGGTGGGTTTGTTATGCTTATGGTTGTGATTAGTTAAGGTTATAGGTATCCGATTATTACGCAGTCGACCACCCTCTTCCCGCGATTTGGGTGCAGTCCGGAAGTAGACAAAACAATCGAGGATAACCGTGTGGTGTTGTTCTACTTGATACAGTCGTTTCAGAAAGGCAAATCAGTTACTAGTTTTATGTTCGACAATCTCAGTACATATATTATTATAAATACAATCTCGGTCAATCAACGTACAATAATTGAACATTTGTTATTTGAACACTTTTTAATTCTTAGAAGTGTATGTTATCCAGCGATGGAGTTGTAACTGTCGTATATGGAAATATATTCTTATACTTCGGCGGTTGCTCAGACTGTTTCTCGGATGTAGGTCGCTATACGCCGCAAGTCTCACAGAGGGCCAACTATGTTGTCTTTCACTGATGTCTCTATGGACCAGGTAGCCTTCCTCATTCTGGGGTGTTGGGCGATCTTGAAGAAAATGTTTCACTGTCATTGGAGCTGTGCCACAAGGGTGTCGGTTTCTCCAATATGTAGTTTAGTGTGCATATGGTGCCTGAGTATGCAGTGTCCAGTCCTCAGGTGCACCATTATCACCCGGTGCGCCTGAGGACTGGACATTGCACACTCGGGCACCAGATGCATGTAATAAAACATCTGCTGATTGACTCGTTCTTGTCTTCAGTTGCAACATTTGTGGAGTTCGCTTCACCCAGAGCACGAGTCTGAGGCGACATCTACGTCTACTGCACGGCGTCTCTCTCAGCAATCAGGTCATTCCTCGTGTCGACGACAGCGGGATCAAGTCATAGACATTGGTAGAACATCACAGACAGTGGCTGTCTTGTGCTGCGTTCCAGTCGGCTCGTGTATATCATGAGTCTTACTTCGTAATGCTAACTTGACTCAGTTGCATACATTTACCAGTCGTAAACTCGGGCTGCTGGTGAACTTTTGTTGAGTTCGCCAATACGTGTTTTTTTTTACAATATAAACGAACTCAATGAAACACAGCACAATTTGTGCTGCGTTCCAATCACCTCGTGTATATCCTGACTACGACTTCGTAACCCCTACTTGACCCAGTTGCTTAAATTTACAAGTGGTATACTCGAGGAGTCCGTGAACTTTCCAGTTCGCCAAGTCGTATTTTCGATATAAACGAGCCCATTAGAACGCAGCATTAGCACTCAGGAATGCGTATTGTGTACTTTTGGACATATTTTCGTGAACTGTTAGCACGCGTGCATTTTAACCAAGATTGTAGCACACAAATTTGTGGTAATATCAGTAAGTAATTGAGACGTTTATTTTTGTGTTGTTTAAATAAGTGAATTATTTATTGTTACGTTTATCGGTTCCTTTAGTCGCTCTTTTATTTCAGTGTCTCGGACTACCTGAAAATATTTATAATTGTATACACCTTCAGTGTTGTATCGTTTTAATGTGTTATTGTTTCCCTATGTAATAGGAATTTAAATAAAATATATTACTGACATGATAATGGCTACATCCGATTTTATTGATTGTACTGTTGGGTCATTACGTATGATATCTGATATGGCGTAAGACCACAATTAGTGTCCGTCCGCCATTGAACGATTCCCCTTTAAAATAGCACTTTGGGGTGATGTGTGAATTGTTTCGAACACGTTTGCATGGGACTTGTTGGTCCAGTGAATACGGAATGTTCTGCTTTAGATGTTTCACGAGGTAAATAAAATTAATATACGTATACAAAACTAATCGTTCGCGAATTCGCACATTTTGCGGAACGCACCAATATTTCAAAATCAAGTCACCAGATTGGGGAGAAATTTAGGGGTATCAGGTTTGGGTTGATTTTTTGGAAAATGAGGTATGAGAATTTAACGAATATCCACACGAGGTCAGTTAATTAAAGTTTCATGTGCTGAGAAAGTTTAAAGAAAATCTGTCATTAAATTATCCATCCAGCACAAGATAGGTTATAATGGCCGCCTAGGTAAAATCTCTTGTGGTCTTATCCAAAATAGTCCCTACAGTTACGCAAAGGGGCCAGAACGGATGACGGGAGGTCGACAACCAACCAACACACAAGCCTATTATTATGCAGTGTCCCTGATACAGTTAGAATAATTAACATTTACTACGTAATTAGCCTCCCCCATACCACATCACACTTTCTAATCTGTAAGATCTGGTCGATTTGTCATACCCAGTGTATGCTATTTACTTTATTTTGAGCTGACCGCAGTTGACCCGATTGTTATCTACGTTGAGTAGAGAACCGAAGTGATGACGTCACGCCGCTTAGCAACCGGCTCAGCTGGTTCCAACAAATGTCTCCCGTCGTATCTGTTAGCATTGTGTTATGTTTTGTTTTATACTGTAATCATTGTTCTGAAAGTCATACGTATAGTTCTTTATGGTTCCCCTAAGTTGAAAGTGAGAAGCATTTATGGGTGAAACAAATTAGGTATTTGATGTATTCTGTAACGAGAAAATTATTTTGTTTCGCATCCTATTTTATAGCACGCGCCAGCATTGAGGCGTAGCGCTAAATATATAGTACATGAAGTATGGTGTTTTTGCGCGTGCGCGAACAAAAACCGTAAAAGACGGGCAAACACTGACGCATTGTTTACATGTTGGATCATTGGCGATAGACGCTATTGTACTCATGTATTCTAGGTCGCCGGTATAACACTGATTGTTCAGCATGGTTAACAAGCATTGCAGTCATGGGACTAGCAACAATGATTCAAGATATGCTCATTGACTGCACCCGCGGAGTGTTTATTTCTCCCCTTTCCCTGAACTAGCTAAAGTAAACTACGCACACCTCGACACAACAACTTGTACCTTTTTAGTTGCAGTTGGTCCGAGGGATGGCTACACCAACTTACAACCAATGGCAATGCAGGTGTAGTAAGTTGGAAACACTACCCCTTGAACACACTAGGGTAGTGTTTTGAGCGTACTTTCAAAACACTACCTTAGTGTTTTGAGCATACCCTCAAAACACTATTGTAGTATATATTGTTAAGTTCAAAACACTACCTCTACAATTTTCTCGATTTTTCAATTTCTACGTGTTTGGGGCCATTCATAAAGTACGTCTCGCTTGGTGGGAGGTCGGGGGTCTCCGGGCAAGCGATACGAAGTTTTACACGGGGTAGGATATCTTGGTAATAAGGGTTACGCAAAGATTAAAAACACCTATTGACTCCATACTGATGTTATTAATAAATGTCGTGGTGTCAGCGACAAGTTCATGGAGTGCACGAATTCGAGTAGCGTCATTTTATTATTTTAAATTGTTTATTGTCGGCGGGGGGGACGTCTGGGGATGTTCGTATTCAAAATATTGTGTGGGGTGGGCGAAGTTAATAGCTGTGGAGATGTACTTGAGGCTCATGTATGGCTTCGTTCCCCAGAGATCCTAAATACACCTACAATGTAGGCTTAACCATATAATCATGTTAGTGTAATTACTGGCTGGATAGATCTTGGTTAGTAAAATGAAGCAGCTATGTTGATGTAGTAGTTCGTAAAAATAGGCACACAGTGAGGTCGTCAATTAGAGATGACAATTAACATTACATTAGCCTCGCACTGTTAACAGAAGATAGAACGAAGTGGTGGAGCAATGGGTCAATATGACCTATCCACTTAAGTCAATGCGAGTTGATCAGTTTGAAGTAATGCTGCCTTTTGTTGTGAAGCTTGCAGAGACGTAGGCTTATAAAACAATTATATTTTGTTGCCTCTCACTTCACGTCACATAACCGAGCCGTTATATGGCCCGTGGCAACTAGTACGGCGATGAAAATCGCACAGGTCTCCTTTTCGCTTTGGTTATAACTCTACAGTGTAGACACACTCTCGCATCGCGGGTCGATGCGCTGTACAAGCAATAAAATAAATGTATATTAATATATTAAAAAGTAACCACTGGTTATAAGACATATATTACTAACTATTAAAATAGAAACAGTAATTTTAAGACAAATAATACTAAAATTATAAAATAATGTCCGTCATAACGATTCAATTTAAATTAATTAAAATGTATAATAAAAAGATCAGTCTTTAAAGACTTCCTAAACCTATTCAGTGTCCCTGATGCACGAATGTCCACTGGTAGTTCATTCCATATTCGCGGTGCTGCTGCGCCAAATGCCGATTCGCCGATGCATTTCTTCGTGATGCCTTGGTGCAGCGTTGGCGCATGGTCCTGGCGTCCATCACGCTCTCGTGGCTGCACAAGTTCTGCCAGATAAGACGGCCCTAAACTGCCGTGAAATGACTAAAGGATGCAAGTCCAAAAGGTGAAGTTTTGAGAAATTGACAAAAACAAGTTTTCTTTGTAGCTCTCCTAAACCTGTAGAAGTAGAAGTTTAGTATTTGGGTCATCACATACTTCATGTATGCCACTATTTCATCATGATATAAGGAAATCATTCAGGTTATCCTAGGCATGACTAGGGTGACTTGGTTCCTTTTGTCATGGCAGAACGATTATTTCACAACCCATGCAAAGTTTGCGGTAAGGAAGCAAGTCCATTTACTGCAAATATTAACCTTTATTCAAAATGAGAAAGAAGTCAAGGTACTCACTAATTATTCAATGATATTATAAACAGAGGAAACATTAATTGTTCTGTTGTTTGTACTGGGATTGTTAATGCAGGGGGGGTCCGGGGATATGCATACCTTTAGGGGTGGGGGTAGTGGCCTTTTCACGGATAGAAATAGTCATAGCATGCTTGATTTTTGCATCAATTTAATGTGTCCTTCACAGTTTATTGTCTCGAATCAAAGAATGATATGCAAAATTAGAAATACATGTTTTTTTCTTACATTAATCAAGTCTGTAACCAGTTTCTAATCTACAACTACCAAGTCATATGAAGAAGAGGGTCAGCTTGTTTGGGTGGTCATTACTGAACATCAATCAAGTGTCACATTTTCATTGGTGGACAGGTTTTTCCAGAACGTAATGGATATAATTAATCAATAATGTCCTATTTCTTCTTCGATGAAATGCCCCGTGGAGCCCCCCCCCTTCACAGGTATAGTCGACCCACGCAGAAGATTTTTGGCAACCTTTTTCTTCAGAAACTCCCCAGACTGATATACTGGGACGTCGAATGAGGTCTTCCAAAATATTTGTGAAGACCCCCTCCTGAGCAAGCAAGAACACACAGTGTTGAGCAGTGGTTTTTCAGTTAACTTGCCAGAGCTGACTCCATTTTCAAATAGGTATACATGTATTATACATGATTTTCCCAGTGTAGCATGTGAGTCGTCTCGTTGTTTCCGCTTGGTCGCCTGGTAAAGCTGAATTGTATATAGTTGAATGTCATCAGCATAGTTATGATACTTTATTTCATATCTTTTGAATGTGCGCTGCCACAGTGTGGTGTATATAACTGAAGATAACTGGTACAAGGACCGAGCCCTGTGGCACAGCACTCTGTAGCGGAATAGACTTGGCTGTTATTGAGTCAATCTGGACACAATTGGTGCGGTCTTCAAAGTACGTCCTGAACTATAATAATCCCGTTTCCCGAACACCGTACTCGTCATGCAGTAATGTCAGCAAGTGTTTATGGTCAATCGTGTCAAACGGAGCTGATAAATCCAACATGACATTGCACGATTCTTATCAAGCGCACCAGCAATATCATGCTGGACACGCAATAGGGCAGTCAGCATCTATACTGTGAAGCATCTTATATGCTGATTGGTATTTTGTATGCCGACTTGTCTAACCAACACCACCACCACGACATTCCCCAATGTAGCTGTAACCCGGCGGGGTTAATTCGTTGAGAACAGCACTTTTGTTTGATTAATTTGCACCATGTTTCTGTCATAAACATTAAATCGGCTTTATGATCAAGCATATGTTCTTTAACTGTTATGGGTTTGTTACCCACAGATCGCGCGTTGAGCACCACACAAGTCACATCACTGGTGGTGATAGATTTCACACCGCTGTTGTTGAGCATTGCTTGGTTACCACGTATCAGATTAATACTAGTTTTGTGTCGATGTATGCTTGTGTTGGTACCACGAATGTTAAACACATCATCGTTTTCTGTTGTTGCTGTTGCTGCTGCTACCGCCATCACTGTTGTTGTTGTTGTTGCTGCTGCTACCGCCATCACTGTTGTTGTTGTTGTTGCAGCTGCTACCTCCATCAATGTTGTTGTTGTTGCTGCTGCTACCTCCATCACTGTTGTTGTTGTTGTTGCTGCTACCTCCATCAGTGTTGTTGTTGTTGCTGCTGCTACTGCCATCACTGTTGTTGTTGTTGATACTGCTACCGCCATCACCGTTGTTGTTGCTGCTGCTGATACCTCCATCAGTGTTGCTGTTGTTGCTGCTGCTACCGCCATCATTGTTGTTGTTGTTGCTGCTGCTACCTCCATCATTGTTGTTGTTGTTGCTGCTGCTACCGCCATCATTGTTGTTGTTATTGCTGCTGCTAACGCCATCAGTGGTGTTGTTGTTATTGCTCCTACCTCCATCAGTGTTGTTGTTGCTGCTGCTGCTACCGCCATCACTGTTGTTGTTATTGTTGATGCTGCTACCTCCACCGGTGTTGTTGTTGCTGATGCTACCGCCATCACTGTTGTTGTTGTTGATGCTGCTACATCCATCATTGTTTTTGTTGTTGCTGCTGCTACCGCCATCACTGTTGTTGTCGTTGCTGCCTCTACCGCCATCACTGTTGCTGTTGTTGCTGCTGCTACCTCCATCAGTGTTGTTGATGTTGCTGCTGCTACCGCCGTCAGTGTTGTTGTTGTTTCTGCTGCTACCGCCATCAGTGTTGTTGTTGTTGCTGCTGCTACCACCATCACTGTTGTTGTTGCTGCTACTGCTACCTCCATCAGTGTTGTTGTTGTTGTTGCTGCTACCGCCATCACTGGTGTTGTTGTTACTGCTGCTACGTCCATCAGTGTTGTTGTTGTTGCTGCTACTACCTCCATCAGTGTTGTTGTTGTTGCTGCTGCTACTGCCTTCATTGTTGTTGTTGATACTGCTACCGCCATCACCGTTGTAGTTGCTGCTGCTGATACCTCCATCAGTGTTGCTGTTGTTGCTGCTGCTACCGCCATCAGTGTTGTTGTTGTTGCTGCTGCTACCTCCATCACTGTTGTTGTTGTTGTTGCTGCTACCGCCATCATTGTTGTTGTTGCTGCTGCTGCTACCTCTATCAGTGTTGTTGTTATTGCTGCTGCTAACGCAATCAGTGGTGTTGTTATTATTGCTCCTACCTCCATCAATGTTGTTGTTGCTGCTGCTGCTGCTACCGCCATCACTGTTGTTGTTATTGTTGATGCTGCTACCTCCACCAGTGTTGTTGTTGCTGCTGCTACCGCCATCACTGTTGTTGTTGTTGATGCTGCTACATCCATCATTGTTTTTGTTGTTGCTGCTGCTACCGCCATCACTGTTGTTGTCGTTGCTGCCTCTACCGCCATCACTGTTGTTGTTGTTGCTGCTGCTACCTCCATCAGTGTTGTTGATGTTGCTGCTGCTACCGCCGTCAGTGTTGTTGTTGTTGTTGCTGCTACCGCCATCACTGGTGTTGTTGTTACTGCTGCTACCTCCATCAGTGTTTTTGTTGCTGCTGCTGCTACCTCCATCATTGTTTTTGTTGTTGCTGCTACCTCCATCAATGTTTTTGTTGTTGCTCCTGCTACCGCCATCACTGTTGTTGTTGTTGCTGCTGCTACCGCCGTCACTGTTTTTGTTGTTGCTGCTGCTACCGCCATCACTGTTTTTGTTGTTGCTGCTGCTACCTCCAAAAGTGTTGTTGTTGCTGCTACTGCTACCGCAATCACTGTTGTTGTTGTTGATGCTGCTACCGCCATCACTGTTGTTGTTGTTGCTCCTGCTAAAGCAATCACTTTTGTTGTTGTTGCTGCTGCTACCGCCATCACTCTTGTTGTTGTTGATGCTGCTACCTCCATCGGTGTTATTGTTGTTGCTGCTGCTACCTCCATCAATGTTGTTGTTGTTGCTCCTGCTACCGCCATCACTGTTGTTGTTGTTGATGCTGCCACCGCTATCACTGTTGTTGTTATTGTTGGTGCTGCTACCTCAATCAATGTTGTTGTTGTTGCTGCTGCTATCGCCTTCACTGTTGTTGTTGTTGATGCTGCTACCCCATCAGTGTTTTTGTTGATGCTGCTGTTACCTCCATCAGTGTTGTTGTTGTTGCTCCTGCTACCACCAAAACTGTTGTTGTTTTTACTGCTGCTACCTCCATCAGTGTTTTTGTTGTTGCTGCTGCTACCTCCATCAGTGTTGTTGTTGTTGTTGATGCTGCTGCTACCTCCATCAGTGTTGTTGATGTTGCTGCTGCTACCGCCGTCAGTGTTGTTGTTGTTTCTGCTGCTACCGCCATCAGTGTTGTTGTTGTTGCTGCTGCTACCACCATCACTGTTGTTGTTGCTGCTGCTGCTACCTCCATCAGTGTTGTTGTTGTTGTTGCTGCTACCGCCATCACTGGTGTTGTTGTTACTGCTGCTACCTCCATCAGTGTTGTTGTTGTTGCTGCTGCTACCTCCATCAGTGTTGTTGTTGTTGCTGCTGCTACTGCCATCATTGTTGTTGTTGATACTGCTACCGCCATCACCGTTGTTGTTGCTGCTGCTGATACCTCCATCAGTGTTGCTGTTGTTGCTGCTGCTACCGCCATCAGTGTTGTTGTTGTTGCTGCTGCTACCTCCATCACTGTTGTTGTTGTTGCTGCTGCTACCGCCATCATTGTTGTTGTTGCTGCTGCTGCTACCTCTATCAGTGTTGTTGTTATTGCTGCTGCTAACGCCATCAGTGGTGTTGTTGTTATTGCTCCTACCTCCATCAGTGTTGTTGTTGCTGCTGCTGCTACCGCCATCACTGTTATTGTTATTGTTGATAATGCTACCTCCACCAGTGTTGTTGTTGCTGCTGCTACCGCCATCACTGTTGTTGTTGTTGATGCTGCTACATCCGTAATTGTTTTTGTTGTTGCTGCTGCTACCGCCATCAGTGTTGTTGATGTTGCAGCTGCTACCGCCGTCAGTGTTGTTGATGTTGCTGCTGCTACCGCCGTCAGTGTTGTTGTTGTTTCTGCTGCTACCGCCATCAGTGTTGATGTTGTTGCTGCTGCTACCACCATCACTGTTATTGTTGCTGCTGCTGCTACCTCCATCAGTGTTGTTGTTGTTGCTGCTACCTCCATCATTGTTGTTGTTGCAGCTGTTGCTACCGCCATCACTGTTGTTGTTGTAGATGCTGCTACCGCCATCACTGTTGTTGTTGTTGATGCTGCTACCGCTATCACTGTTGTTGTTGTTGGTGGTGCTGCTACCTCAATCAGAATTGTTGATGTTGCTGCTGCTATCGCCTTCACTGTTGTTATTGTTGATGCTGCTACCCCCATCAGTGTTTTTGTTGATGCTGCTGTTACCTCCATCAGTGTTGTTGTTGTTGCTCCTGCTACCGCCAAAACTGTTGTTGTTTTTACTGCTGCTACCTACATCAGTGTTTTTGTTGTTGCTGCTGCTACCTCCATCAGTGTTGTTGTTGTTGTTCATGCTGCTACCTCCATCAGTGTTTTTGTTGTTGCTGCTACCGCCATCACTGGTGTTGTTGTTGCTGCTGCTACAACCATCATTGTTTTTTTTTTTGCTACTGCTACCTCCATCAATGTTGTTGTTGTTGCTCCTGCTACCGCCATATCTGTTGTTGCTGCTGCTGCTGCTACCTCCACCAGTGTTGTTGTTGTTGCTGCTGCTATCGCCTTCACTTGTGTTGTTGTTGCTGCTGCTACCTCCGTCAGTGTTTTTGTTGTTGCTGCTGCTACCTCCATCATTGTTGTTGTTGTTGCTGCTGCTACCTCCACCAGTGTTATTGTTGCAGCTGTTGCTACCGCCATCACTGTTGTTGTTGTTGATGCTGCTACCGCCATCACTGTTGTTGTTGTTGATGCTGCTACCGCCATCACTGTTGTTGCTGCTGCTGCTGCTACCTCCATCAGTGTTGTTTTTGTGGTTGCTGCTAGCGCCATCACTTGTGTTGTTGTTGCTGCTGCTACCTCCATCACTGTTGTTGTTGTTGCTGTTGCTACCTCCAACAGTGTTGTTGTTGCTGCTGATATCGCCTTCACTGTTGTTGTTGTTGATACTGCTACCCCCATCAGTGTTGTTGTTGTTGCTGATGCTGCTACCTCCATCAGTGTTTTTGTTGTCGCTGCTGCTAATTCCATCAATGTTGTTGTTGTTGTTGTTGCTGCTGCTACCGCCATCCGTGTTGTTGTTGTTGCTGGTGCTACCGCCATCAGTGTTGTTGTTGCTGCTGCTGCTACCTCAATCAGTGTTGTTGTTGTTGCTCCTGCTACCGCCAAAAATGTTGTTGTTTTTACTGCTGCTACCTCCATCAGTGTTTTTGTTGTTGCTGCTTCTACCTCCATCAGTGTTGTTGTTGTTGTTGATGCTGCTACCTCCATCAGTGTGTTTGTTGTTGCTGCTACCGCCATCACTGGTGTTGTTGTTGCTGCTGTTAAACCATCATTGTTTTTATTTTTGCTACTGCTACCTCCATCAGTGTTGTTGTTGTTGTTGTTGCTGCTGCTACCGCCATCAGTGTTGTTGTTGTTGATAGCGGTAGCAGCATCAACAACAACAACAGTGATGGCGGTAGCAGGAGCAACAACAGCAACATTGATGGAGGTAGCAGCAGCAACAACAAAAACACTGATGGAGGTAGCAGCAGCAACAACAACACAAGTGAAGGCGATAGCAGCAGCAACAACAACAACACTGGTGGAGGTAGCAGCAGCAGCAGCAACAACAGTGATGGCGGTAGCAGGAGCAACAACAACAACAGTGATGGCGGTAGCAGCATCAACAACAACAACAGTGATGGCGGTAGCAACAGCAGCAACAACAACACTGGTGGAGGTAGCAGCAGCAACAACAACAACAGTGTTGGCGGTAGCAGGAGCAACAACACCAACAGTGATGGCGGTAGCATAATCAACAACAACAACAGTGATAGCGGTAGCAGCATCAGCAACAACAACACTGGTGGAGGTAGCAGCAGCAACAACAAAAACAGTGATGGCGGTAGCAGCAGCTACAACAACACAAGTGTTGGCGCTAGCAGCAGCCACAACAAACAACAGTGATAGCGGTAGCAGCATCACCAACAACAACACTGGTGGAGGTAGCAGCAGCAACAACAAAAACAGTGATGGCGGTAGCAGCAGCTACAACAACACAAGTGATGGCGCTAGCAGCAGCCACAACAAACAACACTGATGGAGGAAGCAGCAGCAGCAACAACAACAGTGATGGCAGTAGCAGCAGCAACAACAACAACACTGATGGCGGTAGCAGCAGCAACAACAACTACACTGATGGCGGTAGCAGCAGCAACAACAACAACAATGATGGAGGTAGCAGCAGCAGCAACAACAACAGCGATGGCTGCAGCAGCAGCAACAACAATAACAGTGATGGCGGTAGCAGGAGCAACAACAACAACATTGATGGAGGTAGCAGCAACAATAAAAACACTGATGGAGGTAGCTGCTGCAACAACAACACAAGTGATGGCGCTAGCAGCACCCACAACAACAACACTGATGGAGATAGCAGCAGCAGCAGCAACAACAGTGATGGCGGTAGCAGGAGCAACAACAACAACAGTGATGGCGGTAGCAGCATCAACAACAACAACAGTGATGGCGGTAGCACCAGCAGCAACAACAACACTGGTGGAGGTAGCAGCAGCAGCAACAACAACAGTGATGGAGGTAGCAGCAGCAACAACAACAACACTGATGGCGGTAGCAGCAGCAACAACAGCAACACTGATGGAGGTATCAGCAGCAGCAACAACAACGGTGATGGCGGTAGCAGTATCAACAACAACAACAGTGATGGCAGTAGCAGCAGCAACAACAACAACACTGATGGAGGTAGCAGCAGCAACAACAACAACAGTGATGGCGGTAGCAGCAGCAACAACAACATTGATGGAGGTAGCAGCTGCAACAACAACAACAACAGTGATGGCGGTAGCAGCAGCAACAACAACAACAACAGTGATGGCGGTAGCAGCAGCAACAGCAACAACAGAAAACGATGATGTGTTTAACATTCGTGGTACCAACACAAGCATACATCGACACAAAACTAGTATTAATCTGATACGTGGTAACCAAGCAATGCTCAACAACAGCGGTGTGAAATCTATCACCACCAGTGATGTGACTTGTGTGGTGCTCAACGCGCGATCTGTGGGTAACAAACCCATAACAGTTAAAGAACATATGCTTGATCATAAAGCCGATTTAATGTTTATGACAGAAACATGGTGCAAATTAATCAAACAAAAGTGCTGTTCTCAACGAATTAACCCCGCCGGGTTACAGCTACATTGGGGAATGTCGTGGTGGTGGTGTTGGTTAGACAAGTCGGCATACAAAATACCAATCAGCATATAAGATGCTTCACAGTATAGATGCTGACTGCCCTATTGCGTGTCCAGCATGATATTGCTGGTGCGCTTGACAAGAATCGTGCAATGCTGTTTGTCATGTTGGATTTATCAGCCCCATTTGACACGATTGACCATAAACACTTGCTGACATTACTGCATGACGAGTACGGTGTTCGGGAAACGGGATTATTATAGTTCAGGACGTACTTTGAAGACCGCACCAATTGTGTCCAGATTGACTCAATAACAGCCAAGTCTATTCCGCTACAGAGTGCTGTGCCACAGGGCTCGGTCCTTGTACCAGTTATCTTCAGTTATATACACCACACTGTGGCAGCGCACATTCAAAAGATATGAAATAAAGTATCATAACTATGCTGATGACATTCAACTATATACAATTCAGCTTTACCAGGCGACCAAGCGGAAACAACGAGACGACTCACATGCTACACTGGGAAAATCAGGCGATGGATGGCGCAGCGCATGCTGAAACTAAATTATGAAAAAACTAAGATTTACATCAAAATATCATCTAAAGATGTACGAAGGTTGCTCTATGACCATTGGAGACCATACAAGTTCACCAGTAGACTGTATACGGAATTTGGGAATTCTCATAGACTAACATCTGACGATGACACATCAAGTGACTGCTTTGTGTGCTGAATGTAACTACTGTTTGTACAGATTGTCATCAATACGGCACTATCTTATAGTTGAAGCCGCGAAAAATGAGGTCAACGCACTCGTCACCTCTCGCTTGGACTATCGCAGCGCACTCTTGCACAACTTACCGTTATCCCAGACAGCTCGGTTGCAGCGAGTACGGAACAATGCAGTCAGACTAGTAACACGCACCAGCGTTAACGGACCTGCATTGGCTGCCGGTTGCGAGTCGAATTGTGTTCAAGGTGTTGGTGGTGACTTACAAATGTATTCATAGTTTGCTGCCGTGAAATGACAAAAGGAAGCAAGTCCAACTTTTATCAAAATTTAATTAAGTGTATTTTGGAATCAGGGTAGTAAGTCTCATCTACCAATGGGTTATTTTCTGCTAAACATGCTTTGGTAAAGCCATGATTTACATGGCAGAAGAAAGCAAGTCCAGCAATATGCCACGTTTACCATGACAGAAGGAAGCAAGTCCAAATCCAATGAAACCGAAGGCTTACTGAGATATAGGTATACATGTATAATACATGTATACCTATTTGAAAATGGAGTCAGCTCTGGCAAATTAACTGAAAAACCACTGCTCAACACTGTGTGTTCTTGCTTGCTCAGGAGGGGGTCTTCACAAATATTTTGGAAGACCTCATTCGACGACCCAGCATATCAGTCTGGGGAGTTTCTGAAGAAAAAGGTTGCCACAAATCTTCTGCGTGGGTCGATTATACCTGTGAAGGGGGGGGGGCTCCACGGGGCACTTCATCGAAGAAGAAATAGGACATTATTGATTAAATATATCCACTACGTTCTGGAAAAACCTGTCCACCAATGAAAATGTGACATACTTGATTGATGTTCAGTAATGACCACCCAAACAAGCTGACCCTCTTCTTCATATGACTTGGTAGTTGTAGATTAGAAACTGGTTACAGACTTGATTAATGTAAGAAAAAAACATGTATTTCTAATTTTGCATATCATTCTTTGATTCGAGACAATAAACTGTGAAGGACACATTAAATTGATGCAAAAATAAAGCATACTATGACTATTTCACCTGTTTGAGTGGGGCAGATACTATGAATAAATGTTATTGATGTTTCCAGAAAAAAAGGAAACACTGAAAGATCTGAATCACTCAATCTATTAGCAGTTCTGAAAGGTACCTATCCGTGAAAAGGCCACTACCCCCACCCCTAAAGGTATGCATATCCCCGGATCCCCCCTGCATTAACAATCCCAGTACAAACAACAGAACAATTAATGTTTCCTCTGTTTATAATATCATTGAATGATTAGTGAGTACCTTGACTTCTTGCTCATTTTGAATAAAGGTTAATATTTGCAGTAAATGGACTTGCTTCCTTACCGCAAACTTTGCATGGGTTGTGAAATAATCGTTCTGCCATGACAAAAGGAACCAAGTCACCCTAGTCATGCCTAGGATAACCTGAATGATTTCCTTATATCATGATGAAATAGTGGCATACATGAAGTATGTGATGACCCAAATACTAAACTTCTACTTCTACAGGTTTAGGAGAGCTACAAAGAAAACTTGTTTTTGTCAATTTCTCAAAACTTCACCTTTTGGACTTGCATCCTTTAGTCATTTCACGGCAGTTTAGGGCCGTCTTATCTGGCAGAACTTGTGCAGCCACGAGAGCGTGATGGACGCCAGGACCATGCGCCAACGCTGCACCAAGGCATCACGAAGAAATGCATCGGCGAATCGGCATTTGGCGCAGCAGCACCGCGAATATGGAATGAACTACCAGTGGACATTCGTGCATCAGGGACACTGAATAGGTTTAGGAAGTCTTTAAAGACTGATCTTTTTATTATACATTTTAATTAATTTAAATTGAATCGTTATGACGGACATTATTTTATAATTTTAGTATTATTTGTCTTAAAATTACTGTTTCTATTTTAATAGTTAGTAATATATGTCTTATAACCAGTGGTTACTTTTTAATATATTAATATACATTTATTTTATTGCTTGTACAGCGCATCGACCCGCGATGCGAGAGTGTGTCTACACTGTAGAGTTATAACCAAAGCGAAAAGGAGACCTGTGCGATTTTCATCGCCGTACTAGTTGCCACGGGCCATATAACGGCTCGGTTATGTGACGTGAAGTGACAGGCAACAACATATAATTGTTTTATAAGCCTACGTCTCTGCAAGCTTCACAACAAAAGGCAGCATTACTTCAAACTGATCAACTCGCATTGACTTAAGTGGATAGGTCATATTGACCCATTGCTCCACCACTTCGTTCTATCTTCTGTTAACAGTGCGAGGCTAATGTAATGTTAATTGTCATCTCTAATTGACGACCTCACTGAGTGCCTATTTTTACGAACTACTACATCAACATAGCTGCTTCATTTTACTAACCAAGATCTATCCAGCCAGTAATTACACTAACGTGATTATATGGTTAAGCCTACATTGTAGGATCTCTGAGGAACGAAGCCATACATGAGCCTCAAGTACATCTCCACAGCTATTAACTTCGCCCACCGCACACAATATTTTGAATACGAACATCCCCAGACGTCCCCCTCGCCGACAATAAACAATTTAAAATAATAAAATGACGCTACTCGAATTCGTGCACTCCATGAACTTGTCGCTGACACCACGACATTTATTAATAACATCAGTATGGAGTCAATAGGTGTTTTTAATCTTTGCGTAACCCTTATTACCAAGATATCCTACCCCGTGTAAAACTTCGTATCGCTTGTCCGGAGACCCCCGACCTCCCACCAAGCGAGACGTACTTTATGAATGGCCCCAAACACGTAGAAATTGAAAAATCGAGAAAATTGTAGAGGTAGTGTTTTGAACTTAACAATATATACTACAATAGTGTTTTGAGGGTATGCTCAAAACACTAAGGTAGTGTTTTGAAAGTACGCTCAAAACACTACCCTAGTGTGTTCAAGGGGTAGTGTTTCCAACTTACTACACCTGCATTGCCATTGGTTGTAAGTTGGTGTAGCTATCCCTCGGACCAACTGCAACTAAAAAGGTACAAGTTGTTGTGTCGAGGTGTGCGTAGTTTACTTTAGCTAGTTCAGGGAAAGGAGAGAAATAAACACTCCGCGGGTGCAGTCAATGAGCATATCTTGAATCATTGTTGCTAGTCCCATAACTGCAATGCTTGTTAACCATGCTGAACAATCAGTGTTATACCGGCGACCTACAATACATGAGTACAATAGCGTCTATCGCCAATGATCCAACATGTAAACAATGCGTCAGTGTTTGCCCGTCTTTTACAGTTTTTGTTCGCGCACGCGCAAAAACACCATACTTCATGTACTATATATTTAGCGCTACGCCTCAATGCTAGCGCGTGCTATAAAATAGGATGCGAAACAAATCTATTTTCTCGTTACAGAATACATCAAATACCTAATTTATTTCACCCATAAATGCTTCTCACTTTCAACTTATGGGAACCATAAAGAACTACACGTATGACTTTCAGAACAATGATTACAGTGTAAAACAAAACATAACACAATGCTAACAGATACGACGGGAGACATTTGTTGGAACCAGCTGAGCCGGTTGCTAAGCGGCGTGACGTCATCACTTCGGTTCTCTACTCAACGTAGATAACAATCGGGTCAACTGCGGTCAGCTCAAAATAAAGTAAATAGCATACACTGGGTATGACAAATCGACCAGATCGTACAGATTAGAAAGTGTGCTGTGGTATGGGGGAGGCTAATTAAGTAGTAAATGTTAATTATTCTAACTGTATCAGGGACACTGCATAATAATAATAGGCTTGTGTGTTGGTTGGTTGTCGACCTCCCGTCATCCGTTCTGGCCCCTTTGCGTAACTGTAGGGACTATATTCGATAAGACCACAAGAGATTTTACCTAGGCGGCCATTATAACCTATCTTGTGCTGGATGGATAATTTAATGACAGATTTTCTTTAAACTTTCTCAGCACATGAAACTTTAATTAACTGACCTCGTGTGGATATTCGTGAAATTCTCATACCTCATTTTCCAAAAAATCCACCCAAACCTGATACCCCTAAATTTCGCCCCAATCTGGTGACTTGATTTTGAAATATTGGTGCGTTCCGCAAAATGTGCGAATTCGCGAACGATTAGTTTTGTATACGTATATTAATTTTATTTACCTCGTAAAACATCTAAAGCAGAACATTCCGTATTCACTGGACCAACAAGTCCCATGCAAACGTGTTCGAAACAATTCACACATCACCCCAAAGTGCTATTTTAAAGGGGAATCGTTCAATGGCGGACGGACACTAATTGTGGTCTTACGCCATATCAGATATCATACGTAATGACCCAACAGTACAATCAATAAAATCGGATGTAGCCATTATCATGTCAGTAATATATTTTATTTAAATTCCTATTACATAGGGAAACAATAACACATTAAAACGATACAACACTGAAGGTGTATACAATTATAAATATTTTCAGGTAGTCCGAGACACTGAAATAAAAGAGCGACTAAAGGAACCGATAAACGTAACAATAAATAATTCACTTATTTAAACAACACGAAAGTAAACGTCTCAATTACTTACTGATATTACCACAAATTTGTGTGCTACAATCTTGGTTAAAATGCACGCGTGCTAACAGTTCACGAAAATATGTCCAAAAGTACACAATACGCATTCCTGAGTGCTAATGCTGCGTTCTAATGGGCTTGTTTATATCGAAAATACGACTTGGCGAACTGGAAAGTTCACGGACTCCTCGAGTATACCACTTGTAAATTTATGCAACTGGGTCAAGTAGGGGTTACGAAGTCGTAGTCAGGATATACGAGGTGATTGAAACGCAGCACAAATTGTGCTGTTTCATTGAGTTCGTTTATATTGTAAAAAAAACACGTATTGGCGAACTCAACAAAAGTTCACCAGCAGCCCGAGTTTACGACTGGTAAATGTATGCAACTGAGTCAAGTTAGCATTACGAAGTAAGACTCATGATATACACGAGCCGACTGGAACGCAGCACAAGACAGCCTCTGTCTGTGATGTTCTACCAATGTCTATGACTTGATCCCGCTGTCGTCGACACGAGGAATGACCTGATTGCTGAGAGAGACGCCGTGCAGTAGACGTAGATGTCGCCTCAGTCTCGTGTTCTGGGTGAAGCGAACTCCACAAATGTTGCAACTGAAGACAAGAACGAGTCAATCAGCAGATGTTTTATTACATGCATCTGGTGCCCGAGTGTGCAATGTCCAGTCCTCAGGCGCACCGGGTGATAATGGTGCACCTGAGGACTGGACACTGCATACTCAGGCACCATTTGCACACTAAACTACATATTGGAGAAACCGACACCCTTGTGGCACAGCTCCAATGACAGTGAAACATTTTCTTCAAGATTGCCCAACACCCCAGAATGAGAGGAAGGCTACCTGGTCCATAGATACATCAGTGAAAGACAACATAGTTGGCCCTCTGTGAGACTTGCGGCGTATAGCGACCTACGTCCGAGAAACAGTCTGAGCAAACGCCGAAGAATAAGAATATATTTCCATATACATAACATAACATAACATAACGTTTATTTGACCCCATATAGGTACACAATTAATTGGTTTTTGAACATCACTTATGCTGTAATAAACAACAAATATAAACATTATGCAGACATACATAAACGTATATCATTGTATGTTCAACATACTATTCGGAAAATACATACAAACGCATGTTCAGCTATTATGGTATTGGTGTACCATAAATATTAATCATACAGCTTATTCAATCGGGGTCGGTGACTCCTATTAAGACACAATTGTCGCTATCATAGGAGCCACCCTATTTACGTGATAATTTATGTGGTCATTTTACAAGGTGTCTATCTCATGTATGTTTTTTTGGGAGTGCTTGTTTTATGTGAGAATGTAAGTTTGTATGTGTGCTGGTTGCCTGAAGCTAGCATCAAATGTATTGTATTTAATGGTTCTGTTGACATGTGTAGCAATTTGATAGAGTGCATGAATCATTATATTTGTGTAACAAATATGTTTTTATATAAAATGAGAAGCCTCGCAAACTGTGAGTATATATTTTGTCTTTGATTATATCGGGGGTGTCAATTACAGCATGTGGTAGGCTGTATTTGAGACATTTCATTGCAAATTCATGCTTAGTTCTAAAAGTATGTATATAATTTTTTTCACGAGTATTATAATTATGTATGTTTACACTTGGGATAATTTGCCAGTTAAGTAAATAAGGAGGTAACATTTTATGGATGTATTTAAAGTAAAATGTTAATTCATGTAACTTTAATATGTCTTCTACTTTTAGTAGTTTAAGTTTTTTTTAAGTGGTTCCGTGTGTAAGTTGTATTTGTTTAAGGTTATTATTCGCACAGCTTTTTTTTGAATTTTTGTAATTCTATTTATTTGGTATCCCCAAACCATGGTACAATAATTGATATGAGTTTAAACATATTCACGCTACTAGCACCCACACAATCAGCAGATAATCTGTTCTAGTCATTTACAGTCCTTTGTGAAAATGAAAACTTTCTTATATCTAATCTACTCTGCTCCTTTGCTAATGTAACTTCATGTCCTCTAGTCCTTCTATCTTTCTTAACTGAAAAAAATATTTCTATCAATATTTTCATAACCATTCAATATCAAACACTTTGATCTGATTTCTTCTCAATCTCCTGGTCTCTAGTGTTGTTAAACCGCATTTTTAGGCGAATTTCGTAACTAAGATCCCTCAGTTTTGGTATAATTTTAGTTGCTCTCCTCTGCACTCTGTCTAACATATCTATGTCCTTCCTGCGATATGGCCTCCACGCTTGAATACAATATTCTAAATGAGGCCTAACTATTGTTTTGTACAGCGGTATCATTAGCTCTTTTTCCTTATACGTTATGTTTCGCCTAATTAATCCAAGGATTTGATTTCCCTTTGAAGCTGCAATTCCGCACTGCTCTGAAACCTTCATATCAGCACTAATGGTTAACCCAAAGTCCTTTTCTTTTACAGCAGTACTTAGTACAGTACCCCCCATTGTATATTCTACCTCTTCGATCCCATGACCTGTGTGGAGGCATTTACATTTCCCAAAATTAAACAGCATTTGCCACTTTTCAGACCATTTGATCAACCTGTCAAGATCATCTTGTAAATGCTGTCTATCTCCATCACTTTTAATCCTTCTAAACACTTTTGTATCATCCGCAAATTTCAACACCTTGCTTGTTATTTCATCATCCAAATCGTTGATATATATTAAGAGTAATATAGGTCCTAATACTGATATCTGTGGTACCCCACTCTATACCGATTTCCAGTTTGAAGCCTCCCCATCAACTACTACACGTTGTCTTCTGTCAATCAGCCATTGTTCTATCCAGTTTATTATACCATTTCCTATGCCATGGGCCTTTAGTTTAAGCAGTAATCTTTGATGTGGTACTTTGTCGAAAGCATTTTGAAAATCTAAGTTGACGATATCAACCGGTGATCCCTCATCTACCCACTTAGTGATGTCTTCCAAAAAACATAACATATTTGTTAAGCATGACCTCGCTTTAAAAAAACCATGTTGAGATGGGTTTATCAAGTTTTGTTTAACAAGAAAATCCACCATGTGATTGTTAATTAGTCTTTCTAATAATTTGCAAATCACTGATGTTAAACTCACTGGTCTATAGTTCTCTGACTTGTTTCTCGAACCTTTTTTAAATAACGGTATAATGTTTGCCTCTTTCCATTCTAAAGGAACCACTCCCTCTTCTAATGACAAATTGAAAACTGTTGCAAGCGGTACGCTAATTTATTCTACAATTTCCAATAGTAGTTTGGGCGGAATCCCATCCACTCCAGGTGATTTATTATCCTTCATAGCCCTTATTTTCTTAGCTACCATTTCCGGGGTTACAATTAATTGTCCTAAATAGTCTGAATCTGCCCCCTTGAACTTAGCCTCTGGTACTGGCAGTGAACTAATATCTTCCCTGGTAAACACTGAACTAAAGTACTCATTCAGGTCTTCTGCCATTAAGAATCCCTCTGATATTATATTTCCAGCACTATCTTCTAGAGGACCGACTTTATCTTGAACTTTCTGTTTGCTTCGAACATACGCATAAAAACTCTTGCTGTCATGTTTTATATTACTAGCTAATTGTTGTTCATAGCTTCTCTTTGAATTTCTAATTCCAGCTGTAGCTTGGTTAAGTGCTTCTTTATAACTGTTGTAGTCTTCATCATTTCCAGTACATCTGAATGACTTCCACATCATTTGTTTGTACTTAATTTTTCTAATGGCTTCTTTCGATAAGTGTTTCTTTTTGGACCGTTTTCCTTGTTTTTTGAAGGGTACAAATTTATCGACTGTGCACTTAATTTCACTCTTTAATATATTCCAGCATTCTGTTGCTGTCTTATTTTTCAGTGTGTTATTCCAGTCTATCTTTGCTAAATATTTCCTCATGTCCTTATACCTTCCTTTGTGGAAATTTCTCCTATACTGCTTTTTACTATTCCTTTCTGATTTTACTTTGATGGTAAAATGTATCTGGTTGTGATCGCTACTCCCCAGTGGCTCACATATCTTGACATTGTCAACTAATTCATTACGTGAGGACAAAACTATGTCTAACACATTCTCACCCCTGGTTGGTTCTAGCACATGTTGAGAAAGGAAAGTATCTTGAACTAAAAACTTGTGGTCCTCACTCCCCATACTCTGAAGAGATTTCCATTGTATATGCCCGTGGTTAAAATCCCCCATAATAATACAGTCCCGTTTGCTTACTTCCCTTATAGCGTTTTGTATTTTTTCATTCTCTTCTATGCTTATGTTTGGACTTCGATAAACTAACCCAACTGTTAATGTTGAGTTTCCTGTAACTATGTTACACCAAACAGCTTCTTTTCTAAACGTTACATATCCTGTCAGTCCCAATTCAGCATCTGATATATCGGTGGTGGTCCAGGATTCGGTTATACCTATTATATGAGGGTCAATATCTTCTACCATAATGTTTAGATCGCAACAGTTTCTCTGATAAAACTGCTGCCCTCTTTCCACTAAGATGGAGGCCATCTCTCATGTACATATCTTCCCTCCCAACAAAGTATCCCCATAAATCTATGAATCCCACCCCCTCTTCTTCACACATCTGCTCAATTAGTGCGTTGATCGCCATCCTCTTGCAGTTTCTATACGTTGCCCCCCTTCCTCCCATTACTGGCAACATTCTTGACAGAATAACCTGTTCAACTCTTGTCTTCTTTAGCTTCCTCACTAACTGTTTATACTTTTGTACCATCGCAGTTGCTCCCTCCCTGTCTGCATTATTTGTTCCTACATGTACCAGTATAGACCCTCCCTTGCCATGTCCCAATACCTTCTCTACCCTGTCAGTCACATGTTCAATCCTAGCCCCCGGTAGACAAACAACGACGTCTTTCCCATCGTTGCGGGTCATTGTTGCTATAACTACAACCGTAGCCGACTGGTGTCAGTAAATACATAGAATGCGCTGCCGGAGTGGTGATTGTATACAGGATCGCTAACGCAAACAAGGGTGTTGGTGAAAGTAGCTAGGAACGTGTTTACGTCGCGTCTGATTAGCATTCAGGCCTAATGTATTTAGACTGTTTGGCTCCCACAGAACGGGCGTGGGCGTGGCTAATTTGACGACATAAGAGGCATCCGGCATTCACACGCAACCGCTTGAAAGAATGCGCCAACAGAAATAGCGTCTTGTCCAATCAACAAGTTCAAGTAACCGATTTACGAAAATGACCATGCGTTGAGTTGGAGCAAATAAGACCTACTTGGCATACTTCCAAATTAGTTTG
The DNA here is from genome assembly GCA_020002185.1 of Paraescarpia echinospica. Classification (NCBI taxonomy): domain Eukaryota; kingdom Metazoa; phylum Annelida; class Polychaeta; order Sabellida; family Siboglinidae; genus Paraescarpia; species Paraescarpia echinospica. The sequence goes on from CM034531.1 coordinate 76,124,319, forward strand.
CGACATTGCGCCTAAGGCTTGGTGTTGTCATCTATAGGCTAGTTTTGTAACGTCACAAACTTGGTAAGATTAGTCACTCCTATTGCGATCGGTTCCGCTGCAGCGCCGCGGTCTCTTTGTCCCCGTGACGTCATCTGCAACAAGCGGTTCCGGTGAAATAGCAGCACCGAGGCGAACTCAGCTTTCAGCACGGAGTATTTAGACGACGGCGCAGAAAACGGATTACTAGCATCATTTTGCCAGTTGCAATGGCGGCACCAGGACTACTCGGCACGCTGGTGTTGATACTGACAGCGGTTTGGGGAGCCGACGGGGAAGTGAGGCGGGACCAGCGGGAACCGTCGCTTCTCCTAGGAGCATTCAACGTGCAGATCTTCGGTGCTCGCAAGATCGCAAAGCCGGCTGTGCTGCGGAATCTGGGACAGGTGTGTGAGTGTGTATGTGTGTGTGTGTGTGCGCGCGCGCGCGCGCGTTTATATGTGTGTGCATGCCTACGTGAGTGCGGTTGCGTGCGTGAATGTGTGCTCGTACGTGCGGGTGCGTGTGTATGTTTGCATAAATGCGTGCGTGCGTGCGTACGTGCGTGCAGGTGAATGTATGTTTAAGTTTTACATTCAGCCAACATGGTTATGCTAAACATAGGCAGTTGATTTGATGTATCTACTAGGGGTTATTGTAGAAATAAACCACTGTTAATACTTTAATCGAATGTTTCCCACCAGGTTTACTGTAATGTGTAACAGCCGTATCCTTCACGTGATCTTTGACCCATGCGTTATTGCTTCAGATCATATCGCGCTACGACATTTTGCTGCTGCAAGAGATCCGAGAACGCGAATCGATGGCTGTTGACCACTTGCTACGTCACCTAAACCGGTAAGGAGAGTTAAGAGGGGAAATCCGTATGTTTTGCTAGGAGTAAACACATACTCATTGTGAAATAGCTACCTTTTGTGAACTTAAAAGAGCAAAATACAATATATGTAAACACATTAGAAATGTGGACTATAAAAATACATTATAACGCATTGTGCACTTTTAAGACTTTTATATGTGTGTGTGTGTGTGTGTGTGTGTGTGTGTGTGTGTGTGTGTGTGTGTGTGTGTGTGTGTGTGTGTGTGTGTGTGTGTGTGTGTGTGTGTGTGTGTGTGTGTGTGTGTGTGTGTGTGTGTGTGTGTGTGTGTGTGTGTGTGTGAAATATGTTTCAAATAGATACACTAGAAAACAATTCCGTCACCTGAAGGGATGCTTTGGTAGTTGACAGTCGTGATTGTAATATTTACCAAATGTTCAAAAACACACAGCATCGTTACATAAGCACCATGGCGCCCTCGCAGATTGTTAAGTGACGTTTTACATATTACGCGCACATTACGTTTTACGTTCCTAACAACTGGTTTACTCCCTGAAAGGGGGATAATCTTGACATATATGGGTATTTTGAAAGATATTGGTCTTGCGTCCTATTCGTAGAGTTGTAGATTAATTAATCCCTGACAGTTTTGCGCTCGAGATTCAAGCCGTCTAAGAGGAAAACATTAACGTACCCGCATACGTACGCAACTCGATTATAGTTAGATATGAAATATGAAATGAACTTTGAACTACCTATTATGGACTCTATTGCGTTATCAATAATACCCATGTGGCTATGTGGGTGCTTGACCCTGTTTGGGAAGTCTGCGAGCACCGTATCTGTTGCTGGTGCAGGTGCAGGTGCACCCACAAATCCGCACCGATCGACATCTCGCTTGGGCGAACATTCACCGGTTCAATCTATTTATACGGCATAGAAAGGGAATTTCGCGACTGAGATAATACTTGGTCAATGTGTCAAACTCGCCAGGGGGCATATTTCGCCTACGCACCACATTTTTTTACCTACAAGTAAAACATTGGAATATTACAAATACTTGCAACTAATTAATGGCCGCCCTTCGCCAGTGATTGCTAACGTTGTCTAGGATATAATTGACAATAAACACACATTTTCGTCAAATACAACAAGACGTTTTGGGGGTTTAGGATTTTATAAGCAGGCACACCGTCAGTGTGTTTGTATGCCAGGGAAATAGTGAAATGCGACTAGATATGTAGGCCTATATATTATGAGATACGGGCTTAGAGATAACGGTCCATTATGTGATAATAGGAACATTGTTGAATTACACTTAAATTCGCTTGTGCTCAAAGCACAATCGCCATTTGTAGAAGTTTGCAACTTGTTTACATATCAGAATAAATGTCTCTCCTTTTGTTTTGAAGCATTATAATCTGACGTAATTAAATGATGATACATAGGTAGTTGGTCCACATGGGTATTATGCAAATACTTATTGGTGTGCATTCTAATTACACTGTTGGTTTGCATTCTAATTACACTGTAGTTAAAATCAGCTCACCGTGTAAAGTAGGGGTGTTTCAGATGTAGCCAGGATGAAAATGTTGGGGTTACTTTAAGTTGGCACGGTCCGGGATTACGTGATTGTACATATACAGAAACATGCTCTATGTTAAGAGAGCTATTTAAAAGAACGTGACAGAGGATTATCGCTCTCGGACGAAGCCAGTATAGAAATATATCGTAAACTTGGCGGGGCGTGAGTTGTCCAAGTTGATATCCTATGCTAGAGAGGGCACAGTAAAGACTTTGGTCGTGTGCTGCTATGCATGGCTGAGGCATGTATCCCTTCGGGACGAACATGAATGACAGTTACATCCATAATTTTGTTGATACACTGTTCTAAAGCGTACAAGCGACAGCGTGGCCGGGCAAAGGCTCACTAAACCGTGAGAGCATCCGGGCGAGATGCACAAACGAGACAGGCGTACCCGGGCGAGACGTAGGCAACCGAGACGGATATAACTGAACGATACGTGCGCAATGGAGGCGAGCGTAACCGGTCGAGGCGTACGCAATCGATCGTTTCTCGGACTTAAAAAAAAATAATCTGTTAATAGCACATGCTATTTTGACAAGAAAATTAAAACTACTGTTTTAATGTGCAGAAATGCACCCTAAATACACCAATGCACATGTCGCGGAATCGTAGTTTGAAACTAAATAAATAACAACAACGATGCGCTTGTCTTGCAGAATATCGACTGATCAGTTCCGCTACGTGATCAGTGAGCGACTGGGGAGAACAGCCAGCAAGGAACAGTATGCATTCTTCTACAAGTAAGTCTCGCCGGACCCTCTGTGTGTCGACCTTCACATCCTGTAGTAGGAGGCATGTCTCCCCTCTCCTTCGGGTTCATGTCATACGAATGAAATGCCCGTGGTTACGAGACGTTGTAGTGCATATATTGTTATTGCACTAGAAGTGGGGAGCGGTGGTCGCGAGTTGGAGCGGTGTCGATCGCGGGGACGGTGGTTCGATTTCACCTGCTGTCGTTTCGAAACGTAGGCAATTTCGTTCACCTCACGTTGCCTGTGTCTCTCGGAAGGGACACAAAAGTCGTTGGTCCGTTCTATATGTGACAGGGGAACTAAGACATTCCACGCAGCGGGTAAATGTGTAACCTGTCGTGGACTCACGTAGTTATGGTCTCTATCCACAACCCACTGGATCTTGCTCCTAGCGGCCGGAGTTTCTTCGCGGCCGGGCGTGTGGGATACGCCAAGCAGACCGTGTAGACAGTGTAATACACTGCATTATTGGACTCACCGGGTCCTGTATGAATGTACACACATTACACTAGTACTGGCCCGTGCAACCTATGGCCCGCCAGCCCTATTCGTGCGGCCCGCCGAGATATATATAAAATATAAAAAGTACTTTCAATAACACTTCACATAAAAAATTAAATAAGGAGATAATTAGCTGATTGATTTAGTTAATGTTATTTCGCCGATTGGTGATTCCTGTGGCATACTGCCTTACTGGATGATCGTCAATAGATTTTACGGTCTTAGCAAAAGCGGAAGTCTGCGAATACGCCACATTCTAAATGCATTAAGCAAGTTATTAAAAAGTCGCCAGACTATAATATAGAGCTGCCATCTGGCGACTTTTTAATAACATCGTACAAATGGCGTCCCAACAGCCTGCAAAGCCAAAGGGTAAGAAACGAACAATAGCCGACGAACATAGAGTGTTTCACAAGCTTTGGACAAACCAGTATTTTGTCATTGAGCACAAAGATGTGGTGCTTTGTCTCATATGTACAGAAACAGTACAACATACCGCAACATCACACAACCTTTGCGCGAAGGTGCTATCGATGGACCACGTTATGGGACTGTGAGTAGTCGTCTCTACCGCGAATTTCACCAAATCGCGCGGGTTGAACCACCGACAATTCCATGGCCTTCTGCTGGAGTTCAACGCGGACCACGGGGATGTTATATATTTTCCATCCGTTTGGTGGCTCAGCAGGGGAGCAACGCTGAAGAGGTTCTGGTGTCTTTTATCAGAAATCACCGTATTCATGGACGGCAAGGGCAGGGATACGGAACTTTTGTCGGAGCTGAACCGAAAGCTACAAGGCCGTGAGCTACAGGGCCGTGAGCAGTTGCATGTGACATGCACGATCACGTGCGCTGTTTTGAACGAAAATTCTGCGTGTTTCACAGTCAACGCCGTCAATGTGCACTTTTAAGACATACCAATTCAGTATATATCTACATGAAATATGTTTCAAATAGATACACTAGAAAAAATGTTCGTCACCTGACGGGATGCTTTGGTAGTTGACAGTCGTGACTGTAATATTTACCAAATGTTAGAAAACACACAGCATCGTTACATATGCACCATAACGCCCTCGTAGATTGTTAAGTGACGTTTTATGTATTACGCGCACATTACGTTTTACGTTCCTAACAACTGGTTTACTCCATGAAAAGGGATAATCTTGACATTATGGGTATTTTGAAAACATATTGGTCTTGCGTCCTATTCGTAGGGTTGTAGATTAATTAATCCCTGACAGTTTTGCGCTCGAGGTTCAAGCCGTCTAAGAGGAAAACATTAACGTACCCGCATACGTACGCAACTCGATTATAGTTAGATATGAAATATGAAATGAACTTTGAACTACCTATTGTGGACTCTATTGCGTTATCAATAATATCCGTGTGGCTATGTGGGTGCTTGACCCAGTTTGGGAAGTCTGCGAGCACCGTATTAGTTGCTGGTGCACCCAGAAAGCCGCACCGCCCGACATCTCGCTTGGGCGAACATTCACCGGTTCAATCTATTCATACGGCATAGAAAGGGAATTTCGCAACTGAGGTCAATTTGTCAAACTCGCCAGGGGGCATGTTTCGCCTACGCGCCACATTTTCACAGAAGAATAAAACATTGGAATATTACAAATATTCGCAACCTTACTCCATCTTTGCTAAACCCTTCGACTTTGAGATAGAAACAGTACCCGGGGACATCCAGCTTGAATTGATCGAACTGCAATCGTCGTTTAATCTTCAATCAGCCTTCACGAAAACGTCAATCGAATCGATTTACCGCGGCAGTGTGCCACGTAATGAGTATCCGCGTCTACAACATCATGCTGTTAAGATGACGTCACTCTTTGTCATCTCGTATCTGTGCGAGCTACTGTTCAGTCGCATGAAGTACACGAAGTCTTCTGCACGATCTGCAGTCACTGATGAGCATTTGCAGGCAATATTACGCATCTCCACCACAAATATCGCCATCGATTTCGATGCACTGGTGAATGCGGAGCAAAGTCAACCGTCGCATTAAATGTTCGCATGTATTTCAAGACATACTTATGGCTCTATTGGGATGAAGTTCCTACCTGAAATCACTTAAACTTTGGAGATAAAAAAACAGTTTGACTAGTAACTAGTTCCTGGTGTAATAAAACGCATGCATATTCGACAAGTGGTTAACATTTCTTTTGTTTAATATTCATTGTGTACAAGTATTTTTATTTTTATTTATCGCCCATGCAAATGTAAGTCTTATCGCGCATCATAGGCATATAAAATAAAATTACAAGGGCCTGGTATTAATAATTATATTATATTGCAGGACCAACATACACTAATAACTAAATAGTGAGAATATGGTGAATCAATTTGGTGCGGCCCCAGATTTTCAACACCGTTGGTAACCATGTGTGTTGAAGGTATTCGAAGGTCCTACCGACCGGTGTCTTCCAGTACACGGACCCCCAGGACGAGTTCGAACGAGAACCATTCGCTGTTCGTTTCCAATCCAACACCACAGGTAGGTGAAGCATATGTATACTTGTCTATATGTACGACGCTTACATATCGTAATCCTTCATGATACAGTTAAACGATTCTGGGCTGTAAACATCGTGTCTAGCTATCCATGAACCACCCCACTGTGACACCTTGTACACGGAATACATATATGGGTGGTCGAAGATACTTTCTTGACTAATTATATCAGTGGGTTATCTTGAGTTGTCTAGAGAGAAGGGTAACTTTTCGAAAGAGTAGTAGCTCGTAGAGGTCGTATTACCACTCTTTGTTATCGCATCGGAAGAAAGCATGTGTTACTTAGGAGAACGCGTTTTAAAATAGGGGCATACAGTTGTGCAACACAGATGGTTTGGCGACAACAATGAAAAGCCGATTGTTTTGCTGCATAAACTGTTACTGTAATGGATTTTGCCAATTGTCATAATTCGGTATTCTCTTCCAAGAGTTGTGTCAGCATGAAGCCACGTGAAAGTGGGAGGCGTACATATGTATCAACACAGTTTTAAAGGGAGACAGTCAGATCCTCTACCGGGGATTAGCGGGTGTATTAATTTGTAATAGGAAGTTTGCTGTGTTGACCGTAAGAAAACGGGACATCGTTGAACATTAAAGGGTGTTGCAGTTAACTCAGTCCGACTCGGCCTTATTGCCAGCAAAGGCTTGTTTTAAAACTGGATGTTTGGTTTACTATTTGAACATGCTTCGGGGACGCACCTTCCAAATTGCGAACGTTGTTGCAGGCTTAATAAAGTCAGTTTAGGGGGACAGTATACCTTCAACATAGTTAGTATAGTCTTAGGAGCATTGTGTTAATAATATATAAATGAATAACTAGGAACAGACTGCCTCCGGGTAACCAAAACAACTTACTGTAGGATGTACTAGCCGATTTACCCAGAGTAGTCCGGAGGAAAACAATGTTATAGGTATGTATATGAGTCTCCAAGATTCCCACCGCCTGGACGAAGCTCAAAAACATATACTAACCACCCAAATGGGAACCTAGATCGCATAGAAAATGTCAACTTCATATGCAAAAACGCGGGTCCACAAACAAACAGACAAACAGACAGAGAACCGTATTGTTTTATAATCGATATTATGTTAACACAGACATTGCAATCGGACTTTTACATCGGACAACTTAATCCAATCAAAACGTTAGTACCAATAACGATATACATTATATAAGTCCTGCCGCTGTGCCCACGGAATCATTACGCGCCAGATCCATCTTGTTGCCATTCACTGCTTAAGGTCATTCGTCCTGTAGCAGTTCCAACAGAAGGCTCTTTTGTGTTGTTTCTCACACCAGCTACACGATGACGTAATGTGACAATCAATCATATCACTTGGGTTATGATGGTCTTATTATGTCAACATCACGTCATCGCGGCAACACGTCGGCCCAAATCGCATCAAACACTGTGCTTGCCTGGGCATTTATCTCAATTATCACCCCTGTCACACGTAGCTATTCATACAATTGTTTGGTCGTCATATTTTGTATGGATAAAACAGAATCGTCAGTATGCAGACACACTAAACTAAACATCTTTAGAATCACGGTTGAACCGCTCCTCATATATGGTTGTGAATCATGATCACTGACACAAACACTCGAAAAAAAACTTGACGGCGCATACACAAGATTACTACGTAAAGGCTTCAATATATGCTGGCGCCATCACATCACCAACCAGGAGCTATATGGCTGCCTACCACGGACCTACACCATCGTGAGGCAACGATGTCCCATTTCTCACGTTCATCACACCAGACAGCCTGTTACAAATTACTATGCTGGCTAATGTCGGGTAAAGGGACAAACTGGCTACCTTGTGGCAAAGGAACAGACTGGTTCCCTTGTAGCAAAGGAACAGACTGGCTCCCTTGTAGCAAAGGAACATACTGGTTCCCTTGCAGCAAAGGAACAGGTTGTCTCCGTTGCAGCAAAGGAACAGACTGGCTTCCTTGCAGCAAAGGAACATACTATTTCCCTTGCAGCAAAGGAACAGACTGGCTTCCTTGCAGCAAAGGAACATACTATTTACCTTGCAGCAAAGGAACAGGTTGTCTCCGTTGCAGCAAAAGAACAGACTGGCTTCCTTGCAGCAAAGGAACAGACTGGTTCCCTTGCAGCAAAGGAACATACTATCTCCCTTGCAGCAAAGGAACAGACTGGCTTCCTTGCAGCAAAGGAACATACTATCTCCCTTGCAGCAAAGGAACAGACTGGTTCCCTTGCAGCAAAGGAACAAACTGGTTCCCTTGCAGCAAACAATGGGTTCTTACTTTATCATTAAAGTTACTTCTTGTTGCAGAGGTCGGTACGTTTGCGGTGATGGGGATCCACACTTCCCCGAGGGCCGCGGAGAAGGAGCTCGATGCTCTCGTCGAGGCTTACGAGGTGACTGCGGAAGCACTCGGCGTCCAAGTAAGTCGCGACGGGGGATATACATGCATCGCCGAGACTTAACTTGACTTTATGGCAGACGACGTGTGGTGTGAAATAATAAGCTGAGGCGCGTTGTCGACTGTAGCTTGGTGGCGACTTTTGAGATGGATATGGTTGAACTTGCGATATTTGTGCGTGGTGTCGACGGTGAGATGAACTTAACTGAAAAGTTACTTGCACTTAAGAGTGTCAACGATACAACACCCAGCAGACATATGCGATACAACACCCAGCAGGCATATGCGATACAACACCCAGCAGACATATGCGATACAACACCCAGCAGACATACGCGATACAAAACCCAGCAGACATACGCGATACAACACCCAGCAGACATATACGATACAACACCCAGCAGACATACGCGATACAACACCCAGCAGACATATACGATACAACACCCAGCAGACATACGCGATACAACACCCAGCAGACATACGCGATACAACACCCAGCAGACATATGCGATACAACACCCAGCAGACATATGCGATACAACACCCAGCAGACATACGCGATACAACACCCAGCAGACATATACGATACAACACCCAGCAGACATATACGATACAACACCCAGCAGACATATACGATACAACACCCAGCAGACATACGCGATACAACACCCAGCAGACATATGCGATACAACACCCAGCAGACATATGCCATATGTCTAAACTTAAGTTGTTAAATAATATTGTGTGCATATACCGCCTTTGTTATAGGAAATCAAATGTTTTTGGTGTCCTAGACACTGCGAACGATGTTGGTTCGTCGACATGGTTCACCAATTTACCGGTTGAGGGACCAGTATCTGATGTCATGCTATAACAAAGTATTTAAATAATTAAGCATAGTCACTCGCGCAGCGCCCTCTGTTATTCAGGTGTGAATGTAATGCTATTGTATACGCTACCAGTTCAAATTCAAAATGGCGTATCGATGAGTGACTCTGCTTGGTAATTTAAATGCTTTGGCTATAAGGTACATCCACTTTTAAATGGCCGCTAAACTTACATACTCGACGTAGGCGTGACGTCACAATCACGTATGTCAACCGACCGACGCAACGAATTTTGACCCCTAGTCTGTTTTGGTTAGCGTACGTTATTGTGACGTCACGCCGACGTAGAGATATATCGGTCTCGTTGCCATCAAAGCGCGTCAGTTTCGCCCCCGTTTAAATGTGGGTGGAGCTTATTACATGGAATCAAGAAATGGTGAAGTGCGCATGTCTGAACCTAAGCAAATGAGAAAACCAACGCCGCAATCGGAAGATTAGTGTACCGAGGACCCGCTGCCAACATTATTCGGAACCGTACAGAACGCCGAAAACGGCACGATTATAGGTCCGTTTATGTGTTGTATGAATGGTAACCGGGAAATCTAGATGACGCTAGAATAACAGAAAGTGCACCCTTTCATATATTACCAATGTTGTCGGGATCAGAGGAGCCGTGAGGGTGCTAGAATCTGATATTTTGGATGTGTTTCGAGTTGTTAATTTTTCGCTAGTTTATCTATTTTTGCGTTAATGTAATGGTTATTGTGTCAGAACTAGTGCCCGATTTGTGACAATACCAGCAGTAAATATTAACATGTTATGATAACGAGGTGTAACTATGATGATATGGTTGTTGACTGCAATAATGATTATTATTGTTACGATAATGATGGCGACGACGATAACTGTGATGATGGTGGCAGATATTGTACTAGTGATAATTGTAGTGTTGTTATTGATGGTGATAATGAGAATTAATGATGATAATGACAACGACGATGACGACGATGGTGATGGCATTTAGAAACATGAATTGTGGAGCCTTTTGGTAGCGTAACTATTGTAATACTAATAGTTACCTTCATCCATTTAGATGTACATAGTTTCTAGTGTATTGCTTTGTTTCCATTACCTACAGAATGTACTAATCACGGGTGACTTCAACGCCGACTGCTCGTACGTCACAAACAGAGAGTGGGCTGGGGTGCGCCTGCGCACTGACTCGAGATTCCAATGGTTGCTAGGAGACGACATTGACACCACAGTGGGCAGAAGCAGCTGCGCCTACGATCGGTTAGTCGGTTTATTCATAGACGTCTATTCAGTTCACCCAGCTGTATGAATGAGTACCTAGCTATAGACAGTGGTGGTCATTTGTTTATGAATAATGTTCGCACATTAATTGCATTGTGGCTGAATGCTTCCCAGAGAAGTCGAGATGGTGTTCGATTGAACAGGTCTGCCAGGGAGTAAAGTCTTAAGCGTTTTGAGCAATCCTAAGGACTGGATACTGCGCAGTTTTATAATAACTTACATTTACTTTTTAAATTACGTCTACAATGATGCATACGTACAGTACAGTACAGTGCCAACTATCTCCATGATGTGGTATGGGTGCGCATATAAAACAACACTATACGTGTACGTGTAAATACGATTCAGAATACGTTATAATATTTTGTTTATTATGGCTTCGATTTAAATTTGCAAGGTGACTTATTGGATTACATTATAACTTCACATCCTTCAGGTGCATTATTAGTCTAAATGATATCCTCTTATTATCCGCTTTGCTTACATGTTTTTGTGTTGTTTCATTGACCAACATGATTAGTAAATTTACAAATACTTCGATTGTTGCTATGCCATAAGGATTGTCAAGGATCATCTGCTGTCGCACGGGAACGTTTTAAAATCGGGTCGACGGCGATTTAAGTGAAAATGCAACTTTTTTTATTTCGATATGAGAATATTCAACGCTTTTATAAGGTCTGTCGACACACACACTCATACGCACGCACGCACGCATGCACGCACCCATGCACGCACGCACTCACGCACACGCACGCACATACTCACCCACGCACACAAACACGCACACACACGCAAGTACATAAACAAACAGCCACAGCACGCGCACGCGCACGCGCACGCACACGCACACGCAAATACATAAACAAACAGCCATAGCAAGCGCATGCCCATGCGCACGCGCACGCACACACAAGTACATAAACAAACAAACACACGCACGAGTATATATATACATTAGGAAATCAGATGTGATCATAACTTATTTGACACAATGCTCGGTATCAGATTTGTGGTGGCGGGCGACGAGCTGAAGGCCGCGATTGTACCGACGAGCGTCAGAGTGTGTCGCTTCGATATCGCCCTGGGTCTCACCCCCACAGAGGTAACGTCAGCTATATGATTGTTCACTTTGTTTCACGCCAATTTATTTCTGCAAAGAATACCCTCGTTTCTTGAACATAGTGCCTAGAAACTGTTGCACTTACTCAAAGCCGGATTTACGGCAGGACAGACTGGGCCGTTTACCACGGGCTCCAACAATATATGTTTATGGGGGCCTCCACAAAATGCTTTTTAAATAATTTATTTCGGGTCCAAACGTTTTAGACGTAACTAGGATGCTTCGATGTAATAAAATTGGTTTTATAAATGGCCAAAAGTTGTTTTTGGTATGAAGTCTCTATTGTAGAAGGTAGGAAGGAACGCTAACTATTATGATGCGATACAGGCAGGCAGGCAGGCAGGCAGGCAGGCAGGCAGGCAGGCAGGCAGGCAGGCAGGCAGGCAGGCAGGCAGGCAGGCAGGCAGGCAGGCAGGCAGGCAGGCAGGCAGGCAGGCAGGCAGGCAGGCAGGCAGGCAGGCAGGCAGGCAGGCAGGCAGGCAGGCAGGCAGGCAGGCAGGCAGGCAGGCAGGCAGGCAGGCAGGCAGGCAGGCAGGCAGGCAGGCAGGCAGGCAGGCAGGCAGGCAGGCAGGCAGGCAGGCAGGCAGGCAGGCAGGCAGGCAGGCAGGCAGGCAGGCAGGCAGGCAGGCAGGCAGGCAGGCAGGCAGGCTGGCAGGCAGGCAGGCATGGTCGAACCATAAATTCTAGTCTAGTTATACAACCTCAGGAGTTGCAGTGGAGGAGGTTTTTGGTTAGGTATATCATTATTGTCCAATATAGACACGATATTTGTGAGACGCTTGGGAAGGGCTAAAAAGGACGAAGTGTAAAATCACATATTACTGGGGTACTGTTTCAGATGCTTGGTGATTTTCTCACCAGTTCACAACTGTATTGGTTCAAACTTCACTCGCTTCCACCAATACGTTTTGCCGGTCGAGCGATTGTTACGATCCAAACTGGGTATTCTAATCGCGTATAAGTTGCATTAACATACGTATCATTCGCTAGAGGGTGCCACTATAGCAACAAATAACCCCCGAGATACTAGCTAACAATCCACTCCACAAATGCACGTATTTGATGACATTGCGAACTTATGCGGCAACTTATTATTACTTTTTTATAAAGTATTTATTTTTCCAATATTCTTTCAGTAATATAATGTCCAATTATTTGTGGTCATATTTCGTTTGTGTCAATGCAACAGTACGACACGTTTCAGTGAACGTAGAAAACGTTTGTTATTTTCAGGCGAAGGAAGTGAGCGACCATTACCCGATACAGCTACAACTTCGAGGCAAAGGTAAATTGTCATAACTGTCACATCGGTCGTGCATTAGTTTTATTTAATATTATTCCTTATCGCTCATAAAATATATAATGTACGCGGCTGTTTGTGTGTTGGCATAGACCGGTTTTTAACTTTGTGGTTGTATATTTCGGTTGCTTGTTGTTTGTCCACGATTTTGGTGAGGATCAGACGGCACCTGGCAAACTAGTGGCGTGCTTGTGTTTCACTGTAATAAATGACCAATAACGTTTTATAAAGACAAATTAACCCGTGTGCTACGCACACATATACGCACACGCATTCACACACACAACAACCGAAGTACATACCCACGCCCGCCCATCTACAGGGTTTTTGTTAAGTGTGCTGCTAGGAGGTACCGTGACCCCCAAAGCAGGGACCACATTACAATCCCTGATCAAGTGACAGCCCGTTGCCGAGTCGCGTACCACTAGTCTACGGATACAACAATATATATATATATATATATATTATGATGTAACACTGTTAAATCATAGACTATTTGTTTTTAACTTGTGTAATGTAAGTTCTACCTGTGTTAATTATTTAGAAAAAAGAATCCATGCATCAAAAGATGGCCAGGATTTCTCTAGCTCCAAGTCGAAACTCAGGAGGGTTGTTTCCTCAGGTGCTTATAAGGTGGTTTCATAATATTGATAACTATCAAAATAATATCTAACATAATATTTAAGTGTTTCACAATGGTATCAAAAGCTTTATGATTGAAACATGTCCATCGTAACAATAACTAGCTGGCAGAATTCCCATCCTTATTAATTGAGTTGATAATTATGCACTGTCAGTCTATCATTTCTTTTAATACAAAACAGGATTTATTATTAACATCAATATGTTATTTCCAACATAACAAGATTGTAACATTGTGTTCGCTAGGCATAGCTAAATCTTCATGAATTACATACATCACTATACAAATAAGATACTTTGAATGGTTCTAGCAAATTGATGGTGTTAATTCAAGCAGTGTGAACATGTTTAAAAATAGAATTTATAAAAATCTGATGGGGCGGCTTATACGTAGGTGAAAATCGTTGGCCTCTCGATAAGTCTAAAGCTTCCTACTCCACATGCCATGAATCTTGTTAAATAAGTTGTGCAAAAACCAAGCCCACCTAAATGTCACCTGTTATATATTATAACTAGGCCTAAATATGTATCTACATTTTAAGCCTCAGTGTGTCTTTTCCACCATTCAACATATTTTCAGGCATGTGACGTTATAAAATACGAATCAAATATTGCGTCCTATGCCACATTTGAAGCCCAAATAGTGCTACGGTTTGTGTCAATCTGCGCCGCTGCGGTCGTTGGTTAACGCGCAATGCGCGTGAAAAGTGCGATATACCATCGCAGGTTGATGCAAACATGAGTGCTATTTAGGCCTACTTAATCAATATTGACATATAAAAACGTATGGCTATAAGCCGAATTGTAAAAAGATCAGAAACCTATCATACAAGCCAAAGTCAACAAAGAAAAACAGTTTCGCTTTCAGGGACTTTGAAACGACGGTGTCGGTGGCAAACATGCTGCGCATCGCTGACACCGGCCCAACCGTAGCCGTAAGCATTAACCAGTTCTGTAAAACTCCCGCATATTAATATGTGCCTATATTCCACGATTTCTGACATTTCTGCTTCTTAGCTTAGTTTGTGACTGTTTTAATATGTGAAATAACGTTGTTCGCCAGGGGCGTCCGTCTACGAAAAACGCAGGGAATAACAAATGACGCTAAGAATTGTGGGAAGCCATTTCAGAGGAACGACACGAACCAGAAATTCGGGACACGGACTGTGACGTTTATTAACGCAAAAATGTTGACCGCGATGTTTTGTTTCGATAGGTCGTAATCATCACCGATGCGCTGAACTGTTTGTGGAACGCATACAGCACAATTTGTAAGACAGACAGACAGACAGACAGACAGACAGACAGACAGACAGACAGACAGACAGACAGACAGACAGACAGACAGACAGGCAGACACACACGGCACTCTGCAATGTTCTCCACTCTGACATTTTCCATGCTATTATTGTCTGCAGCTCTCAGACCCTCTGGAGTCGACGACTCGACCATCAGCGCTGAGACTGAGTTGCCGGCAATGGACGTGCCGACCCAGCTCTCGTCCGTCATCTCGTCAATGCGTTCGGACCCTTCCGTCGACGTGCAGATAGTCAGCGAAGGAACATGGATCACCGACAAACTTTCTCTTGTCGTCACTCTGCGGGAGTGTGCGGGCGGTTTTGATGATGTATTGCGAAAGTACAGCAATATGTACAGTGATCTCCTGCCCGCTTCGCTAATCAACGACATATGGATTGTCATGTGGAACACGGTGTCGGGAATGGGCGATAATACCAACGTCCAGGCGTTGATGGAGGAACAGCTGACTCGCGTGCGAGCTTGCGTCTTACAGTACCGCATGGTGGCGCCATTCACCTGTCGTCTGACCATCGAGAAGACGACCACTTAAATTTAACGTGTCTCAAAATGTGCTAAGCAAAAATACCGAAATACTAGTATAACATGTAAGTTTAGAAGTTAACCTTTTCTATGATTATTTTAAAGCAATTTCTTATAAATCATCATGACCTAGAAATATACTGCTGATCACCATACATAAAATGTTGTCATGGCTGTTTCTCCATCTCGATATTTTACACGCGCCACAAGCACACACGGACGCACTCATGCACGTACGCCCGCACGCACAAACACACACACATATATGTAAATAAATATATATACATATGTATATATATATATATACACATATATATATATATACATACATATATATATATATATATTTGCGTGTATATACCGCATGTGGATATACTGTGTGTAATTTTGTTATTATTACTGTATGTAAACGAGTGAATTCCAGGAAAATGTAATGTATGTATTGCCTACAGGCTACCTAACTAGGCAAATTCCAACGCCCCACTTGGGACATTATTATCGGGACATTTCCACCAACTAGGGACGTAGGCTCATGTATACTCTAATCGTACACAATAATAACATTGGCTAGGCAATAGTTCCGACAAAGCTCCTTGTCTGAACATGTGACCGCTTTGGTTTAAAGGGAGCAAGCCAGTTCCTCTACCTGAAATTAGTCTCGCACACTGTTGAACTTCCTGCTTGATTACAGACGAAAAAAAGTGCATTATATTTTTGAGAAATGATTTTTTACAATGTTGACTTGCTCTGACATAAGTGCATTTGAATAGTCAGATTTCTAGATGTGATTGTAGCAGCTGTTGACAGTAAAATGGTGTCTTTTTAGCTGATTTTACTAAGCGGAAGGGTATCTGGCAGCAATTTGGCTAGTTGACACTTTAGCCGGATTACTGCCTGCAAGCATTTGTAAATATTGACGGGTGTCATACATACAGGCATTTTGCAAGAGCTAGAGATATTAGATTTTAACTAAAATCGACCAGCATGTCAATGAGATGATAATAACAGCAGGTGGGAAGTTTAAGAAACTTTATAGGTCACGTTTTCTTATAATCACACAAAACATTAACATGGTCGCCAATGGGAAAACTGACAGTGTGCTGAGCCCTTAACCGACTCTCGACTGGCTGCGTGACTTCGCCAGAACGATAGTCTGGCTCTGAATGGCCCTTCTGAATATTATGCCACGAGAGCTGCCACCTAGTGCATATGTATGTGATTAAAAGGCATTAAACTACGAAAATGTCTGTTTATTTTGTGTATCACATGTTTCAATATAAGTTTAATGTTGAATAGTAGTTTGCCACATCAAAATACATAATTCCTTAGAGAAAACAGTCCTAGAAGGCAAAGTGGAGGGAAAGAGAGGAAGGGGAAGACCAAGGAGAAGATGGGAGCAGGACATCAGCGACTGATTGGAAGACGACATCGTGAGAGCAGGGAGACAAACGGCAGACAGAGCAGCGTATCGTGGGATCATCCGGGCAGCTACGTCTCGCAGAGATATGCTGAATTGAAGAATGAAGAAGAAGTTGTTATAGATTATATAATCTGATAAAAGTGTATCCTTATTTAATTTGTTATTTCATAGTTGGCATGAGAGCCAATCATCGTCTCTACCCGAACCTGGGGTAAAGCTCCCTACCGGTAACATTGGCTGGAGCTTAATAATCCTTGCCGTTGTGGTGGAACAATGCTGCCACCTCACGGCGCCTGGATAATCGAGGCTAACCTGAAATTAGCGGGCGTAGTCATTTTTAACAGGAAGTCTGCTGTGCTGACTGTGGAAAAATGGAAAATCGTTGAAAATCAAAGGATACTGCGGTAAATTCAACTCGCCTCGGCAGTATTGCCAATAAAGCTAGTTTTGAATCTGGATATGTTGTTTACCATTTGAACATGCTCAGTGGTCGTATCGTCCAAATTGCTAATGGTGTTACGGGCTTACTAAACACAATTTGGCGGGCAATATACCTTCAACATAGTTATTGTAATCTTAAGAACATTATGTTAACTAATACATTAAAAACTGGGAATGGACGGTCTCCTATTATCATTTAAAATGTAACGTTTTACTCGTGTAGGTCCTATTGCGTGTATCACTATGTTGGCAAAAACGCGTTTATTGATTTGTTTGTGGCATTTTAGTAAATTGACACCGGCTCAAATATGGATGATCACAAGCCAATGACAGTTCGCCTCGGAGTCAGAGATCAGACAGAAGGGTTAGTCGACTCTAGAGGAGACTGGCCTACTTGTTTGCCCATGCCTACCTAACATATTATATACATGCCAACTCTTCCGTAAAATCCGGGAGTTTTCCGTATTTGGGGGTATGTTCCGGTCTCCCGGAATATAGGCAAATCTCCTCCGGGAAGCGTGCTGAACCGCTGATGAATCGCCCGGATTTCATCAAAAAGTTGGCGGTATAATATTACATAATGCCAAAAAGGTCGGCAAGACAGTACGAAATCAAGACAAAATCATATTATCGAGACAGGTGTTTTATTTATTGGAAAACAATCAACAATGTCTACAGTAGCAATGTCTAATCATCCAGATGAA
Organism: Paraescarpia echinospica; assembly: GCA_020002185.1. Classification (NCBI taxonomy): domain Eukaryota; kingdom Metazoa; phylum Annelida; class Polychaeta; order Sabellida; family Siboglinidae; genus Paraescarpia; species Paraescarpia echinospica. The sequence continues at coordinate 76,142,550 of CM034531.1, forward strand.
ATGTCAGCTAATGTGTGTTACGGACAATAAAAAAGGTAAGTTCTTATATAGCGCAGTATCCAGTCCTCGGGACTGGTCAAAGTCTGTACACTTTACTCCCTGGCAGACCTGTTCAATCTGGGAAGCATTCAGCTACGCTGCAATTAACGCGCGAAAACAATTCGTAAACAAACATCCACCACTGTCAATAGCCAGGTACTCATTCATACAGCTGAGTGAACTGACGCAATGCAAAGTAAACGAACTTGCCCAAGGTTCGACACCGCCGCACAGGATTCGAACCGGCGTTCTCTCAGTCGAGAGTCCGGAGCTCTTACCGCTGCTCTACTGCGCTCCACCAATAGTTGTTTATACACAGGGAATTTAGATGCCAATTTGAACTGTTGCGTTTCCTTGTTATGGTGTAACATGTGTGCTGACTTATATATAACAGAACAAATAACTTTAATGAAAATCGAAGCAAACATCTAACGTGAAAATGTCGGGGTAAAGAGTTAATACACAATAATGGTCGAAACAATCAATGTATACGTAAAGTCGGAGACCTATGCAACGTTCAGCCAGAAACGAGCACAGCGGCGACACGTAGCGCCCGGTGAATCTACCAACAAACATATCTTTGACATCAGTAGACGGATGGTCATGAACTTTCAGAGTAAGCCTACACTGTGCCTTCATGTAAAATACTGTCGGAGTCCCTACAACATTACATGAAACACTACATGAAACTGCCTGCCTGCCTGCCTGCCTGCCTGCCTGCCTGCCTGCCTGCCTGCCTGCCTGCCTGCCTGCCTGCCTGCCTGCCTGCCTGCCTGCCTGCCTGCCTGCCTGCCTGCCTGCCCGCCCGCCTGCCTGCCTGCCTGTATCGCATCATAATAGTTAGCGTTCCTTCCTACCTTCTACAATAGAGACTTCATACCAAAAACAACTTTTGGCCATTTATAAAACCAATTTTATTACATCGAAGCATCCTAGTTACGTCTAAAACGTTTGGACCCGAAATAAATTATTTAAAAAGCATTTTGTGGAGGCCCCCATAAACATATATTGTTGGAGCCCGTGGTAAACGGCCCAGTCTGTCCTGCCATAAATCCGGCTTTGAGTAAGTGCAACAGTTTCTAGGCACTATGTTCAAGAAACGAGGGTATTCTTTGCAGAAATAAATTGGCGTGAAACAAAGTGAACAATCATATAGCTGACGTTACCTCTGTGGGGGTGAGACCCAGGGCGATATCGAAGCGACACACTCTGACGTTCGTCGGTACAATCGCGGCCTTCAGCTCGTCGCCCGCCACCACAAATCTGATACCGAGCATTGTGTCAAATAAGTTATGATCACATCTGATTTCCTAATGTATATATATACTCGTGCGTGTGTTTGTTTGTTTATGTACTTGTGTGTGCGTGCGCGTGCGCATGGGCATGCGCTTGCTATGGCTGTTTGTTTATGTATTTGCGTGTGCGTGTGCGTGCGCGTGCGCGTGCGCGTGCGCGTGCGCGTGCGCGTGCTGTGGCTGTTTGTTTATGTACTTGCGTGTGTGTGCGTGTTTGTGTGCGTGGGTGAGTATGTGCGTGCGTGTGCGTGAGTGCGTGCGTGCATGGGTGCGTGCATGCGTGCGTGCGTGCGTATGAGTGTGTGTGTCGACAGACCTTATAAAAGCGTTGAATATTCTCATATCGAAATAAAAAAAGTTGCATTTTCACTTAAATCGCCGTCGACCCGATTTTAAAACGTTCCCGTGCGACAGCAGATGATCCTTGACAATCCTTATGGCATAGCAACAATCGAGGTATTTGTAAATTTACTAATCATATTGGTCAATGAAACAACACAAAAACATGTAAGCAAAGCGGATAATAAGAGGATATCATTTAGACTAATAATGCACCTGAAGGATGTGAAGTTATAATGTAATCCAATAAGTCACCTTGCAAATTTAAATCGAAGCCATAATAAACAAAATATTATAACGTATTCTGAATCGTATTTACACGTACACGTATAGTGTTGTTTTATATGCGCACCCATACCACATCATGGAGATAGTTGGCACTGTACTGTACTGTACTGTACGTATGCATTATTGTAGACGTAATTTAAAAAGTAAATGTAAGTTATTATAAAACTGCGCAGTATCCAATCCTTAGGATTGCTCAAAACGCTTAAGACTTTACTCCCTGGCAGACCTGTTCAATCGAACACCATCTCGACTTCTCTGGGAAGCATTCAGCCACAATGCAATTAATGTGCGAACATTATTCATAAACAAATGACCACCACTGTCTATAGCTAGGTACTCATTCATACAGCTGGGTGAACTGAATAGACGTCTATGAATAAACCGACTAACCGATCGTAGGCGCAGCTGCTTCTGCCCACTGTGGTGTCAATGTCGTCTCCTAGCAACCATTGGAATCTCGAGTCAGTGCGCAGGCGCACCCCAGCCCACTCTCTGTTTGTGACGTACGAGCAGTCGGCGTTGAAGTCACCCGTGATTAGTACATTCTGTAGGTAATGGAAACAAAGCAATACATTACATGAAACAATAGATCTAGGTGGGCCTGGGGGCGTGTCCCTTGCACCTTTTCAATGTGCCCCCGTTGCATGATCCCTCTAGACCTTCTGAAAAATTACGAACATCGCCGCAAAAAATTTCCAACAGCATCCCCCATCCCGTCTTCCGATGTCAAGATAATACAGTGGAGTAGTGCTGAAGCGCCGGCTCAGCCCACCCAATATGAATTTAATTCGACGACTAGTGTTTTACGAGCCTGAGGGGGCTTTGTGTCACTCACACGGATCCAAATACTACCCTCTCTGGATCCGCCCCTGCAAAGCCAGTGAACATATGTCTGAATGCCATGGAGCGTTAATATATCATTGTAGAAAAGACGATAACACGTTGTACCTTAGCCACTCCATGAATGACGGAAACCCACTTGGCGGAGTGTGACAAGGATAGCTACAAGCATCGTTGGTCGAAGAGGATTTAAGTCGATGCGGTAAAGAGAGCAACTCCATGACAGTGATCAAACAACGACTGTCGAAGAATGCTCCCTTCATCGATTGACCGGATATTTTCGTTGTCGTCTACTTCCTCCCTTGTTCGCCGTGTCTTCGCCGTCTCTGTCTCTGTCTCTGTCTCTGTCTCTGTCTCTGTCTCTGTCTCTGTCTCTGTCTCTGTCTCTGACTCTCTCTCTCTCTCTCTCTCTCTCTCTCTCTCTCCCTCCCTCCCTGCATCCCTCCCTCTCTCCCTCCATCCCTCCCTGTCTCCCCGTCTCACTCTCTCTCCCCCTCTCTGTCTCTACTGTCTGTCCGTCTGTCTGTCTGTCTGTCTGTCTATCTATATATCTTATTTCTGTGCGTCTCTCTATGTATCTGTACGTCTGTCTGTCTCTTTCTCCGTTCCTCTCTCTCTCCCAGTCCTTCGTCCCTTCCCTTCCTCCCTCCCTCCTTCCCTCCCTTCCCCCTCCTTCCATCCCTCCCTGCCTCCCTCGTTGCCTCTCTCTTATCTCTCTCCCCCCGTCTCTCTCTCTCTCTCTCTCTCTCTCTCTCTCTCTCCTGAAAAAGGCTGACGGGTAGTATATGACCTCATAAGACCGATAGAGTCTACTCGTCACAATGTATCTAATGACTTTCCAATTAACAGAACTTTCCGAGTGCTAGTGAAAGAAAAAGTAAAAAACAACAATACCAACACCATCCGCTACCGCTACTCTTATCTCAGCTATAGATACAAGTTGTGCATAGTACTGTATCCACGCTTCAATATCACCATAAAGGACACGCACCATTGGCCAACACATAATTGTTCATCCCACAACCATCGCGACGTGTCTTGAAAGTACTCAACCGCATTTGCGCAAGACTCAGACATTGTACTGCATGAGTAACACATTCGTTGATATTTAAACTCGGTTCCAATTATTATGAGGCCTGTCGGTGTGTGGGGCACGCATGCCCGCGCAGGCCCGGGAACGCATGCATAATGCGCGGCGCTACACCGCGGGTCGAGACGTGCTGTTGTACACCGCCGCCATCATTAGCGACACGGGTCGGGTTGACGGGTGTAAGCGATCCCCGCAACCATTACTTGCACCGGGCCGACCGGTGAAACGACTGACAGGTTCGGAATGCATAATGCCTGCCCCCGGGACTCGCTCGGCGAACGTTTGGGCTTCGTTTGAACTTGTCTAAACAACTGATTATGGACGTTTATCTGGCAACAACGATAACAGTAATGATGATAATGACGATGATGACGACGATGACAATAATGACAACGATGACGACAACGATGATGATGATCATAATGATGACGACGATGATGTTGATGATGACGTCGACGATGACAAACAAATTCTGCGAGGAAGATGGCAATGATAGCGGTGTTATTACTGAATCGGTCAGCTTGTTTACGAACTTCACAACCCGTGAACGTTTGCCAACTGTGCGTTTCTCGTGCATAGGATCCAACGTTTACAATGTACCCCTTGTCTTGTGGATTTTCTGAAAGGTCGCGGTCTCAAGGGAGAAATAAACATTCCTTGGGAGTTTATGTGTTTTGAACAAGGCATTTTTGTATTACGTGGTCCGACACGCGTTTCATATCGGATGTAAATAACATATTTCAATTCTAAACTGGCGAGCAACAATCGCGAACTTTTTAGGCATGCGTATAGTAAACTGCAAAGTCTCACGAGATCACATTTTCCACGGCGAGCTTCATTTGATCGTTCGCTGTGCAAACACACCGTCGTAGATAGCAATGGTTCTTTTGTAATCTTACGAATGTATGTTACGACGGATAGCGAAAGACAGCCTCGCGCAGACAAATTATGGAATATCTCAACCATGTACCGTAATGTCAGGGCAATGCGGTTTATTTGGCAGCGTATTAAGACTACGACCCCACTTGGGACGTCGTGTAATGATGCTATTATTATTATTAGTGATTTACATACGTGACATAACTATAGACACACTCGCCCATATCTTCCATATGTTCGCCGCATTTTCTTGAGTCTTTTCTAGATCATACCCGGATCTTGTCACGCAGTAGAGAATGCGAGAGATTCCGCACATGATCCTGTCTCTCTCTCTTTATGCCACGCATCAGCGACCCTGTGGAATGGCGACAAGATTTTGTTTCACCGAGCACAAAACGGCACTTATGCGCTTTACGTGTGTTATGCATAATAACGAGTTTCCGTGGGGATCACACCCCATTCAGTCGGGCGAGAAAATTTGAAATCCGCAGTTGAGTAGAATTGGCGATGAGACGATATGAACGAAACACTATATTTGCAAATACAACATGACATACGTGAATTCGACGAGACACCGTGGCTGCATCCGTACAATCAAACACTGACACAAATAAGAAGTGCATTTAAAGGTGCTTTCCCAACTCGATTTTTTCGCTAATCTCATTTAAAATAAAAATTAATACAAAACCTGCGTAATATCAACTACAAAACGCAAGTTTGTTTGTGCAAGCGATTTGTGTAACTTTGGTGAAATCACAAGATAAATTATTATCTAATCGCTTGTCCAAACATTAATTCAAGTGATTCTCCACACGCGAATCTTTACGTCAATTCGCGATAAGATTGCACGTGTCTGTGTTGATGTTGGTAACTTTCCCTGTTCTCTCGAAAACTCCCTGGCTGATAACATCAGTGGTTTGAAGATTAATTGTTTGCCCAGCAGTTTACTTTATCATGTTATCAGATATGACGTCCAAATATGTTTATTTAGACAAATAAACGAATGAAGGCATTTTGTATTAAATCGACTGCGGGTATATTACTTAGACTAGTCAGATACTCTATAAATATTGGACATCAAATGACATCTTCGTGTTGGGCTGACTTGTATTTGCACTCCTCTTTGTCACTCAAGTCCCGGTAAGACTGGTATCGGTTTTCTTCCCTTCCCCCGCTTCACTCCCCCACCCCCAGCCCTCCCCCACCAATACCACCCGCCATGTTTTTTCCGAACTCCCTTCCCAATCTCCCTTCACATCCAATCGCAGTCTTCCTTGTCTCCTCTTGCCCTCCAGTCTGAACTCACCGGCTCTCTTCTCTTAGTTTCTGTTCTGTTCTGTTCTGTTCTGTTCTGTTCTGTTCTGTTCTCTTCTCTTCTCTTCTCTTCTCTTCTCTTGACCATTCGCGTTCTGTTTCTTTCATGCGCCCTGACAACTTTAACCGACTCCCCATTAGCTTACTCCTGAAACTCTCTTCCACACCAACCTCCTCGCTCAGCTTCTCCAACCTTCGTTTGTGTACACTTTTAACTCCGGCAAATCTTCTTACCCAGTTATTGTTCCGTATATTTAGACTTCCTGATGTTGTTTTTCGTCATCGCCGTTGTGTCTAATAGAAACTGTCTACGCCGTAAACGTATAGGCTGGTGCGACCCGAGAAATTAGCTCCTTGCGTTTAGGTTCCGATATATATGACTAACTTCCAACATCCTTTCTCCCAATAATGTAAATCAGTGTTTACTCAAGGTAAAACGTACAGTAAGAATAGTTACCATTATTCAAAACGGACAATGCAGAACATTTAACAAATCGAATATTGTATGATGTTTGAAATAAGTGCAAATTTGGTATGTATGTTGAAATGTCGAGTGTATATAACTAACAATATATCGTTGACCGTTTTGTTAGCTTCCTATGTGCATATAACGTTTGCCTATATTATTTAACTCACATTGCCAAATCTAAGCCTACTATCAATATACTGTTGGTATATCAGCATTGTCCACAATGGAAACATGGTATATCAGCATTGTCCACAATGGAAACATGGTATATCAGCATTGTCCACAATGGAAACATGGTATATCAGCATTGTCCACAATGGAAACATGGTATATCAGCATTGTCCACAATGGAAACATGGTATATCAGCATTGTCCACAATGGAAACATGGTATATCAGCATTGTCCACAATGGAAACATGGTATATCAGCATTGTCCACAATGGAAACATGGTATATCAGCATTGTCCACAATGGAAACATGGTATATCAGCATTGTCCACAATGGAAACATGGTATATCAGCATTGTCCACAATGGAAACATGGTATATCAGCATTGTCCACAATGGAAACATGGTCTTGCACTTTATTGTTTCAGTTCTATTATATTGAATAATCTATATTTTTATTATTTTACATTTGTGTATTGAATAAATCAATCAAAAACGTAAATTGTTATTATTTGATATGATTAACAAGATTCAACGTGTATGTCTTGTATTGCATGTCTTGTATTATTATATGTCTTGTATTGTATGTATTGTATTTTATGCATTGTATTGTATGTCTTGTATTGTATGTCTTGTGTTGTATGTCTTGTATTGTATGTCTTGTGTTGTATGTCTTGTATTGTATGTCTTGCATTATGTGTCTTGTATTGTAAGTCATACTTGCTCAGTCATACGTAACACTACAGAAACCTTCGAGCTTTACGTAAATGAAAATTACATATGCACAGACAAAAAGAAAGAACAGTGTTAAAGCAGCGTGTCCACAAACAATATTTAGGGCACTTTTTGATCAATCGGTCACCATAAGAGCAGTGGCACAATCAAATAAAGATATTTTTGAAAAACCGAAGAGCTTGTTTGAAAGCTATTCTAAGGTTTTACCGGTCACAACTGCTGTTCTCGACGGGTAGTTGGACCTGTCACCAATACATGCTCATTTCTGACGACACACGAGTCGGTATTCACGTCACTAATAGTTTGTATTCTTCCCTTCCTTTCACCGTCTATCCCTCACACTGGCTCAGTTGTCCCACCTAACACGTCCAGGTGAGCAATGGAAGTATCTGCTAACTGTTAAATGTCTCTTTGGAATTGTTGACAGACAGCGTCCTCTTGTGACGAGTCAGATGCATATCCCGCGGTGACTACGTCGAATTTAGACAGCACATTTACTAGTTGTGCATACTCAGGCGTATGGGCGGTTCGACGTTGCGTCAGGAAAAAAATATGTCGCAACAGCTTAACATAACAAACACAACAAAGAGCCATACAAAACTAGCTCACGGACAGATAGGCAGGAAGTGATATATAGGTAGGCAAGCAAGCAGGCAGGCAGGCAGGCAGGCAGGCAGGCAGGCAGGCAGGCAGGCAGGCAGGCAGGCAGGCAGGCAGGCAGGCAGGCAGGCAGGCAGGCAGGCAGGCAGGCAGGCAGGCAGGCAGGCAGGCAGGCAGGCAGGCAGGCAGGCAGGCAGGCAGGCAGGCAGGCAGGCAGGCAGGTAGGCAGGCAGGCAGGCACACGTGTAAGCAGGCAGTCAGACAGGCAGTTAGGCAAGCAGGCAGGACAGAGACATACAGCCAGACATACATATATATCGACAGACAGACAGACAGTCCGGCAGGCAGAAATACATACAATTAGACACACATCTAGACTGATAAACATATACATAATGACTCATGAACCGACATATATACAAACACACAAATCTATATCCATATATTACTGTCCGACAGACAAGCAGTTCGGGAAAAAAGGCAGACAGCCAGCCACACAGACATACAGTGAGACAGACAGAGATATAGACAGGCACAAATAAACATTACACGTGAAACAACTGACACACCCGCACATACAACCAGTGCATGCAAAGACAAAGCGCTCTTCCGGAAGTGACTACACGCCGAAACACTCACCCTCGGCCGAGTTCCACGAGCGCCCCGTCAGGCCAGCACGCGGCGAAGGGCACACGTTGGTCTCGCTCGCCTGACGACGGAGCACGACGTCCTGCGCCCGCCTCACTGCACTCACGGGTAGATTCTGACTCACCCCAATTTTCTCGCTGCCCCGTCACTTCAGACGGGGAGCGTATCAGCGTGACGTCACAGACAACAATACTACCTTCGGCGTAGCGACAGTGGATCGTGTTACGGCGATTCGCGATTCATCGATTCACTTGGCCGCTATTTAATTAGCGCCGACTCCTGGTTTATTGTATCAGTTACGGCGAGACGAATGTCCTGCGTTATAATTCGATCCCTCGTGTTCCGCCGTGGACGGTCACATGACGGGGAGGTTCGTCAGAAATCCAACACCGAGTTGCCGACGATTGAAAGGACGAATTAGCAATGCCTGGTGTACGAAGAATTGCTTACTTTCAAAGCACCTTTCGTCGAAATAGTTATGTTAGAGGGTGCTTTAACCGAACAATAAAGGTGTTGTGTATCACTGTCTATGCGTGGAGGGCAACGTTGTTGGTCTAACAACGACACGTTGCGTTAAGCAACGTATGTTGAATATATATATATATATATATATATATATAAATAATTATAATTATATATATATATATATATATATATAAATGATATATATATATACATATATATATATATCATTTTTATATAATCATAAAGGAAGCATACGCAGACCGCTGCAATATGAGATATACAACATTCGAGGACAATGTTTTCAAAATAACAAAACAAATTGTTTTGGTGCAAATACTTATTTCTATAATTATGTCTGGTTATACTACGTATTCTAACAGTTCGAATAATTGTTTAAATAAAAGGTTTTATCCACGCATCTAGGGGTCAAAACTACAAGCAGACCAGCGGTATATACGAAGGAACATTAACTTGCATTCCCACGAAATATGTCCTTATTCTTACGCTGTTTGCTCTTGTTATTTTGGCGAGATATGTTTTCGTAACAACCATTAACGAATTTTAAGACAAAGCCCAGAAGACAGGTAACATATCTGTCATTACGATCAATTGTGGTTTCAATGAATTTAGTTGATTAGCCAAGCATGTGTATTTTGCTATAGTAACGTGTAACCAGATTTGTCATTTGCCCTGTGTACCGGCATAAAATTGCCCGCTCTGATTTCTGCCCCACCCCGAAATATTATATCGGAACGAACCTGCCGGGGGGGGGCAATAATATACTGGTATAAAACTGCCCCCTGGGGCAATAATATACCGGTATCATACTGCCCCCTCCAATATAAAACAGCCCCCATGTTTAACATTATATGATGATTGACCACTAATTATTATATAGGCCTATGCACATGATGTATGCACATGGTAATGAAATGTGAATAATGACATAAACAATCGGTTTTTGACAAATATAATATATTGTTAAAGGTTGTTTGTGTATTTCGAGCAGTTATCTGATATATCTATTTAATTATTATATTTGGCCTTCAGAAAGGAGAGATTACAAAAAAAAGCATTGATATACAGGAAGATTCAAAAGGGAATCAACATCATCGCAGTGGGCACATAGTCTTTTATACGTCTTTTAATGGTCGGTTCTTGGTGATGAAAATTATTTCTCAGAATAACATAAAAATTACGCCAATTAGACGTCTTTCCGTTGACGTCTAAATCATGTGGGAAAATTGACATATATCAGACGTCATTCCGTTGACGTCTAAAATATGTGGGGATATTTACATCTATTAGATTTTCCATTAATAAAAAAGTACAATTAACCCACTGTGCCGTAATTTAGATTTATAGATGGCAATATTATACCGGGGAGGCAGCATTATACCGGTATAAGATTGCCCTCCCGGCAGTTTTATACCGGCATAATATTGCTTGGGGCAAAATCATACTGGGGGCAATATTATACCTTTACATCGGCATATTAAGCACAGTTTGGGTGAAGAATGTTGCTGCTGATGTTATTGACGCATTGCTGATCCTCCGCGCGTATTTAACTACAAATCTTGCAATAGATTAGCTGCTAAATGCACATGCACGGACACGGGCATGGCAGCACGTATAAGTCGTGAATGCTAACCTGTGTTTGCTTGCGTTGTTTCGGTGGTACGGACAACATGTTTCAGCGCGTCATGATTATGCTTGACCGCGAACTTTCCTCAGATTATACGCAGCACAGCACTGGTAGACTACGATACTTTTGATAGTCAGGGACTGGCGGAGGTAGGCATATACCTTGCTTTTGTGATTTGAAGATATGTTTTTCACTGAATAACTTTTAGGCGCTGGGTCCAAATCTGATGACAGATCGAGACGATACACTTTGAACATTTGTAAACATTGAAAAATCAAAATGATCAATAAAACACGAAAAGATCCTTTTTTAATGTGTTGCCACTGAGCCACGGACAATCCGTCAAGAGACGTAACACATTAATTAAATTAGATGTTAGTGAAATTATATCAAATGACATATAGAGCTGCATGTGTAAATAACAGTATATGACGGAGTAGCATAACGACAATAATTTAGCTCGATAATAGCAAGAGTAGCTAACCCAGTTAATCACGTACGTCGATGCGAACAGTGAATATCATCTCAAGTTAATGCAACAACACAGCTTTTGCGGTCCAATCAAATGTTACGTACCCGATAAATTTATATTCGGCTTTTGCACAACCGCCGCATAATTTAAAATATAAATTAGTTATACTACTTGAAAAGTAACTACGCTGTGTAACAGCCTGAATTCTTATTCTTAACACAAACGTATAGAACTGGCACGGGGACGAAATTAATATTCGAGGAGCTGAGAACCGGAGCTTTAACACCGGTCCGGTGTCGCATCATGACATCAGAAGATGGGAGGGGATGCCGTTGAATTATTTCACGGGGACTTTCACAATTTTGTGAAGCTCACCAGAAAAGTCCAACTGCATCCCCCTTGACGCGCGCCAAAAACACCTTAAGGTTCTCAGAAAACTTCGATTTGTGGCTCGCCAAAAAAACCCACATTCAAGCTCACGTTTATTGGCGGCAGAACTATGTCTGCCACACAGCGAAATCCCAGGAGGCAGCTGCCCCCGTGACCCCCTTTTCCCGCGTCTATGCATGTACAGAAAATTGAGTTCGAAATACTTATCAGCACGTTTGACGAGTTTTTTTATGACTAACCAGTTGCTTGTTAACAACTGCAGTGATGCAGCTAGACGATGTACCAAGGCTAGTTAGGTTAGTCTTAGGTCTGTGTATTTCTTTGTTAGCCGTGAATGTTATACATATCATAAGCACACCAACGTTTACCTATAAGGGACTTTCGTTTATGTTTTATCGGAGTAGAACGTAGACCGTGAGCAGTTAACTAATGGTGGCAACGAGAGAGTTTACATCAAATCTGACGACAGCGTTCGACTATTTCGTCGGCGTATACGGGCATAATTACAGATGCTAATGGCCTACACTGTTTGTCAGATGCATACCTACGTGTGCTTGAAAAAGTGATACATTTATGTTAATGTGGGTTGCCTAGATGCCGTGAGGTTGTGGCACGTTTTGCGCCCCTCGTGTTTCTTCTTAGCGAAGTCACGCAGTCGGGCAAGAGCCTATTAAGCGAGACTACTATAATCGAGTTAACGTATGTGTGTGTGTGTGCGTGCGTGCGTGCGAGCGTGCGTGCGTGCGTGCGAGCGTGCGTGCGTGCGTGCGTGCGTGTGTGGGGAGGCTTTACGTAACTTGCATTAACGCAGAAACGTTCTCATTTCCGCCATAACAAACGTCATTTCTGACCAGTCCGAAAAACCGTCTTCTGTGTGCGTGTATGTGCGGGTATGCGTGTGTGCGGGTGTGCGAGTGTGCGAGTGTGCGAGTGTGCGTGTGTGCGTGTGCGCGTGTGCGCGTGTGCGCGTGTGCGCGTGTGCGCGTGTGCGCGTGTGCGCGTGCGTGTGTGTGCGCGTGTGCGCGTGTGCGCGTGTGCGCGTGTGCGCGTGCGCGTGCGTGCGCGTGCGTGCGCGTGCGTGCGCGTGCGTGCGCGTGCGTGCGCGTGCGTGCGCGTGCGTGTGCGTGCGTGCGCGTGCGCGTGCGCGTGCGCGTGCGTGCTGCGTGCGCGATGCGATGTGCGGTGTGCGAGTGAGCGGGGTGTGCGAGGTGTGCGAGTGAGTGTGTGCGTGTGCGTGTGCGTGTGCGTGTGCGTGTGCGTGTGCGTGGTATTGCGTGTGCGATGCGTGCGCGATGCGCACGATACGCGTGCGTACGCGATAACGCGTGTGAGTGTATTAGTGTGTGTGTGTGTGTGTGTGTGTGTTTGTGTGTGTGTGTGTGTGTGTGTGCGTGCGCGTGCGTGTGCGTGTGCGTGCGTGCGTGCGTGTGCGTGTGCGCGTGTGTGTGAGTGTGAGTGTATTAGTGTGTGTGTGTGTGTTTGTGTGTGTGCGTGTGTGTGTGAGTGTGTGAGTGCCTGTGCTTGTTCCTGTGCGCGCGTGTGCGTGTGCGTGTGCGTGCGAGTGCGAGTGTGTGTGAGTGTATTAGTGTGTGTGTGCGTGCGCGTGTGCGTGTGCGTGCGTGTGTGTGTGTTGTGTGAGTGTATTAGTGTGTGTGTGTGTGTGTGTGTGTGTGTGTGTGTGTGTGTGTGAGTGTGTGAGTGCCTGTGCGTGTTCTTGTGCGCGCGTGTGCGTGTGCGTGTGCGTGTGCGTGTGCGTGTGCGTGTGCGTGTGCGTGTGCGTGTGCGTGTGCGTGTGCGTGCGAGTGCGAGTGTGTGTGAGTGTATTAGTGTGTGTGTGTGTGTGTGTGTGTGTGTGTGTGTGTGTGTGTGTGTGTGTGTGTGTGTGTGTGTGTGTGTGTGTGTGTGTGTGTGTGTGTGTGTGTGTGAGTGTGTGAGTGCCTGTGCGTGTTCCTGTGTGCGTGTGCGTGTGCGTGTGCGTGTGCGTGTGCGTGTGCGTGCGAGTGCGAGTGTGTGTAGCGCCACCGGAGAATGGATTTTGTTAGTGTTCATAAAAGTGCAGTTGTGTACCTCATTGGAAGGGGAATTCCGTCTGTGGATTAGTATTTAGGAAACGTAACCATTGAACACATCATCCTTCACGGCGGACAATGTTACTGAAATAATTGAATGTTGATATCCACGATATGGCGACACTGTAATTGTCAAAATTGATGTCCCTGGTGTGTTTGCTTTATGGGCTTCATGGGTGAGTATAATATAACGTAAATGAAGTCTTCTCGCAGTAAATGCGCCATGGCAAATGTTTCCAAGTGATGTGGGTGTATTCCAATGAACAGGTTTGCCAAAGAATTAAGTGTAACGCGCTTTGAGCAGTTCTATAATGACTGGATACCGCGCATTATAAGAATTTACTTTTTACTCTCCGTTTTCAGATATCCGGATGTACACAGCGCCTCAAGTGGACGCTAGCTGGGACTGTACACTAATAATGAATATCAGGTTACGGCAATGAGCTGCCACTAACACCGTGACTCTGTAGAACGACAGGATGCTTTAACTAGGCACGAGTCTTCCGAAGCCTTTGTCATCAGGTAGTCAATATCTATTATCTCAGTGTGTGTTTAACAATTTAAGGCCTGCGAGTCTGGCATCAAAGCACGCGTTTAATTAATTCCGAAACTACGTCGCATGATTGCCTACTTTCACGGTTCAGTGATCCCCAAATAATGACCTTTCATGAGATAGAATTTTGTTACGATTAACTGCACACGCTGATGGTGTACGGTGTCAAGTGTTGGTTTCGTGTTGCAATGTAGAGGCTTCCAACAAAATGAAGATAAACGTATTTACAGCGAAACCTCTTATTCCAAATACCAGTAATCTAGACACATCGTTATCTTGACCATTGTGCCGCAGTCGTCGGTATTTGCTTCTGTCTGTAGCAATAACAACTGCGCTTGTCACACTAACAGACTCGAATGTTGTAATTTTCCTTTTCGTAATACTGCTCTCTACAGCGTGGGCAACACTGTTTGGCCAGCGTTGTGACTCGATCACCGCGGTTTTCTCAACCAAATCCGCTTCTTAGGTTTCTGCATTGGCTTCCTGTCCGATACTGTATCAATTTTAAGATTTATAGAGGGTATACTTTTATTACCAGGCACTTATATGTGGGCATCCCACACATTTATATACCCATTCCTTATTTCGTTAAGACAGCATATCCAGCAGCGATCATTTTTGTTCTTAGAGTTAATATCAATATTGGAACCAAGGGCTCGTTTAACTAACATGATTAAAAGCTCATAAGGCCGATTTTTCACCAGAAAAAAAATCGATTTTAATTCTTATTTATGATCGAAAATTAAAACTGCGTTTCATTAACAAACCATCTTGGATACAGTCCATAAAAACGCTCCAAAAATGCCAATTTCTAAGACGACGTTACACCACTCTTTGGTTATCATAAACAGCCAGATTTTACTAACTGCGTTTTATTTTGGGTCTTCTTTCACGCACAAATCTAGATGTTCACAGCCAAATATAAGTCTTCCAAATGTTTGC